>OY744541.1:88596169-88603669 GCA_963556195.1 Sepiola atlantica
AACTAGTGTTTATTATTCTTTCCTTAAGCCAAGGCTTTTCAAAGATCGAAATCTTATCATCAGAAGAGAAATACAGATAGATAAGTTGGCTTTCGGAACTTTTCTTTTCATTCACTGCGTTTTTTTAACAAAAATTCTTTTAATAATAATTTTCATATTTTTCAAATATTTGAACTTTGTTTTTTTCGAAAGCCAACTTATCCATCTGTATTTCTCCTCTGATGATAAGATTTCGATCTTTGAAAAGCCTTGGCTTAAGGAAAGAATAATAAACACTAGTTTATTACTGAATACACCTTGCATTGAACAATTGAAATTTGAAATAAATTTGGACAATCGTCTCATATTTATCACTCTTTTTTCTTCTATCTCTACAATTGCTCTATCTCATATATTGAGCTAATCCTCTTCACAATAGGTTCCATCTACTAAAAGTTTTTACTTTGGTTTATATTTGATCCTATATATATATATATATATATATATATATATATATATATATATATATATATATATATATATATATATACAGTATTTCAAATGCTTAATAACGTAGTATTAATTTAAATTAGACTTACCCGTTTCGATGGTAATGCAATTGTGACAAATAAACAACTTTCACATTCATTCATTTAGATATAGTAGCAGAGGTACCCAGTGTAATTTAGGTACTATACGTTTGCAAGAACATTAAGAAAATGAGGATGGATGAGAACTCAGATATGGAGAAAGTATATCTGGATAGAAAAGCTATTGAGGTTATCTCGAAGTTTTGTTACCTTTGTGATACCATTGGAGCACAGGGTGGAGCAGGTGCTGGTGTGATTTCAATAATTAAGAGAAAGTTCAGAGAATTTTTGCCATTACTAACCAGCAGAGAGTTAGCTAAATTTGAAAGGGGAATTCACTGAAGAAGCCTATTGAAAACATCTTGAATTTATTATCAAATTTTGAAAATGTTTAAAATAGTTGTATGAATAAAAATGCTTTTTGAAAAAAAATTCGGAACTAAAATTCTAGGTGAAGAATCTATTTAAAAAATGGCTCGGAAATTTAAATAATTATTTTTATTAGCAATTTAAAGATTTAAAATAACTTGCATTTTAAAAATAATTCGAATTCGATCCGCAAAACCCGTTTTCCGTTTAATACCATGACCGTCTGAGATTGTCATTTCCCTGAGAGTCCAGACTGTGAGAAGTCACCAGTGACTTCTCACAGCCTGGACTCTCCTCCAGCGCTCACAGCAGCCACACGGCTACTACTTTCCTTCATCTCTCCATCATGTCAACCCAAAATTTCGATGCATGACATTTTTCCTCAAATTATCATCCTGAGAAAGTCTTACAATAAAGACGAAACGTTGATGAATATATAAAAAAATATCTTTTTTTCCTTTTTCGTTTCCCATATATATATATATATATATATATATATATATATATATATATATATATATATATATATATTAAAATACAGCAACATTTTTGTAAATTACGGATACATTTTCTTAGACACAGACGAACAACACAGGACTTTTTTTAAATAACAAAATAAGTTAGAAAAACATTTATCTGAAACAAAACTTAGATCAAATATACGGAAAGTTTTTATTCTTGTATTTTAAGGGAAGTGAGGTCTGATCAACTCTACTGGGAAGCTATGAAATAAAATACTGTTTTGTTTTTAAATTCCTGAAACAGTTTTTCATGGTAAACAACTGATGATCCCTTAAATAATGTTAAGACTAGCGTAAATTCTTGGAAGCAAACTAATATAGTAACTGCTAAAAGTAAATTGACTTACAAAAAAGTGATTTTCCACCGAACGACTTAGGACTTTTTTTTAATAGTTTTAATGGTTGAGAATCTTCCGAGACTATATATATATATATATATATAAATATATATATTATTCTTAGCACCCCCTTCCCTCTCTCTCATCCTTAGACAAATTCACTAACACTCTCACCCCTCCCGTTTTTCACTCACAGCCATCCACATTTAATTCACTCTCTGCCCCCGACTTCTCTCAGCCCGGACCTTGGTCCCGCGCTCCTAGTAGTGGCAACTACTTCTCATCAACCCATCATGTCAACCCAATATTTCTATGACATTTTTTATAAAATTATCATCCTGAAGAAGTCTTACAAATAAAGACGAAACGTTGATGAATACATAAAAAACAAACATCCTTTGTTTTTTTATTTTTATTTCCCATTACATCGGATTACTCTCATCCTTCCTTTTTCATTTCCCATATATATATATATATATATATATATATATATATATATATATATATATATATATATATATATATATATATATATATATATGGGAAATTAAAAAGGAAAAACCAAAAAGGATGTGTTTTTATATATACATCAACGTTTCGTCTTTATTTGTAAGACTTTCTCAGGATGATAATTTTAAGAAAAATGTCATGCAAGTACATAGAAAATATTGGGTTGACATCATGGGTTAATGAGAAGAAATGGTAGCCACTACTGGGAGCGCAGGACCAAGACCCTCTGCCACCGACTTCTCTCAGCCCGGACCTTGGTCCTGCGCTCCCAGTAGTGGCAGTGGCTACTACTTCTTCTCATTAACCCATCATGTCGACCAAATATTTCTATGTACTTGCGTGACATTTTTCTTAAAATTATCATCCTGGGGAAGTCTTACAAATAAAAACGAAACGTTGATGTATATATAAAAAAACATCCTTTTTGGTTTTTCCTTTTTCATTTCCCATCACATCGGATTACCTTCATCCTTCCTTTCTCATATATATATATATATATATATATATATATATATATATATATATATATATATATATATATATATATATATATATATATATATATATATATATATATATGAAGAGTTCTAACGCAAAACGCGATAAATTTAATTTGTTTAAATTGAGACCTAAAACAATAAAAACACGAATATATTAAATCTAGACTTCGAATGAAAGCTGATTTAAATTGAAATCAAAAAGAAATTATTTCGGTATCATATTATGTAACACATAGTTTTGGGGTTTCATTAAGTGTTGAAATACAACACTTTTTGTAGGGACAGTTTCGTGATTTTGAAAATGGCGTTTATCGCGTTTTGCATTCGAACTATTCATATATATATATATATATATATATATATATATATATATATGTTATTCTTATTGATATTAAAACAGTCGGGCAGCAAAAGTGTCAGAAAAATAGAAACAAAAACTAAAAAAAAAAAAATTAAAAAACAAAACAAAACAAAGTGCCAATAAAATAACGCCAGACAATTTCTAATAAAAATGGCTACAATCCCCCGGAAACACAATAAACACTTTTCATGTCTATGTCTCGATATTAGGAAAAGGTCTATCGATCGTTCTTCGTCTTTTTTAACCCCGAGCGGAAAAGAAAGGATGTTTGGAATTTTTCGTTTTATTGTCACGGTGCCAATATTTTCGGTACTGGCAGACGCGACCACAAACCATCTTCGTTTTTGCCCCAATAGATTTGAACCGAGGTGCTTTCTCACAATTACAGAGAAAACATAAGACACGATGATAAATATTTGTATCATTTACGTAACCGGAATGGATATATCGTAATTCTAACCCTAACCCTAACCCTAACCCTAACCCTAACCCTAACCGGAATGGATATATCGTATAATAAAAATGGATATATCGTATAATTAAAATCACGTTAATTAACCAAGCAGGTTTTGTTTTATAAACGAAAAGAAAATGTTATCGATAAACGAATAAGGTTGAAATAAGCGCGCCATTTTGGTCATATTCAAGGGAGATAATCCAAACGTTTTTGCAAACTAAAGAAATAAAGTCTTGAATTTTGGTTGTTATCTCCCTTAGCTCCTTTGAATATGACCAATAATGCTGCCGATATATCAACATTACTCGTTTATTGATAAAATTTGATTGTTTTTAAATAAAATAAAAACTACTTAATTAATTTACGTGGTTTTTGGTATACGATATACTCATTCTGTGACGGGTACGTAGATCATACGAATATTTCTCAGTTTGTCTTATTTTTCTTGATCTCCGTGTCTCTGTAATTCTGAATGAGCACTGGTACCGACTGTTTATTGAAGCCAGAGAGACGCCATTGCACACAAGCAAGAATTTGGCTTTGCGTAGATGGAATCTTGAAGACTTTAATTTGCGACATTGCTGAACTTGTATCTCTATCCAAAGATCAGGAAGAGTGTTCATAGCTGTATAGCTATCTAGACTTCCTATAGGATACACAAATATCAATCATTTCTACATCCTTGGAATGCAATCAGCTCTAATTTGCTAACTATGGACTGACGAATTGTCTGAAATTAGAACAGACTCCACAAAAACATTACAAAGAAACAGACCATGGAGAGGTACTTTTCCAGTTAAGTCCAGGTCAAATATTTTAATATTCAAAAGAAACTGCGAGCACAACAGGGCTATGTATTTTACTGGTAGGAATTTTTCTTCAGCGCACCTCACACACTTCATCCACTCATGCATAGATATTTATACTGTAGTGATGTGATAATGAAATGGTTTGGTTGATATGTAGTCATACCCTTAATGACAATAAAAGTGTAAACATTTGGGAATTTCCTTGCTTTTGTACATTTAGTGTATATGAATGTTCATCTTAACCCTATGAAGGCATATGATTTCAGTATACTGGCATTTATCATGGAATATTTGAAGAGTTTAAGAAGTTGAGGAACAATCTTTTTTTTTACCAGAAAGACTAGATTCAGCATTGACCCTAAATGGGTTGTTGATCTGTTGTAAAACAAAACAAACAGACAAATGAGCAAAGTTAGGTATATTTATATTTATATATTTGTATGTACAGGACTCAATCTTCAACTAATTAACCGATCATAACGAATTAAGCTGCGAGGAGTAAAGGGTTCAAATGTGTACTATATTTATTTTGATTTAGTTTTGTGAAAAGAGGGTAAAACGGTGTGGAAGCGCTGATTTTTTGTGAAATTATAACAAACGGAACTGACTTTTTATTGGGTCTAAAAACAACCATCGTCTACTAACATAATTTTATTTGCGTGGAATGGGATATCACTACCCCTCTCCCCCAAAAAAGAAGGTAATTCCTGGGAGGGTGGTATCATGACCTAAGAACCGATATTACAATACGCTTTTCCTTAAAAGAAGGATTTAAGGTAATACCTAGGAAGATGATATAATGACGAACAAACATATACTACACTGTCATTCACCCCCCCCCAAAAAAAGAAGAGGTAATGCTTGGTGTTCGATAATGGCCCTATGGGAATGGACGTATCTGTTGGAAATCGTTGGTTTGACTTACGCGAATTAGCGCGGGTAGACCCGTGCAGCCGAGTGCAGAATAAAGGCTGTTCTCACAGTCGGAGCTCACAGACGTGACAGGGTCACCGCGTGACGAGACCTCAGATCAAGGGTCAATGTGCACCTGCGAGAGGCTCTGTGACGTCACGGGCTTTTGCGTGGGAAGCAGAGGGATCCGTGACGTCACTCGTTCTTCGTGAGAAGCGAGTTTTAGCAGTCTGTGTTTTGGAGGCGAACCTATCAGACGTGATTTTTATCATGTAGTCAGCAACATACATAGGGGAATTATTTCCCTAAGAAAATACAGGCGAAAGATCCTCCCCCCCCACGAACAGTTAAGACTTAATTGATAAGTAATTACGAATGCAGTAATTTGCTCTCTCTCTCTCTCTCTCTCTCTCTCTCTCTCTCTCGACGTTAGTGAATATCTCCCAGCTGACGGATAACTAACGCTTGAAATAAAACAGAAATTAAATTGAAAAGATTCTTTGTCTTCCGACCCGATCATGGAGCTTTTGTGTTGCAGCGGCGTGGTTCACGGCAGAAAGAGAGAAGAAAGAATTCAACCACTAGACGACACGCCCCTCCACGAGGAAAGAAGAGAGGGTACGAGAAAGTTAAAGGTATGCAAACTATATGATTTATGGTGTTAAAAATGACGAGTGATTAAACGAGGACTGCCAGGACCCGTTCCGGGAAGAGTATACAAAAGAGAACTGCCGCAGCCTAAGTCGGTGGCTATGCAACACTTGGGAAGATGGTCTTATAACGAACAAACATATTCTACACAACGTCCCTATAGAAGAAGGTAATGCCTAGGGGGTAGTATAATGTCGAACGCACATATAATATATTATCCCCCAAAATGAGGACATAATGCCTGATGGTAGGGTTTTATGACATCAGAAATGCCCCCTAAACCCAAAAATATAGGAGAAGGCAATGCCCGGTAAGGTGATATCATGACGAACACACATATACTACACTTCCCTCTCCAAAGGAGGTAATGCCTGAGAGGATGGTATCACGACGAACTGATATATACTACACTACGTCCCAAAAGAGGAGGTAATGCCTGGTGGAGGGTTCATAACAACAGAACACATACTACACTACCATTCAATTGGAGAAGGCAATGCTTTGAAGAATTTCTTACCAACAATACAACAGATACTACATTACTACTCCACCTAAAAATTGAGGAGGTAATGCCTGGGAGGATGGTATCTGGACAGCAGTTCATATACTACAACACCCTTCTGAATTGAACGTTGCAAGATACTGCATTAGTCTGAAATAGAATAGTAAACAAAATTGAGCATTCCAAGATAGTAAAATAGAAAATGTACAGAAGTAATATTGTAGTTTCGACTTCAGACAGACAGATACAAAATCTTCATTAATAAAAAATAATAATGCGTGAAGGCATTTCATGTTCGTACGTACGTTTGTCACCGTCCACTGGAGAGCCAAGTCAATTTTGTACTCTGTCAAAGTAGTAAAGAATGCTCTGAGTGGCACCCCCAGAAGAGGTAGCAGTACCTCCACACCTTAGAACATATCTGACTCTTATATAGGTAGAAGGTTGCACATTTCTCTCCTGCACTTATTAACTATTCCGTGCATTTCAGCATAATTCTAAACCTTGTTTTGGACAGGTTAGGGTTAGGGTTAGGATTATGGTTATGGTTATGGTTAGGGTTAGGGTTAGGGTTAGGGTTAAGGTCAGGGTTAGGGTTAGGGTTAGGGTTAGGGTTAAGGTTAGGGTTAGGGTTAGGGTTAAGGTTAAGGTTAGGGTAAGGGTCAGGGTTAATGTTAGGGTTAGGGTTTGGGTTAAGGTTAGGGTTAGGGTTAGGGTTAAGGTTAGTTTTAGGGTTAGGGTTAGAGTTAGGGTTAGGATTAAGGTTAGGGTTAGGGTTAGGGTTAGGGTAAAGGTTAGGTTTAGGGGTAGGGTTAGGTTTAGGGTTAGGGTTAGGGTTAGGGTTAGGATTAAGGTTAGGGTTAGCGTTAGGGTTATGGTTAAGGTTAGGGTTAGGGTTAAGATTAGGTAATAAATTTCATTTTGAACCCATCATCTCTGCATTAGATTTGTGTTTCTTTTCTTCATCTTTTTTCCAAATGAGCTGCTTTATTTTTTATTTT
>OY744541.1:88608669-88653669 GCA_963556195.1 Sepiola atlantica
CCCTGGGGATGAAACGCAGGAGCCTCTGTGTAGCTTAATTGCCATAAATATATTTTCATAGCTTACTACTACTACTATATATATATATATATATATATATATATATATATATATATATATATATATATATATATATATATATATATATATATAATCCATGTAAGGTAAACATCCACAGGACATGAATCCAAATAATTTCAACCGGGCTTATAAAAAAGTGCTCAATATCAAATAGAGCTTATATATATAATTATGATTATTTTTATTTATACAGACATGTAAATGTTGATTCATAACATCGACATGCCAGTGTCGCAGATTTTGTACATAACTTCAACTCGTCTGCTGCTCTTGTGGTTATAAACTTGATATACTTTGTGATACCGGTGGAAGATTGTGTAGCGACGGTCATGCTATCAAGAACTCAACCATCCTCGCCTTATTTACTATGCTCAGACTTTTAATACATTTTGAACTCTTTAACTCTAAATTGTTCAACCCCACTTAATCACATAAACTGATAGTATTTATATAAATATATTCCTTCTAAATACCTTTTTACATATTACAATGTGATCTTTTTAAAAAATTTCTATACTGTATTCATGTAAATAAATATTTGTATCTGAATTTACAACTTGGTTGTCTTATGTGATTTCACACTTGCGTGTTGGTTGTCTGATAATGTCTGCCGGTTGAAGGATTTGAACCCAGGAACAAAGTCGCATTTGACTCTGCAGTTTGGTATTCAACCCCTAGGCCAGTATCAATTGCCATGAAAAGGAAGAGAATTAAACTTCTATATAATGACGAGTCGGTGGACAAACATAGTAAGCTAATTATAATAATATTCAACGGCTACTAGACGCTTGCACGGTCTCTCTCACTCACTCTCTCTCTCTCTCTCTCTCCCTCTCTCTCTCTCTATATATATATATATTTATTTATTTATATATATATATGTATATATATATATATATATATATTATGTATCCACATACAATTCATAAGGAGACATCATTTTTTAATTATCAATTTTTAGTATCTATTCTAACAGTGCTCGATACGTAAGTAAAGTTAGGTAGTAATTGGTTAACTAGCTAGCTGTGTATATAAAAAACACGCGCCAAAAACAACTCCATGCATTTTTAGCCTGAAGATTTCCCCCGGGGATGAAACGTGGGAGCCTTAATTGTCATAAATATATTTTCATAGCTTACTAAACACCCCCCCCCCCACACACACATATATATATATATATATATATATATATATATATATATATATATATATATATATATATATATATATATATATATATATGCTCGTTATTTTTGAATTCTTGGAAAAATGCTAAAATAATATTGATCTCAACCAAAAATGATATGTATAAACATGGCAATAACAACACAGAAAATAATAAAAAAAAGCAATACGAAAAAAATGAAATAGAAAGGAACTGTCACTTTCTTTGAAAATATCAACATTTCCTGTGACAAGAGAAAACAGGAAAAACGAAGGAATCGCAGATGTCATGACTAATCTCAATTACTTTGAACGAATCCTGTTGACTTCTTGCAGTTGTTTGATGGTTCCATACGTAAACAATACCGGTTGCTAGAATCAAGTCGCAGACTCTTTGATTGATCAGCACGATTCAAGAACACGAATGAAAACGATACTCCGTGTCTGTAGGAAAAGACGAACCATTTGGAAATGTCTGCGAGTGCACAAATTCACAACAGAATGATTGAAGAACAAACCCTAAACAAACATAAACAATTTTAGATTCCTTAACCGTTTGCAAAGACAACTTAGTTCCAGTGAATTCTTATTTTCTCGTTTTTCATCCTCTTTTATCTCCTCATTCCATTTCCGGATGAAACAAACGATAATGATTAGCACCTGCCGGACGAGCAAGTGCTGAAGAGATGGAGAATCATATTGTTTTTTTTTGTTTGTTTTGTTTTTGAGAAAGATCAAGCATCCCTTCCACCCTAACCCTAAACGAATCTTGATCTATTGACTTAGAAGTGACGAAAGTATTTGTAAACAAAGGGAGGACAATTTACTCTTTAAAGTAATGCAGCAGTTTCTCCAGATCATGACAAGGTAACCCTTTGTTTGTTTGACCCACTTAGAAGTGAAGAAAATATTTTTAGAAAAAAGGGAGAACAATTCGCCCGTTTAAGTAATGCCACAGTTACTCTAGATCAGAACAAGGTAACCCGCCATTATTATTTTTTCTGCATTCTATTGACTTACTAAACATTTATTCACGAAATAAAACAATCTATATATTAATACGCTAAGGTGTACGTACGTGTGTCACGCTTCCGGCAAACGCTCTGCGCATGCGTGCCGCACCTAGATTATTTACAACATTTAATTAGTCTAATTTTTGCATCATATTTTAATTATTTCCCTTTAGCGCAACGGTAAGCGACTTAGTAATTTTGTCTTTGGCCCGACTGGTTTATAGTTCGATCCCAACCAACCGCTACAATTTTTTTTCTACATTTCGAGGGGATGGGGTAGAAATAATACATTTTTTTAAATCACCTGGTCAAAAAGTACTTTTTTGTGTTGCTTAAAACTTTAAACTATTTTTTGTTTTTTATTTTGGCGTTTTTAGGGCATGTCTATTATTTTTTTTTTTTGTTGTTGTTTTTTGAACGGACGTTAAGCAATGTTTGTTTTTTTCAACGATAGTTTGAACTAAGTATTTATTTTTTATTTGCACCACTTCTTAAAGTGTTAAAACATTTATTTATTATTTTTTATGGTAAGGGATCAGTATTTATTTTTTAAATGTTTTGAACGGACAATAAGCAATGTTTTTTTTTTTTTTTTTTCTCAGTGAAACACCGAGAGCGTGGTCGAAAGAAAGAGAGAGTGTGTGTTCGTAAGAGAGGGAGGGGGGGGGAATAGAGAAAGAGTGAAAACGCAATAAAAACAAATAAATAAATCGCAAAAAGTAAACTTACTAACAAATAGAAGGTGCTTTGTTACATTAGGACCCGCGCTAACTTTGACCCCGTCGTTAGGGTTAGGGTCAGTGAGGGGTTAGGGTTAAAGTTAGGGTCAGGGCCAAAGTTAGCCCAGGTCCCAATGTAACAAACTACCAAATAGAGACGTAAAAAATAAGACAATGACAATGATATTGTATAGTTAACATCTGAGAAGTTAAGTTTCTTATTTTGTGTCACGATCTGACACTCCCATTTAATAAGATTTAGTATTTACTTTTGCCCCTGACAACGGGGGAGGGGAGTCGCGACCGATAGTGATTGCTGAAGAGACAGCTTTTACCCCGACAACCGAGTAATATAATAAATATATATACTTCCATCCCGTCACGCAAAATTTTGGTGAGTAAGATATGTGCATATTTCTAGCCACCGGATAATATTATTAACAGTAAATTATACAGATTGATGTAGAAAACACTGTGGCATTTCTTTTTTTTTTCAGTGAAACATAGAGAGCGCGTACGAAAGAAAGAGAAAGTTTGTGTTCGTAAGAGAGAGATAGAGGGAGAAGATAGAGAAAGAGAGAGAGAGAGAGAGAATAAACGTAATTGAAAAGTGAAAACGCAATAAAAACAAATAAATAAATCGCAAAAAGCAAAACAAAAAATTAACAAAAACGAAAGTGAGGAAAGTCGTGATTCAAAGCAAAATAAAAAAGAAAATCTAATCGAAAAAAAAAGTAACAAGTATAATTTCGTAAGAGTATATCAACCCTTTTTAGTAGAGTGTCCATCGTACACGCGTTATTTGAATGCAAATTATTATTTTTTTCAAAATATTTCACTCTTATCCGGGGGGTGCTCATAATAAAACAAGCGTAACTTACTAACAAATAGATGGTGCTTTGTTAGATTGGGACCCGTGCTAACTTTGACCCCGTAGTTAGGGTTAGGGTCAGGGGCATTGGGGGTTAGGGTTTAAGTTAGGGTCAGGGTCAAAGTTAGCCCGGGTCCCCATGTAACAAAGTACCAAATACAGACGTAAAAATAAGACAAGGGCAATGATATTGTATAGTTAACATCTGAGAAATTATTTTTTTTTATTTCAAATAGTTATTTAGTTATATTGTCAAATTCGTCAAACAAAAATGGCGTTCGCTTATTTTAGGTGAGGTGGTCGCTAATTTCAGACTTTATAAAAGGCTAAATTGTCCGATTACAGTAGAGGATCTCTTTACATTAGCGGCTAACCAGAGATGTAGGGGAGGGCGCCACTCTTTTCCCAGGACTGCTTCATTGTCCTTGATCCTGACCTTATAATACTGAGAGTTTTAGCAATGTTTGTTTTAGTCTTTGCTATGACTCAACCGAGGATAGAACTCTGGTATCCCGTTTCATTAGCGGAAACGCTTACCAAATGGGCCGGTTTCAGGCTTACGGTATTTATTTATTTATTTATTTATTTTATTTTATTTTTTAATATTTAAAATTTCTTCTTCTTCTTCTTCTTCTTCTTCTTCTTCTTCTTCTTCTTATTATTATTATTATTATTATTATTTATATATTAATACGATAGAGTGTGTGTTATTTATTTTGTGTGTCACGATCTGACACTCCTATTTAAGAATATTTAGTGAAGAGACAGCTTTTGCCCCGGCAACCGAGTAATATAAATAAATATATATACTTCCATTCCGTCACGCAAAATTTTTGTGAGTAAAATATGTGCATATTTCTAGCCACCGGATAATATTATTAACAGTAAATTATACAGATTGATGTAGAAAACACTGTGGAATTTCCACAGGGTCCCGCTAGTATTTATTAACATAACTATTCGTTAAATAGCTAAATGACGAAAGTATCTTAATTATCATGGTTTTGCCTAGTCGGAATAAGTATTTTCGGAAAGAAACTAAAGCGAATAATTTAATTCGTGTAAATAACATGGTGGGAGAATTTTAAAAATATCTAGTGAAAATGGGATTTTATCGATGAGAAACTCCGAGAAATATACTGGTGGCTTCATTTTATTATATAGATGTGAAAATTGAAAATTATAGAAATTAAAGAAATAATAAAATTTGTAATATCGAGTTCGGAGTAGGATTCAGGAATCTACGGGGATTCAAATTAATTCCCTGGCAACACCGCGTGACGTATGTTTTAAAAAGAGAAGAAATGCAATGTCTTCATGTTTTCTGTCTTTTGCGTCGCTCCATAAATTAGATGCATAGATGCATCTCGAAACTAATATATTGCGACAATAGCGTGGAAATTCGTACTTCGCAGTCCATCATTTTGAATTATTTATTGTCTGAACAGACCGCGATGAAGATGACATATTTGCAGT
Source organism: Sepiola atlantica (assembly GCA_963556195.1). Taxonomy (NCBI): domain Eukaryota; kingdom Metazoa; phylum Mollusca; class Cephalopoda; order Sepiida; family Sepiolidae; genus Sepiola; species Sepiola atlantica. The sequence continues at coordinate 88,613,994 of OY744541.1, forward strand.
GTCGTATTTTCGGCAGAATCCAAAGATTGTCTTCCCATTGTAATATGATTGGTTTGGTTTAGGTTTTTCTTTCAAGGCATATCAACCCTTTTCGGGTTATTTAATGCTGAATCCGGTCATTTTGGTAAAGGTTATTATGCTTCAAGTTCTTTATATCTTGGCCGAGATCAAAGTGTAGTATCTGTTCCGATGGATACTGCACGCCTGTCCTGTGCAGTTCTAGGAGGTCCACCCCCCAGGCTTCGCCTCCCCTCTTTGGGGAGGAGTAAGTTTATTGCTTACTGTCTGAGGCGCCCCTACCGGGGAATGCCGACGGGGCTGCCCAGGCAATTTTTAAAATGGCCAGTGCTCACCTCTCGAGCGCTGGCTTTTAACCCCACTTACTCGACCCAAGCTGTGGTCACATCTTACTTGTGGGAGTAGGATAAAACTGGCCTTGTGCCTAACTCCTAGTGAAGGAGTAAATAAATATATAATAGTGTTCGGTTTGATTTTTGTTTTTTGTTTTACGGCATATCGACCCTTTTCGGGTTATTTAATGCCGAATCAAGTTATTTTGGTAAAAGCTATTATGCTTCAAGTTCATTATATCTTTAAATATTTATTCAATATTGGTTCACTTTTTTTTTGTTTTACGACATATCAACCATTTTAATGCGGAAATAATTTTTTTGTTCTTTTTTCCAATGTGTGATGTTTTTATAAAGCGGAAAAAACGTTGAGTCGTTTTAATTTTCGTATTAATTCGACTCCGTACAAATTTGATATGATTTTTTTGAATTTTGATATAAGGATTGATAATAGGTATTATTTGAAATCGTTTGGACTACTGTTCTCCTCACGAGTGTTATTCGCGCCACGTTTCGGCCGATATAACCCCTAACCGTCTTCAGGTGTATCTTGGCAATGGCTATTATTATTAGTTTTTTTTCATTATAGTTCACCCCAAACAAGGCAGGCCGCCACTGTAGACGTAAAGGGCTACTGAGAATTAGGGTGAAGGTTTTTTTTTGGAGGGGGGGGGGTCAACTTAAATTAGGAGCTGCGCAGCGAGATGTCTGTTTACATTAGTTTTAAATTTCTGCATGTCAGTAAAGTCAGGAAAACAGGGAGCAGAGAGAGAGAGTTCCAAAGTCCAGCAGCACGAGGAAAGAAGCTATTGGAGTAGAAAGCTCTTCGGCATCTGGGGACCTCCACAGTGAATGGATGGGATTTGGCAGATTGTCGGGTTGGTCTAGCGAATTTACGTCGTGAGGGATACCAGAGCAGCAAGCAGGTACAAGATACACCTGAAGATACACCTAGAGAAGGTCGGAGGCAATATCGGCCGAAACGTTGTGATAATAACATTCAAGATGAGAACAGTAGTCCGAACAATCCAAATTTAAAAAAAGCGAAATCGCTCAAGACAAAACATGAAGCCACTTGATGTAAGAAGCTAAAAAAACTACTTCGAGTTCAAAATCTAGCCGACGATAACTATTAGATGGATAGATTCTGACTCAGAAAACAGCAATTTTTCCCCTTTGTCAGAAACATCGCTTATGGAATCTGAGGATTAAAGAACAACATGAGGGAAACGAGAGTTACGAAGCTGCTGAAAGTAAACCCAAGTTAGTCACTTTCTACTCTCCTTATATAATACATATTATCAATCCTCAACCCCGTCTAATAAACCGGTATTGCCCGGGCCTTCGGGTCTGGATTTACGCCGGTCTATCGGTTGTCCGTTCTGTGCAGTTCTAGGAGGTGCACTCTCCCAGGCTTTGCCTTCTCAACCTTTGAGAAGGGGTTAGTTTATTGCTAATCGCCTGAGGCGCCCCTACCGGGGAATGCCGACGGGGCTGCCCAGGCAATTTTTAAATAGCCAGAATGCTCAAATTCTCGAGCGCTGGTTTTTTTGCCAACCTTTCCCGACCTTGTGTCACATCTTACCTTGTGGGAGGAAGATACGTAGAATCAATCCTCATCTCAAAAAGTCATAAAGATAATGTCGAACAAGTTTTACTGTAAATTTTAAAGTTCTTCAGTTGGAGACAACTTGCTGCTTGTCGGCATAACAGCCATTTCCCGTGATGGATATTAATGTTCTGCGTATGGGTTGTCAAGACAGGGTCGAAATGATTAGCCCTTCTGGGAGAAAACGCCATTTATGCAGGTAGGGTTATAGAGTGTGGGTATGTCACGATATTCAAGGTTGCAGAATATTAGCATTAGTGGAGCAGATTTGGAAGAATGAGATAACATGAACTTTTGTTTGCATCCCACATAATTAAAAGTACGCGCCATAAAACGTTTTTTAACACTTAGTTCACCCCAAACAAGGCAGGCTGCCACTGTAGACGTAAGGGCTACTGAGAATTAGGATGAAAGTTTAGGGAGGAGGGTAATCTTAAATTGGGAGCTGTGCAGCGGGATGTTCTATTTTTCTTCCTCCCACAAGGTAAGATGTGACACAAGGTCGGGAAAGTGGGGTTTGAAAAACCAACGCCCGAGAATTTGAGCGCTCTGGTCATTTAAAAATTGCCTGGGCAGCCCCGTTGGCATTCCTTGGTAGGGGCGCCTCAGGCGATTCGCAATAAACTAACCCCTTCTCAAAGGGTGAGAAGGCAAAGCCTGGGAGGGTGCACCTCCTAGATGCTCATTCACATTAGTTTTAAAACAACGCAATTAATGGTCCTGTAGATTCATTCATTTCGTATGAATCAGCTAATTCTATTGTTGGCATTGGTTTCCCCGATATATTTCTAGTTAGAATTCTTTCTAGAAAGACATCAGGTACTTACAGGAGTGACCACGTGAAGGTAACTAACATCTTAAGTGAAAGTGTTTCTGTGGAACGAACTGGATTCGATCTTGGCACACACAGGTTGTCAGTCCGTGTCGTTAACAACTACGCCACAGGGTCAGGGTCAGGGTAAGGGTTGGGGCTAGGCTAGGCTAGGCTAGGGCTAGGGCTAGGGTTAGGGTTGGGGTTGGGGTTGGGGTTAGGGTAAGGGTTAGGGCTAGACTAGGGTTAGGGTTAGGGTTAGGGATAAGGTTAGGGTTAGGGTTAGGGTTAGGGCTAGGCTAGGCTAGGGTTAGTGTTATGGTTAGGGTTAGGATAAGGGTTAGTGTTAGGGTTAGGGTTAGAGTAAAGGTTAGGGTTAGGGTTAGGGTTAGGTTATGGCTATGGCTTAGGGTAAAGGTAATGGTTAGGGTTAGGCTTAAGGTTAATGTTAGGGTTAGACTTAGGTTAGGCTTAGGGTTAGGCTTTAGGGTTCCAGGCTCTCTATCCACACATTCCTGTGAAATCAACTAGAAGTGGTTTTCTTTGGTCTTGTACCGTGTTGATTTCAATATGAAGTGTAGATCGCATAACAAAGTAGATTCATGCGACGTCAAACATCGAAAAGTAAACAAAAATACAGCTAATAACTGTCAACAATCGGGCGGAAATCTTATGTTCAACCGAACTGTATATTTTATTAGCTGTATTTTTGTTTAATTTTCGATGTTTGGGCGATTCTCGAGGGATCATGTAGTCACCCGCATGCCATTTTTATTTTTTTATTCTAATATCATTGCACCTACCTTTTTTCTAGAGGTAAAAACCGTTTTAAAATAACTTTAACACAATTAAACTTATCCAGGTAAGTAGAAGAATTACTTATCTTGCCTTTGGTAACATTTATTTGTTGTACCTTTGTTTTTTACCCCTTTCATTGTTCTGTTGACTTAGGTAACTAATCGCGCCTTTTATATAAAAAGGCGCGATTAGTCACCAATAGCATTTTTTACAGAAAGTTAATTGTTCATTAAAAGTTCAATTTTATATACGTTAAAACATTAAATGTACGTTCTATTGTAAATACTTTCGTTTAACAAATAAGTTACAAAGGCTTTGTTTATAGCGCCGTACATCAGGAAGTAATTCAACGCACATTTAAGCGGGGAAAACAACAAAAAACTGCTGATTTTTTCTGGCTTTTGTGAAATCTACAACTTATTCTCTCAATTCGACAATAATAAAAGTTCAAAGAATAAAAAATAAAAAAATTAAAAAAAAACAAATAAAAAAAATCCAAATCAAAAGCGAGAACGAAAAATAACATAAAATCGGAAACAATAACCAAATCACGTGATAATAGTCGCCATCTTGAGTTGATTTTCAGCTGCTAACTTTGAACAAATGTGCCGTTCTTTTGTTCATCTGATGAAAAATGTAGAAATAAATGGAGGAAAAAGATGCGAAATAACAACAACAAATCCCAACATAAAAAAAACGAAAACGAAACTCGGCCAGACAGCCGATTTTATTGATTTGCTGATTTTTTCGTACAAACGAGTCTAAATCTAACAGGCGGCCATTTTGAATAGTTGCTTCTTTCATCATTTTACGTCACTTCCGGTTGGGCTTGCGATTGTTCACGGAGCGACTGCCGATTCAAAATCTAAAACAAAAAACAAACGACGTAATAACAGTGTTTTTCCCCCTCTTCTGTATTCTATTTGACTAAACTTACACGAGGTAAACGCGTTGAATAGCGTAAACGCAAAATAATGTCAAAAAAAAAAAAGTCTACATAAAAGAAGAGCGGTAAAAAAGAAGTGGATTTTAAAAGTGTTTGCTCAGGTAAACGTACTCAGTGAACGCTTTATAAGCATCAACGTGGCTGGGAACATAACACAAGTAATCTGTTCGGGTCTCAACTCTCTCTTTGTGGATTTTCTATGTTATTCACGTCATAGATAATTACAAGAACGTACATTTTATTCGCTATTCGCCCGTGTATCCACTAAAATGTAGCGCTGTACTTCAAAATACATACATATCTACGTGTGCGTGGGTGGGTGACCAGTTTAAACAATAACACAATAAAACTAATGAAATTACGAAGGCGTTACACATTAGTGATGTTTCTTCAGTATAATATATATATATATATATATATATATATATATATATATATATATATATATATATATATATACAGGGTGGGCAAAAATAAGGGTCCTATTTTCAAAAATTCATAACTTTTTTATTTATTGATTTAAAAAAATTTTTTTTTTAGAATAAGTAAAGGACCCCTTCCGAAGCAAGCATGAGCCGTATTAGCCCTAAGGAACGTACCCTCATTTAGAAAACATTATTTTTGCTTAAAAAACTCAAAACAGTGTAAAAAACAATACTTTAGTTTTTGTAAGTTTTAAGAAGTGTTTTTCGGCTAAAATTTGTTTTGTTTATTTCAAAAAATCTCGGAAGGGTGAGTTTAACTTTTATTTTGTGGAAGTTATTCAAATTCAAGTTATTCAAATTTAAAGATAGGACCCTTATTTTGGCCCACCCTGTATATATATATATATATATATATATATATATATATATGCAGATTCTTATGCAAAAAATAGAATATGTGGATGTTAAATATATTTTCTGTGCTATTAGCATGCCTTTATCTTCCATTGTCAGGAAGATACAAGCTGACTCTATGATTTGGATTTTACGAGCAGAATTCGAAAGAGCAAATATTTACTTCTTCTCCCCGGAGAGAAGATAAATGCTAGGAAAAACTCGATTATCTCGGTAACATTGTTTCGAGAAGAAACTATAGAGATTCATTTCGGTGTTTGTAAAAATCTGAAAATATGGATAATAGGAGATGTGACCCAGTATTACAATTTATTGGCGACTTATATCAGTTCCTCCACCAAACGAGAATGGTGAAGGGAGTAGTTTGAATATCAATAGGTTAAGCAAAAGATGACTTGGCAAATATATATATATATATATATATATATATATATATATATATATATGATTATTTTTATATTTTTATTTACACAGACATGTACAAAATCTGCGACACTGGCATGTCGATGTTATCGATCAACAGTTACTATAAACTGAGATCTCATCAGGCAGAGTTAGAATCCGATCTTAAGCTCAGATCATATATATATGTATATATATATATATATATATATATATATATATATATATATATATATAAATATATATATATATATATATATATAATGTCCCAAAAGTCACTGACACTGACTACCAAATCCTAAAGTCTCATAGCAAATTCCAATCTTTGCTCATAATTTTGAGGCTGAAGCTGCTGGACAAGCTGAATTTTGTATGAAAACATGTCTATGTCATGCAACATCTTATGTAAAGCGGATCGTGAAACTCCGAACTGTCGGGATCTTCTTCTGATTAAAACTGTTGGATCTTCTTCCAAACTTCGCTCGAATTCTTCCCGATTGTCTTCAGTTCTTACTGAATGAAATCTTCAATATCTCGGGAGGTCACATGCTGCACGTTGTTTTTTTGAAAACGGCTTAAATGGCATTTACACTTGGCGCATCTCTAGTGTTAAAATGTCGTCGGTAACACCGCTGGGTTTCTGGCACAATGAGGGTTCGTTCCTCAATGATGTATTTGCTCATGATAACGTCGGAAAGATAACTTCAACTACTCTGAAAAAAGAAAAGAAAAATATTTAAAAACAAAGTGGTTATTAATTTTTTTCAAGTATCAGTGACTTTTGGGACACCATGTATATTTACGATTATTGACTACCTTGAGTGCTCTATTCTTTTAGAAAGAGCAATACATTTACGTTATCGCGCCAGCTTTCCCTTAATTTACTTATGTTTCTGCCTATCATCATTATTGAATCTTCCATTACAGAAGATCGTTCGCGGAATTTCGTACATCATCGCATTTCTTATTCCGCCTCTGCTGTTGCCTGTTCCCCGCTCACTGTGTTTTTTTGTTGGCGGTAATCAGTATCTGTGTTTTTTGGTAGTGTAATCAGTATCTGTGTTTTTTTTTGTGGCGGTAATCAGTATCAGTGTTTTTTGGTGGCGGTTATCAGTATCTGTGTTTTTTGGTGGCGGTAATCAGTATCTGTGTTTTTTGGTGGCGCTAATCAGTATCTGTGTTTTTTGGGGTAGCGGTAATAAGTATCTATGTTTTTGTTGGTGGTGGTAATCAGTATCTGTGTTTTTTTGGTGGCGGTAATCAGTATCTGTGTTTTTTGGTGGCGGTAATCAGTATCTGTGTTTTTTAGTAGTGTAATCAGTATCTGTGTTTTTTGGTGGCGGTAATCAGTATCTGTGTTTTTTTTGGTGGTGGTAATCAGTATCTGTGTTTTTTTGGTGGCGGTAATCAGTATCTGTGTTTTTGGGGTAGCGGTAATCAGTATCTATGTTTTTTAGTAGTGTAATCAGTATCTGTGTTTTTTGGTGGCGGTAATCAGTATTTATGTTTTTTGGTGGCGGTAATCAGTATCTATGTTTTTTAGTAGTGTAATCAGTATCTGTGTTTTTTGGTGGCGGTAATCAGTATCTGTGTTTTTTGGTGGCGGCAATCAGTATCTGTGTTTTTTGGTGGTATACTCACTATCTGTGTTTTTTTGGTAGCGGTAATCAGTATCTGTGTTTTTTGGTGGTATATACAGTATCTGTATTTTTTTGGTGGTGTAATCAGTATCTGTGTTTTTTTGTTGCGGTAATCAGTATCTGTGTTTTTTGGTGGCGGTAATCAGTATCTGTGTTTTTTGGTGGCAGTAATCAGTATCTGTGTTTTTTGGTGGCGGTAATCAGTATCTGTGTTTTTTTGTGGCGGTAATCAGTATCTGTGTTTTTTGGTAGTGTAATCAGTATCTGTGTTTTTTTGGTGGCGGTAATCAGTATTTGTGTTTTTTGGTGGCGGTAATCAGTATTTGTGTTTTTTGGTGGCGGTAATCAGTATCTGTGTTTTTTGGTGGCGGTAATCAGTATTTGTGTTTTTTGGTGGCGGTAATCAGTATCTGTGTTTTTTGGTGGCGGTAATCAGTATCTGTGTTTTTTTGTGGCGGTAATCAGTATCTGTTTTTTTTGGTGGCGGTAATCAGTATCTGTGTTTTTTAGTAGTGTAATCAGTATCTGTGTTTTTTTGGTGGCGGTAATCAGTATCTGTGTTTTTTGGTGGCAGTAATCAGTATCTGTGTTTTTTGGTGGCGGTAATCAGTATCTGTGTTTTTTGGTGGCGGTAATCAGTATCTGTATTTTTTGGTGGCGGTAATCAGTATCTGTGTTTTTTGATGGCGGTAATCAGTATCTGTGTTTTTGGGGTTGCAGTAATCAGTATTTGTGTTTTTTTGTGGCGGTAATCAGTATCTGTGTTTTTTTGGTGGCGGTAATCAGTATCTGTGTTTTGGGGGTTGCAGTAATCAGTATTTGTGTTTTTTTGTGGCAGTAATCAGTATCTGTGTTTTTTTGGTGGCGGTAATCAGTATCTGTGTTTTTTGGTGGCGGTAATCAGTATCTGTGTTTTTTTGGGTAGCGGTAATCAGTATCTATGTTTTTTTTGGTGGCGGTAATCAGTATCTGTGTTATTTTGGTGGCGGTAATCAGTATCTGTATTTTTTGGTAGTGTAATCAGTATCTGTGTTTTTTGGTGGCGGTAATCAGTATCTGTGTTTTTGGGGTTGCAGTAATCAGTATTTGTGTTTTTTTTGTGGCGGTAATCAGTATCTGTGTTTTTTTGGTGGCGATAATCAGTATCTGTGTTTTTGGGGGTGCAGTAATCAGTATTTGTGTTTTTTTGTGGCAGTAATCAGTATCTGTGTTTTTTTGGTGGCGGTAATCAGTATCTGTGTTTTTTGGTGGCGGTAATCAGTATCTGTGTTTTTTTGGGTAGCGGTAATCAGTATCTATGTTTTTTTTGGTGGCGGTAATCAGTATCTGTGTTATTTTGGTGGCGGTAATCAGTATCTGTATTTTTTGGTAGTGTAATCATGATCTGTGTTTTTTGGTGGCGGTAATCCGTATCTGTGTTTTTTGGTGGCGGTAATCAGTATCTGTGTTTTTTGGTGGCGGTAATCAGTATCTGTGTTTTTTGGTGGCGGTAATCAGTATCTGTTTTTTTTGGAAGCGGTAATCAGTATTTGTGTTTTTTTTTGGTGGCGGTAATCAGTATCTGTATTTTGTGTTATTTATTTTTCTAGTATTTTTTATCGTATCCTTCACACAACTTTCTCTGCTTATCAGTCCTCAAAAACATTTTACTAAGATTAGCAAATTTTTGCTAGTATATAAAATATTCACATCTATTCCATTTTTTCTTTTATTAGTTTTTTTTTCTCTTTTTACGTTATAAGATCTCTTTATTTTCCCCTTTCTTTCTATACTTTCTGCGGCGTCTCTTTTCTTTTGATGTTTCGTCAACATTACCCACCTCCTAACCATCTTCTTCTCTCTTTATGAGTTTCTTTCTTTCACTTCATCCGCTCCTCCTCCCTCTCCCTCGCGTGTCCTTGAACATATTCTACCGTTTTAAATATCTGATGCTCAAGTCAAACGATTATTTGTATTTTATTTGATTGCTTACGGCAACGAAACTATTTCGAGCCACAGAGGAAACATCTGTAATTTCTTAATGCATCTGCAACATTATTAAAAATACATCTTGTTGAGCAGACGAAGGAATAATGTGCACCTGCAATTATGCCGGTAGATGCAGATGATCATGCACATGATCACAATGACACTCCCACATGCATACGCATATGCTTAAAATAGATTTAAAAATGCACATCAAAATCTGAAATACAAGAAAATACGATATTTAGTATCAAAACAGGTGCGCATGTACAGATACGTGTATACATGCACGCCGGCGTGCATATGTGTACATGTACACATATATACATATACATATGCATGCTGACATAAAAACGTGCATATGATATAATTACGTTGACACGAAGTTAAGCAACGTTGAGCCTGTCTAGTGTCAGATGGGTGACTATTTGGGAATACTAGGTTCAATATGTGGGAGGACATTGACACCTCCATGCAAAAAATAGCCCTGGAGATACACCGCGACAATTAATACTAGGCAATATGTTCTTTGCTAGGGTTAGAGTTGGGGGTTAGGGTTAGATTTAAGGTTAGGGGTTAGGGGTTAAGGTAAGGGTAAGGGTAAAGGTAATGGTAAGGGTTAGGGTTAGGGTAAGGATAAGGGTTAAGGTTAGGGTTAGGCTAAGGGTTAGGTTTCAAGTAAGGCTTAGGCTTAAGCTTATGGTTATGGTTAGTCTTCAGGTTATGGTTAGGGTTATGGTTAGAGTTAGTCTTAGGATTAGGTTAGGGTTAGTCTTGAGTTTAGGGTTAGGGTTTAAGGTTAGTGATAGAGTTACAGTAAGGGTTATGGTTATTATTATGGTTAGGTTTGGGATTTGGGGTTTGGGTTAGGGTTTGGGTTAGGGTTAGGTTTGGGGGTTAGGGTTAGAGTTAGGGTTTGGGTTAGGTTTGGGGGTTAGGGTGAGGGTTAGGGTTAGGGTACAGGTGTTAACTGGTGTTTGTGTGCGTTCACTGCACAGGCCGTGATCGTCCGAACATTGTCTTCGTTCAAATTCGGTGCTTGCTTTCGACACTGGCCGTTGTGTTAATCACGTGGTCTCGGTCACTGTTGTAACAAAGAGATTTTCTCCCAAACAAAACGCAACTATTGTTTGAAAACAAGAAGCGATGTTTTATTTAATCAGAAGAGCAGAAGAAAATGACAGCCTGTCAGGACAAACTGATAGGTACATCTGTCTTTCAGACTGAGAGAAACCAAATTTCCCTTTTTTCTGTTTTTCTCTAAAAGTAAATTAGTCTGATTTACTCATTCATTTTAATCGTTATAATATAACGAACACCTTCTCTGTCTGTCTTTCTGTCTGTCTGTCTGTCTGTCTGTCCGTCCTGAGGAATTTTTGTAAACGTAAGAGGGGGCGGTAAATACTATTTACTTAATGTTTAAGTGAGCGAGAATCTTTGTAAACGTAAGAAATACGTACGGGCACATTTTAACAACTAAACAAACAATAAATAAATATTACGCTGCTGTCGTGATTTGAACTCGCAACCTCGACGTCTTAAGTCAAAGTGGAATATTTTAGTCTGCAGCTCTAACGACTGAGCCAACCCGCCAAAAGCATGTGTCGACCGAAAGGCGCCTCGAGTTTTACGTTTGAATTGAATGTGTTCTTTTTATAATTATTAGGGTTTAATCGAATTGTCTTTCGACTATTAAATACACAAAGGACTTGTTTCTCTTTGACCTCTGTGGTGCTGTGCCCATATTTAATATACTTATTTTCCGTGTGCAACCTACTCACTAATAAATATACTATTACTCGGTTTTTACTTTTTAATACGTGAATATATATATATATATATATATATATATATATATATATATATATATATGTGTGTGTGTGTGAATGTGAATGTGACGAGTTAATAGGTGACCTTATTTTAACACGTGTGTGCTTGTAGACATTATACTTCCTTATAACATTTTATGTGGATACATGAAATGATTGTAATATGTATATATAATTTATATATGTATATATATACTAATAATAATAGAATAAACGATATGTGAAGTATCGTAAAGTGATCTATTGTGATAAAGTAAAGCTCAATACGTTGAGTAGAGCAATCAATTTTAAAGAAGGAAAGATGCAGATAAAAAATTGCATAAAATTACATAAAATTACATAAAATTGATACAAATTTTATTACATCCTTGCATCTGAACTTTCGATGTAATAACATTTGTATCAATTTCATGTAATTTTATGCAATTTTTTATTTGCAACTTTCCTTCATTATATATATATATATATATATATATATATATATATATATATATATATATATAATATCAAAATAGCAGTCCTGTGTAGACACCACAGAGAGGACTTGAAATATATAGGCTGTGTAATCACTGTTCATGAAACTGATTAACCAGAAAGTCTATCAGCATACATGCTCTGATCTCAAGTGGCTTTCTTTTTCAGCATGGACACTCGTTTTTAAGAGCCGATTACTTTTTCGAAAAGCATGGCATTTTCTGAGTGTCTAAATCTAGAACCGGATACATCTCCCATGACAGGTCTGTCGTTTAAAACACGCATGTATTGCTGAACATCCGCGCAATGCATGTTCAGACAGGGTGACTTCCAAAATTGCATCCCACAGAATTGTTAATAAAATTTACAATACGTTCTGCAATCTAGCCATATTCCGTACAAATAAACTAACCCTAACCCCAACCCTAACCCTAACCCTAACCCTAACCCCAACCGGAAAAGAAAAATAATACAGGCATTTTAAAATCATCGAACTTCTCTCAGCAGTTCACACACTTCGCCATTCCATAAATATGGCTGACGAAAGCCTATAAGCGATTTTTATCAAAACCCAAGAGAACCACGTATGTTTTTCGCATGGGTTCGGGCCCCCAGCTTGAAACATAAGGTACAATGTTACTCTGCACTTCTGTAATATTATAAATAAATAATGATATATGTGTGTGTATATTTTCGAAGCAATTCTAAAGGAATATGTTAAAATAATTAACTTTTTATGTAATACATTTCAGTTGACTTGGATACACGCACACGAACTTACATCCGCCCACGAGCGCTATACATGTCTATATTTAACCAATAACTCAATTATATGGCTTTCTGATTCATATGTTCGCTTGAAATAAAATGGCTAAAATAGCGAAGATCAATATAAGTATTATATATATATATATATATATATATATATATATATATATATATATATATATATATTAATTATAATGTACGTACGTGGGTGTGAGTCCATTTGAGAGAGATTGTCTTTGTGAAAAGCTGAGCTGAAACTAAAATTACTTTGCATCTCTAGCCTTACATTGTAATCTCTTTTGTTCACTTAAAAGATACTAAAATAGTCGAAACAAATGTATATATATATATATATATATATATATATATATATATATATATATATGTGTGTGTGTGTGTGTGTGTGTGTATGTGTGTTTGTGAGTTTTTATAAAAGGATATATTTAGAGATACACTCTTTATAATGCCAGAAGTTGTTTCAAATTGCAAGCTCAATGAGGTTGTGTTACAAACTTCAGAGCACATATACGTTCTGGCTATATTCTAATGACCAAAAGAAAAATCAATCCATAACTATAATTTTTATTTTTTTATTTTTTCAATTACCTCATTTTCTGAGATCGACGAATACCTGCATTTTGATCTTTTGTATCACAAACAAAATTTTATATTTCTTTTTTTCCAATTTTTTATTATTTTTTCATTAAGGGTATGCGAGCACAGCAGGGCTATGTATTTTACTGGTATGAATTTTTCTTCAGCGCACCTCACACACTTCATCCACTCATGCATAGAGATTTATACTGTAGTGATGTGATAATGAAATGGTTTGGTTGATATGTAGTCATACCCTTAATGACAATAAAAGTGTAAAAATTTGGGAATTTCCTTGCTTTTGTACATTTATTGTATATGAATTTTCATCTTAACCCTATTAAGGGCATATGATTTCAGTATACTGGCATTTATCATGGAATAATACTTAGCGATTATAAAAAATAAAAATGGATACAATGAAAACTTTAATAATGATAATAATTAAAATTATATCAGGATTTATTAGATCCTATTATTAATAAATCATTAGATCGATACAAAATGTTCTTAACTGAATTGGAAATTTATATAAATTTTGCTAGGAATAATTATTCAAAGCTACAAATATACATTGAGAATCACAAATTAAAAATACTGTAATTATGACCGGAAGTAGAGATTGAACAAATATTAACTTACGTTTTTTGTTTGTAAATAAATAATGATTATTTTGTTAATAATAGTTATTTGATGAGGTAATAGAATAGACTGACGGTTTAAAATAAAAATGAGAAAAAATTAGCGGTTTAATCAAATCACAGCGGAAATTTTGTAAAATTACACCGGAAGTGACTAATAATAAAAATGAATGGGATTGTGATAGATCGTTACGCATTAAGAAAAAAAATGAAAATCAGGAGTAAAAATGAAGAAAATGAAGTGGAAAAATAAAAAATATCGTAGATTAAAGACACAAACGTTGGTATGAATTAAATAATTGTTTCTCTGATTTGTGAATATTGTCATTAACACAAGTTAACAAACAAATGTTTCATGAACTTTTAAATGCAAACAACATTCAAGCATCGTTTCTCCTTTGATTGGAGTGATAAAAACGATACAAAAATATATACATAATTTAAGTCATTCTGAGATGTAGACAATTTAATATCGCCTTCTGTTCGTTGGGGATTTGTCATGTCTGGTTGAATTGCAAGGGAGAGAAGATTATTTTTTTCGCTCTTCTGGCAAGATGTGATGGGGATTCAGTCTTATTTTGCTCAATTCGGTATTAACGGGTTTTCTAATTAAACAACGAACTTTGATTTGACTTGGGTTGCACATTTCGGGATTTCGGAACTTTGATTGGACTTTTTGTATTATTTTGCTGATTTATTTATCATTAACATTGAATATGGACACATTTCGCAGCTGGATAACTTTGCCGGCCCCTTCAATTTCACGTATATTGACTGCTGTTTGTAACCTGGAGTAATGTCTTTCCTGATTATGCTTCTCAACTTGTATGACCTGGATGGACTGTATGGATTCAACAAAAAGTATGTTTTTGGGTTGATATGTTTGATGTTATGTATTTTTATGTATTTGTGTATATAATTTTATATATTTTCAAAGCGTAATTTTATTACCTGTAGTAGTATAACTGCGGTAATGGTCCTCTGAAGAGAAGAATTACCTTTGAAAACTCATGAGCTAAGGACTTAAGAATACTTTGCTTGAACTTTGAATTCTAATAAAATTTGATTGCCACCTTATTTTATTACTTCATTTTATATTATAATATTAATGCTCTATTCAGTATATTGAGCTTCAGTTTTTTATCCGGATGTTTCACTAATTATAAGATATTAGTTGACGCTTATATCTTTTGTTGGATTGCTTTATATATACATAATTAAATATATTTTCATTAATTAAATCTTGAGTTTTAAGTGTGTTATGCACTGATGAAGCCTCTTTGTGAAATGTTGGTAAATTTTGTATACCATTAATGTGAATATTTTCCAAAAAAATGGTCAAAAACAACTGTGTGAATAAAGTGTTTTTAAAAAAAATAAACTAGAATTATATCATGTTAAATTAATAGCTCTTGTCGCATTATACACTATTAAGCTAATATATAAACCTTTGTGCAGATTTAATATATATATATATATATACATATATATATATATATATATATATATATATATATATATATATATATATATATATATATATATATATTTAATCTGCATATATATATATAGTCTTGGAGGTTTCTCAACCATTAAAACTATATTTAAAAAAAAACAACAAAAAAACAACAACTTAAGTCTCAAGTTATTCTGTGGAAAACAACTTATGTAAGTCAATTTAACTTTTACATTTATTATATTAGTTTGCTTCTAACATTATTTAAGGGATCATCAGTTGTTTACCATGAAAAACTGTTTCGGGAATTTAAAAACAAGACAGTATTTAATTTCATGGCTTCCCAGCAGAGTTGATCAGACCCCACTTCCTTTAAAAGACAAAAACATAAACATTCCGAATACTAAACCTAAGTTTTGTTCCGTATAAATGTTTTGCTAACTTATATTAGTTATTAAAAAAAAAAGAAAAAAGTCATCCTTACCTGTGTTTTTCGTCTGTCTAATAAAATTTATCCGTTACTTACAAAAATGTTGCTGCATTTTAAAGTGTGTAGACGAATCCATTAAAATATTTTTTAAATTATATATATATATATATATATATATACATATATATACTTTTAGTCCTTTATATATATATATATATATATATATATATATATATATATATATATATATATATAATAAGTTTATGTAGTTTGCTTGAAGCATTGTTTACTTGTATATAGGAATGTGATACTTAGAAGTCAATACAATGCAGAGGTGTTATGGATAGACACAAGTTGGAACAACTTAAATAGTTTCACCCTTAATGGACACACACACACACACACACATATATTTATTTTTATTGTTTCACAAACACACATATATCTGTCTATCTACACAATATTACAATGTTATGTAATACCTATATCAAGATGGTCTGGTGGAAACTCCGTATGATATAATATTTCGGGAACTGTAACCTTCTTCAGAATATATATATATATATATATATATATATATATATATATATATAATGTGTGTACACAGATAGATAGATAAATAGATAGATAGATAGATAGATAGAGAGAGAGAGAGAGAGAGAGAGAGATACAGAGATAGAGATAGAGAGAACAAAATAAAGAGATGAATAGGCGTGTGTAAGGGTGTGTGTGTAAGAGAAAACGAGATGGTAGAGAGAGAAATAGAGAGAGAGAGAGAGAGAGAGAGAGAAAGAGAGAAAGAGAGAGAGAGAGAGAGAGAAAGAGAAATTGAGAGAGAAAGAGAAAGAGAGAGAGAAAGAGAAAGAGAGAGAGATAGTGTCGGAATAGATGGGCGTCTAGATAAACTCCCCGAACCATTATTTCCTGCTATTTTCGTCTGTTCCGCTCTTATCTTTATTCCATTGTATTTATCCTAATTCTTGTGTTTTTATACAACGATGGGAAACTCCCCCGTCAACACATCAATCGATTTGCTAACCCACCCGCCCTCTTCATCATGGCGTCAAATCAAGCTATGCAAAAGTAAAGAATTCTATATAAAATGTGAAATTACCACGAACCATAATAATACACTTTACTAAGAACTATCGATGTATATTTATTTCATTTCATTTTTCATGTGTGACTTCCGCTTTTACCGGAAGCCAATAAATGTTATCTATAAAAAGACAAACAACTGTTTTCTAACTACAGTTCGATCGTGACGGGATTTGAAATAAATAAAATAAAAAGATAAACATGTTTTACAATTATTTGTGCGTAGGAGAACATGTGCCAACAAGTCCTCTGTTCATTTTTTTATGCTTTATGGGGTAAACTATGTGGATATAACACAGCCCCCCCCCCCCAGATTTTGGGCTATGAACACCCACATTGGTTACCATCTGTTTGGTACAATTGGTGAAAAATCAATACAAGAACATGCAAATAAAGAAAGGCGTTTCTATAATCAAAGTGAACACAGGTGTTCCCGGCGCGGTTCGCGGTATGATGATTAGAAATTAATGAAAGAGAACGAATAAGAGGGTGAAAGGAACAAAGAGTAAAATAGAAGAAAGCGAGTAGGCTGGAGAGAGTGGGGGAAATGCTGTAAATGCCAAGCACAAATGTTAATCAACAATAATAAAGAAAGTAATTACGTACGCTTTTAGAACGAAATTGACATTTAATGGTCCCGTACACTTTTGTTTTGTTACAGACTACTACTACTACTACTACTACTACTACTACTACTACTACTACTACTGTTAGATAATGGCCCTATGGGAATGGACGTATCTGTTGGAAATCGGATTTGACTTGCGCGAGTTAACGCGGGTGCAGTCGAGTGCAAATTGGGGCTTGTTCTCACAGTCAGAGCTAACAGACGTGACAAGGTTACCATGGAACGAGCCCCCGGATCAGGGGTCAGTCTGCACCTGCGAGAGGCTCTGTGACTTCGCGAGCCTTGCGTGGGAAACAAAGAGATCCGTGACGTCACTCGTTCTCGCGAGAAGCGAGTTTTCAGTCAGTCTGATTCGGAAGGCGAACTGAGAGGACGTGCGATTTAAAATGTAAAAATAAGGAATATTTCCCTTAAGGGAAGATAAGAGCGAGAATCCTTTGTCCCCCCTTTCTATAAATGGTTAAGAAACATTGTTAACTAAATACAATGAAGTAGGATTTGCTCTTTCCCTTTCTCTCGACGTGGTGAATGACTCCCAGTGGAAATAACAACTCTTGTAATAAAATGAATTAAATCTAAAAGAGGAGTTTGTCTTCGGAGTGCAGACGACGGACGGCGTGGTTCAGCAGGAAGGAAAGAAGATGGCGACCCTCTACACGACGAGTATACGAAACGCGTACTGCCGCGGTTCAAGCAGGAGTAGCTATGTAACACTACTACTACTACTACTACTACTACTACTAATCATAATATTACTACTATTACTACTACAAATACTACTACTACTAATCATAATATGCCTACTATTACTACTAATCATAATATTACTACTATTACTACTAATCATAATATTACTACTATTACTACTAATCATAATATTACAGCTATTACTACTACAAATACTACTACTAATCATAATATTACTACTATTACTACTAATCATAATATAACTACTATTACTATTAATCATAATAATACTACTATTACTACTAATCATAATATTACTACTATTACTACTACAAATACTACTACTAATCATAATATTACTACTATTATTACTAATCATAATATTACTACTATTACTACTAATCATAATATTACCACTATTACTACTAATCATAATATTACTACTATTACTACTACAAATACTACTACTAATCATACTATGCCTACTATTACTACTACTCATAATATTACTACTATTACTACTAATCATAATATTACTACTATTACTACTACAAATACTACTACTACTAATCATAATATAACTACTATTACTACTAATCATAATATTACCACTATTACTACTAATCATAATATTACTACTATTACTACTACAAATACTACTACTACTAATCATAATATTACTACTATTACTACTAATCATAACATTACTACTATTACTACTACAACTACTACTACTACTACTACTACTACTACTACTAATCATAATATTACTACTATTACTACTAATCATAATATTACTACTACTACTACTACTAATCATAATATTACTACTATTACTACTACAAATACTACTAATATTACTACTATCAATAATGAGTAAGATATCTTTATTGAAGCTTAATATTGTCAGAAACAGTAATGTTCACCTCAAAATAAAAATGACATTTCAGCGGTTTTAAGCGAGTTCATGTTAGTAAACATAAACTCTCTTAAAACTTCTGGAATGTCATTTTTATTTTGAAGTGAACATTACTGTTTCTGACAATATTTGCTGGTCTATTCATTTAGACACTCTTTTTGTACCCTGCCCCCCAAGAGGGATAAGCTAGTGGTTGGTGCAGCAGCCCAGATGTGACAACAATACTCCATTCACGTGCAGATTGAGGCTTTATAGAGATATATACATTTCTGGTAGGTGAGAGGAGTTTTTCTAGCCGAGTAAAGGGAGACTATCATCTTTGCAACAGACTTTGCGGATTATTCTATGTATTTATTGTAATTCATGTCGCCTGAGAATGTTAGGTCGTAGAATTGGACTCGTGGGAAAGCTGTTATCGGCCATGACAATCGATGGCTTTTGGCCAAGATCAAAGTGTAGTATCTGTTCCGATGGATACTACACCCCATAGACTGGTATTGTCTTGGTCTTCGGGGCTTGATTTACGCCGGTCTGTGCGACAGTCCTGTGCAGTTCTAGGGGGTCCACCCTCTCAGGCTTTGCCTCCCCTCTTTGGGGAGGAGTAAGTTTATTGCTTACTGCCTGAGGCGCCCCTACCGGGGAATGCCGACGGGGCTGCCCAGGCAACTTTTAAATGGCCAGAGTGCTCACCTCTCGGACGCTGGCTTTTCTAATCCCACTTTCTCGACCTTGTGTCACAGCTTACCTTGTGGGGGTAGATAAATCTCTCGATGGCTGGGAAGCTTTGTCATAATATAGTACCAGATTAATTTTAAAAAGGTAATTATTTTCAAAACGAGAAAAATATAGAACTATCGCATCACGTTCTTACATGAATTTGTGTGCCGATTCTGTTCATACAATTCAAATCAGAAATATCTACAGCAAAATCAACCTCTGACAATTGCGTTCTGTAGGCATGAAACCCGATGTAATGTTGGATTCGTAGGGTGAGTCATCACTTTAAGAATTGTGTTTTCTCTTGGCAAAAGTGTTTTGGCCTTTTGGCTAAGATCAAAGTGTAGTATCTGTTCCGATGGATACTACTATTGTCTTGTACTGTTCTAGGAGGTCCACTCTCTTAGGCTTTGCCTATCTCTTTGAGAAGGGGTTAGTTTATTGCTAATCGCATGAGGCGCCCTTACCGGGGAATGCCGACAGGGCTGCTCAGGCATTTTTTGTAGACCAGAGGAGTGCGTTAATTCTAGTTCGCTAGCTAACAACACCTGACCTTGTGTCTAGCCTATTGGATAGGAGGTAAATAAAAATACTTCTACCTTGTGTCTAACCTCTTTGAGGTAAATAAATTGGCAAACGTTTATTATAGTTACCAACGCAAAAAGATTAAAAAAAAACACAAATATATAACAAATAACTGTTACCAAACGCAAGGAAATTTACTTTTTTCCACCTCCCTGTATAATTTTGAAGTGTAGATACTGATTTTAAGATTTATTATCTGTGAATATGTTATCGTCACTTTTAAGCTATCGTCAGTCATCTTCCAAAATGGCGATCGATTTTTTATGTAGTCGCTAATTTCAGACTTAAATGATAAAAATAAAATAAGCCTATACTAATCCGACTGGCCAGCACTCCCGGACTTAGGCTTAGAGTTCCAGTAACCGTTTTTATTTGTGTTTTTTACTCTCTGTTAAGCCTGGAATTAGTGACCACTTCACAAAACGATCGATCGCCATCTTGGAGGATGAATCTAGCGATAGATTTAAAGTGACAGTAAAAAATTCATCGCTATTAAATCTGACAATTATCCACACTTCAAAAATATGCAGGTAGATAGAAAAGTAACTTTTTTGCGTTTGGTAAAAGTTACTTGTTGTATATTTGTTTTGCCATCTCCTTTGTTGCGCTGTTAACTATACTACCGTTTTGCCCAGCTCTGTTCCATGTGGTTTTAATTCATAGCATTGCACACTATTAAAATAAGTAGATTACTCAAAAATAGAATTTCTCCCTCGACGAAAGTTGGTTGGAGAAAGCTAACGTGTCAAAGAAAGTGAGGTAAGAAAGGAAGTAGAGGCGTAAGAAAAAACATTTAGAATAGAAATAAATTCTTTGTTACTTCCAGTCCTGTTACTTTCCATACGCTCGTTGTAAAAGTCTGAATTACATGAACAAATGCCAGTATGATTCATTCATTCATTTTGTGTTAATAAGATTATTCTAGCGTTGGCATTAGTTTCCCCGATATCTTTCTAGTCAGAATTCTTTCTAGAAATACATCAGGTAGTTACGGGAGGGATCACGTGAAGGTTGTTAACATCCTTAAGTGAAATTAGTACCGTAGAACCGACTAGATTCGAACTCGGAACACCTAGGTAGACACCCCGTGTCGTTATCCACTTAACCACCGCCACCTGCCGCCAGCATGATGTATGTGTGTATCTTGCTACGAAATCGAATCATTATTTAAGCAATCAGTGCGAACCGGTTTTATTGCTCACATTGATCGATAAACATTGGTTTAGTAATTATTTTTGACGTCATCGATCGATAAAAAGAACAAAAGAAAGGTACTTCCTAATTATTGTTTCTTGAAAGTCGTTTAACACAACTACAAACCGTGATTGGTAATTTCAAGTTCTTCCTAACACGCCATTATTGATTGATTAATAACAGTGTTGCTTTTTTTTTTTTTTTTTGACTATTTTTGACTATTTAAATGCATATTAACCCCTTTTTGTATTATATTTCGGAATTTTTTTTTTTAGATAAGGGTTGATCATTTTATCATTTTTTTTTATATGGTTAATTTTAAGCCTCTTATAAAAATAGCACCTTCTTTTGTGCAACCTGGTGATACCAGATCAGGCTGCCCTGTGGCTCCCTGAGACGAAATTCACCTACATTGACGTTTTTTGTTTTTCTTCTTTTTTTTTTTTTTGTAAAACTTAATTATGTTCTACAAAACCAAAAACAAAAACAACAGCCCCTCTCCCTTTCTCCCTCCCCTTTTTTATTTTATTTTTAGAACTTGAAGCATAAATCTTTTACTATAATGACCAGATTCGGCATTAAATAACCCAAAAAGGGTTGATATGCCGTAAAACAAAACTACCAAACCAAAAACGATGATTAAACATTTGAAGATATAAAGAACTTGAAGCATAAAAACTTTTACTATAATGACCAGATTCGGCATTAAATAACCCAAAAAGGGTTGATATGCCGTAAAACAATACTACCAAACCATACCAAACCTTTGTGCAACAGTCCATGGTTGGGCTTTTAAGCCTCTTATGTTTCTTTTTTGTTGTTGCTGTATTTGATGGAGATAGGGGGCCATGACCTTTTGTCTCAAGGTCTGATGGCTGACCCTGGTTAACCTCTGTATTGGCTGGAGTACCATTTCAAGAGGCAGGAAGGTTTATACCATTGTTTACATCTTCCCGCCTGGTGTATGAACGGGTTGATGGGCCCTTTTTATCCTGGGTGTCGTCCTGCCAGTATTTTTGTTTTATTATTCATATTTTTTTATCATTCATTTCCTCATTGTCAACGGCTTCTAATTCTTTATTCGAAGCTGTCCTCTATGAGTATTGATTTACTCCTCCCCAGGAGTTAGGCACAAGGCCAGTTTTTATCTTACTCCCACAAGTAAGATGTGACCCAAGGTCGGATCAGGAAAGTGGGGTTTAAAAATTGCCTGGGCAGCCCCGTAAAAAAATAAGTTTGTAAGAAACTAATTCTGTAAAAAATAACTGTGTGAAAAAATAAGTGTGTAAAAAATAAGTTTGTAAGAAAATAATTGTGTAAAAATAACTGTGTAAAAAAGTGTGTAAAAAAATAAGTTTGTAAGAAAATAATTGTGTAAAAATAAGTGTGTCAAAAATAAGTGTGTAATAAAATAACTGCGTGAAAAAATAAGTGTGTAAAAAATAAGTTTGTAAGAAAATAATTGTGTAAAAATAACTGTGTAAAAAAGTGTGTAAAAAAATAATTTGTAAGAAAATAATTGTGTAAAAAAATAAGTGTGTAAAAAATAAGTGTGTGAAAAAAGTAAGTGTGTAAAAAAATAATTGTGCAAACAAACACATAAAACGATGAACCCCAGAATTGGATCGAATGTTTAATAACAGAGAATTGATCGTTTGTCCAATTATAACGTCCGGAGAGCCGACGCATTAGTTTCGACGTTTTCCTTTTGTATGTGCCAAAATCATTAAATGTCAAATCCACACATCTTCTCTCCCCACCCCCGCGAAATAGTAACAAGTTCGGTAATCTAATTATTTGAGACTTTATGGTTTCCAATGTTCATTAAATTTAGTCGATTGACTCCAAGTGTCCGTTTTTACCGACGACTTTGTCCAATCCGATTGTTTCTCTATTTGTCTGTTTCAATGGCTGTTTTTGTTGCAAGATCGTTTGACGTCATGCCTACACGTGGGAAGACATCCGTTTGAGATCCTTTCGCCTTTTTGAAAATAAACCTTTATATATATATATATATATATATATATATATATATATATATATATATATATAGATAGATATATATATATAGATAGATAGATAGATAGAGAGAGAGAGAGAAAGAACTATATATATATATATATATATATATGTGAATTTTATAACAAGCAGTACTACTAGTTTCATTGCGAGGTCATACACGATTTGTTGTTGTTGTTGATCACTGTTCGCCGCTTGCTGTGAATACCCGCCGACTTGGCATTTACGAAGTTAAATTCCTCCTAAAATTCCAAGCTAATTTTTGGTGGGTAACTGGTACCTCGTTTGAACTCTCGAATCAGTGGCAATTTGTGATCGGAGTTCGCGCCCGTCGACCGTCAGGAATTAGCTTCCTGCACTGAAGATTGCGTAAGCATGAAACATCGATGTATGTAAGTAATAAATAATTAATATCTATTTATAAATATTCTATATATATATTGGTGTATTATCTAACTTAAGCATAACAATTTGACCCCCTACCGTAACATTAGTAATATCTTAAGGTACTTTACTTGGCTATTCCCCATCACCACTTTAACTCAGCTCCTAATCGATTAAATCCCATATACTTAATGCTTAACTTAACCTGTTTAATTGATTATAAAGCCCTGATACCCCTGTAGCTGGAAAAGAGTGTTTTAATAATTTTACTTGATCATGTAAACCCCCATCTTCTTAAGTCTCAAATCTTTAACTAACTGTGAAGTCTTTAAACCATTTAAACCTTTTGAAATATGAAAAATGTCTTAATAGTACTACTTAAACGCGTAAACTTCCAAATCTCTAATCACTTGAGTTCTAATCAACTATGAACCCTTTAAACCATTTTAGTTATATATAAAATGTCTTAACGGTATTGCTGAAAAAGCTTACCCACTAGATCTTTACATAAATGTACTCCCATCTTCACTCTCTAATATCTAACACTCTAAGTTAAATTTCCAAATCTCTAACCACTTGAGTTCTAATCAACTATGAACCCTTTAAACCTTTTTAATTATATAAAAAATGTCTTAATGGGATTTCTTAAACAGGTTACCCACTAGATCTTTACACCTTTAAATGTACTCCCATCTTCACTCTCTAATATCTAACACTCTAAGTTAAATTTTAATTTTCTAATCCACACTTCTAAATATGACTAATTATCTCTGCATTTTCACTTAAGGTTAGTTATGCTTCTTTACTAGTTTTTTAGCACATCAGCCCCAACCATGTACTGATATTCCTTTGCCAAATTTCTTAAAGCTACAGCAATTAACATCTATTTTATTCCCTAACGATGAACTGTATCCAAGCAACCCTTCATCCCATTTCAACTTACGCATCAGTCTGCGGATTCTTTCTATCAACTCTTCCCTTCGACATCTCCCCTACCCATACCTAACTGTCACCGGCTTTGAATTTCTAACTACACCTAACGATCTCATTCCCTCTCCTGAAGCCATCAGATAAACATTTACATATTCACGAATTTGAGTGATTTTGGAAATTACTTAAATTTCTACACTATTTTTGACTCGGAGGTCTATGGAAGAATTTAAGATGGCCTTAAATTTCTACACTATTTGGACTCGGAGGTCTATGGAAGAATTTAAATGGCCTTAAATTTCTACACTATTTTGAACTCGGAGGTCTATGGAAGAATTTAAGATGGCCTTAAATTTCTACACTATTTTGGACTCGGAGGTCTATGGAAGAATTTAAGATTGCCTTAAACTCCCAGCCTTATAACCTAATCAATATTTTTCGACGGCAGAATCACTTATTATTTTGATGGATTGATTCCTCCTGGATTCTACAGTATTTGAACCCATTGATGCATTCTTCACGAACCTTCCAACGGGGAATCTTTGTCTTTCCATTCTCAACCTTTTTTCATTGGACACTTTTTTTCATTTTTTTTTCATTGGACACTTTTTTTCATTTTTTTCATTGGACACTTTTTTCATTTTTTTTCATTGGACACTTTTTTGCATTTTTTTTCATTGGACACTTTTTTGCATTTTTTTTCATTGGACACTTTTTTCATTTTTTTTTCATTGGACACTTTTTGCATATTTTTCATTCCTCTTACACACATACATCTACATTTTTTAAACTTATTTAAATTATGAATTTTGGTTCATTGTTTGCCAACTTATCTATCGATTTACATTCCTCTGATGATAAGAAAACCAATCTTTGAAAAGCCTGGCTTAAGGAAAATTCTTTAATTGAATACACCTTGTTTTGAATAACTGAAGACGTAATAGATGTGCCATAATCACATTCTTATTTCTCTTGTTTCATTTATCTATATAATCGCTTCATCCCGTATATTGAGCTTTAAACACGTCACGATATGTTCAAATGTTAATAGTATACGTTCTACCTTTAGTTTCATACCTTATATATATATATATATATATATATATATATATATATATATATATATATATATATATATATAGAGAGAGAGAGAGAGAGAGAGAGAGATAGTTTGTTTTTTTACAATAAAAGAGTAAGGTCTGTTTTTATGCCAGATATCCATAAACATCAAAGACAACAGTTCAAAAAAAGTTCAAAAAAAAAAAAATCAACAAATCGTAATATGGCGTTCACAGCTGGGAGCAAAAATATACAAGTGTCCATATTAATTCCTTGGTAACGCTTGGTCTCTCTCTCTCTCTCTCTCTCTCTCTCTCTCTCTCTCTCTCTATATATATATATATATATATATATATAACTTCTTTGTAATATCATAGGAAAAATCCCATAGAAACTTTTTTTATTTTTTTACTTTTTATTTTTTTATTTTTTTTATTTTTATTTTTATTTTTATTTTTATTTTTATTTTTTATTTTCTATGTTTTATTTTCAAATTTTTTTAACATTTTATTTTTATTTTTATTCTCTTTTATTTTATATTCTTATATCTCTCCAAATCTCCTCCGGTTTTAAATATCAACCGTTTCCTTACACTAAATTTAAATTCAAACAAACATACACAACACGCTGAGCAAATAACGCGTCCCAACGAGAGTGTCACGTGACTTCACATTTCCAAAACAGATGACAACGGAAGCTGAAGAGAGCCGGACGCTAAGACTTTTTGTGCTTGAGACCGACGGTACGAATGTTGTAATAATTTTTCTGTACCAAAATATATATATATATATATATATATATATATATATATATATATATATATATATATATATATATATATATATATATTGAGCTTTAAACACTACTTCCAATGACAAGTGTCTTTGTTTCTATCTAGAAGACGCAGAACGAACACAAGCTAAATCTGAATGATTTGTTTGCGATAATTTTGATGTACCGGAAGCGATTGATGGATTGCTTTAAAACGAAACAGTTCGATCGAAATAAAAATGATAGAATAAAAAAAAGGAAAAACGTACAAATACGAAAGAACTATTCAAATCTGGGGAAGCAGTTGAGGGGGGGGGGCAGGTGTAATACAGATACACAATGTCCCAAAATGCAACGTTACACGGATGTGTAACATACATATTGACGTGTTACAGACATACAGGTGATACACATAGACGTTAAATACATGAAAACAGAGACAAAAACAGGACATAACAACACATAAATACAGAGTTACACAAGCTTTCTACTCTAATAGTTTTTGCCTTTTGGCTAAGATCAAAGTGTAGTATCTGTTCCGATGGATACTGCACCCCATAGACTGGTATTGTCTTGGCCTTCGGGCTTGATTTACGCCGGTCTATGGGATTGTCCTGTGCAGTTCTAGGAGGTCCACCCTCCCAGGCTTTTCCTCCCCTCTTTGGGGAGGAGTAAGTTAATTGCTTACTGCTTGAGGCGCCCCTACCGGGGAATGCCGACGGGGCTGCCCAGGCAATTTTTAATGGTCAGAGTGCTCACCTCTCGGACGCTGGCTTTTCAACCCCCACTTTCCGACCCGAGCTTGGGTCACATCTTACTTGTGGGAGTAGGATAAAAACTGGCCTTGTGCCTAACTCCTGGAGAGGAGTAAATTACTCTAATAGTTTGTTTTACCTTTTCTTGGCCTTTTGGCTAAGATCAAAGTGTAGTATCTCTTCCGATGGATACTGCACCCCATATACTGGTATTTTCATGATTTACGCCGGTCTATGGGTCTGTCCTGTGCAGTTCTAGGAGGTCCACCCTCCCAGGCTTTGCCTTCTCACCCTTTGAGAAGGGGTTAGTTTACTGCTAATCGCCTGAGGCGCCCCTACCGGGGAATGCCGACGGGTCTGCCTAGGCAATTTTTAATGGCCAGAGTGCTCACCTTCTTGGGCGCTGGCTTTTCAAGTCCCACTTTCCCGACCCGACCTTGGGTCACATCTTACCTTGATGGAGTAAGATAAAACTGGCCCTGTGCCTTACCCCCTGGAGAGGAGGTAAATAAAAACTCTCTACTTAGAGTGTCTCTGTAGGCATGGCCCCTAATCCACAGCAGCCCCTTACGTCTCAGTGGCAATGCGCCCCCTTGTTTAGGGGTCAAAAATAAAGGGTGACTTCAAAGCTCCCTAAAATTAGAGCCCTATCACTTCATGCACATTCTTGACATCTACGGGACAGGGTAAGGGTTAGGGTTAGGGTTCATGTCGAATTAGCAACCACTGTCGCGTCGGATTGTTTCTATTGTTAACTCAAGTCATAGATTCAAATCGTATAATTCGTTTCTCGTTCATCATGAACATTTTATTGATTTCAAAGTCCTTTGCATCCATTGATCAGTTCGATGTGTTTCTTGGCAAGATCACCATTACTATCCCCCCCCCCCTCAACTGCTTCCCCAGATTTGAATTGCTCTTTCGTATTTGTAGTTTTTTTTCTCTTTGTTTTTCTTCTATCATTTTTATTTCGATCGAACTGTTTCGTTTTAAATCAATCCATCAATCGCTTCCGGTACATCAAAATTATCGCAAACAAATCATTCAAATTTAGCTTTTGTTCTTTCTGCGTCTTCTAGATAGAAACAAAGACACTTGTCATTCGAAATAGAAGTTTATATATATATATATATATATATATATATATATATATATATATATATATATATATAGATGGGAAAATGAAAAAGGAAATATATATATATATATATATATATATATATATATATATAATAATGGTAATAATCCATCTCTAACCTACTCTCTTCATTGTATGTCTCTCTTTCCACTTTGTTTTATTTTATTTATTTATTTATTTGTTTTGTTTGATTTTAGATTTTAGATTTGAACTTTTTGGATTTTTAGCGGTCCAAAACCACGTGACCCCCTAAATTTTGAAATGTTAAATTTCTTTTCTTCTTCTTCCTTTTATCCCCACTTCATTCTCTCAAATTTGATCTGAGGTTAAGATCGGATTCTAACTGGTATTGTCTTGGCCTTCGGGGCTTGATTTACGCCGGTCTATGGGTCTGTCCTGTGCAGTTCTAGGAGCCCCCCCCCCCCAGGCGTCTCCTCCCCTCTTTGGGGAGGAGTAAGTTTATTGCTTACTGTCTGAGGCGCCCCTACCGGGGAATGCCGACGGGGCTGCCCAGGCAATTTTTAAACCCCACTTTCCCGACCCGACTTTGGGTCACATCTTACTTGTGGAAGTAAGATAAACACTGGCCCTGTGCCTAACTCCTGGAAAGGAGTCGATCAATACACTGGATATTCACTTTTGTTTATATTTTACTTCAGTTGAAGTTCTCAGAAATTAAGGAACCCTTTTCTGGGGCTAACACTTAATTTCTATTTGAGATGCATACATATCCGAGTCTCATCTAGTTATCACACGGTGAGTTAGTAAAGAAGTGAACAACATTAATTTTCGTCTCCTCAATCACCAGTAAACTCTCTTATCATATATCTTTCTTGTTGTCTATTGGTATTACCATATTCCAGAACAAGAATTCATCTGGTCTGGTGGAGTATCCAGCTAAGTGCTGTTACTTGAGACAACATCACTAGGAGAAGGTGCACCATTCCTCGCATAATCCAGTGTACAGCGGTGCCGAGGGGATCTGATTTAGGCTTCGAATACTATGCTATTTTAAATATTTGGTGATTGTTTACTTGTAGGGTGAAGTATCCTCATGTCAGGTTGTCCTGACAAACCCTAGTACAAAGAGATCGAAGACACTCGAGGGTGGTGTCTCGTAGGTAATTCAAAGTTGCACGTGATAACGCAGGTCAAATTCTGCTTAACACACGGATGGATGCGGCACTGACAGATTCAATTACTTTTGTAGAGTGGTCCTGGGAGTATTAGTAACTAAATCTCCCCAAATAGGCGCCTTACCCCCCCCCCCCAGACGCAGTTTCGTGTCATACCAGGACACGTTCCATTTAAACCATGAATGTAAATCTGATTAGGGGGTCAGAGTGTACTAGGGAGTTATTGCAAGGCATGGTGTATACGTCACACTTGCCAAAGCTTCAACTTTGGAGACTCAATAACGGATGGAGTTGCGTCACACGGCAGACAACGTGCCATTCGAGTCTATTTTTGAATTAAATTAGTTCCAATATTCTTAAAGGTGATTTGCCTCGAGTAATTCGTGCTGTTGTACAAATTTCGATTCATGAGACATTTTATGATTTATTAAAGACTAATGAAGAGTCTCGGCGTTGCCCGGGAGCAATTATTTCATACGGAAATGTTGTGGGGGATCCATTGTTTATCACATGTTTTTTTAACTTCTTTATCAATATAACATGTAAAACTTTTTGACGAGGTTCGTTTCTCTCTTTCTTTCTTTGTTTGTTTGTTTCTTTTTTTCTTTCTTTCTTTCTTTGTTTTTTTCTTCGTTTATTTGTTTCTTTGTTTCTTTCTTTATTTCATTCTTTCGTTTTTTCTCTTTCTTTCTTCCTTTTTTTTCTTTCTATCTTTTTTTCTTTCTTTTTTTTTCTTTCTTTCTTTTTTCTTTCTTTCTTTTTTCTTTCTTT
Source organism: Sepiola atlantica (assembly GCA_963556195.1). Classification (NCBI taxonomy): domain Eukaryota; kingdom Metazoa; phylum Mollusca; class Cephalopoda; order Sepiida; family Sepiolidae; genus Sepiola; species Sepiola atlantica. The sequence continues at coordinate 88,644,337 of OY744541.1, forward strand.
CTTTTTTCTTTCTTTCGTTCTTTTTTCTTTCTTTCTTTTGTTCTTTCTTTTTTCTTTCTTTCTTCCTTTTTTTCTTTCTATCTTTTTTTCTTTCTTTCTTTTTTCTTTCGTCCTTTTTTCTTTCTTTGATTCTTTCTTCGTTTATTTGTTTCTTTGTTTCTTTGTTTCTTTCGTTTTTTCTTTCTTTCTTTTTTCCTTCTTTCTTTCTTTCGTTCTTTCTTTCTTTTCTTTCTTTCTTTCTTTCTTTCTTTTTTTTTCGTTCTTTCTTTTTTCTTTCTTTCTTTCTTTATTTCTTTCTTCGTTTATTTGTTTCTTGTTTTCTTTTTTTCTTTCTTTCTTTTTTCTTTCTTTCTTTCTTTCTTTCTTCTTTCTTTCTTTCTTTTTTCTTTCGTTTTTTTTTCTTTCGTTTTTTTTTCTTTCTTTTTTTCTTTCTTTCTTTCGTTCTTTTTTCTTTCTTTTTTCTTTATTTCGTTCTTTCTTTCTTTCGTTTTTTCTTTCTTTCTTTCGTTCTTTTTTCTTTTTTCTTTCTTTCGTTCTTTCTTTCTTTTCTTTCTTTCTATCTTTTTTCTTTCTTTTTTCTTTCTTTCTTTTTTCTTTCATCCTTTTTTCTTTTTTTCTTTCTTTTTTCTTTCTTTTTTCTTTCATCCTTTTTTCTTTTTTCTTTCTTTTTTTCTTTATTTTTTGTTCTTTCTTTCTTTTCTTTTCTTTTTTCGTTCGTTCGTTCGTTCTTTCTTTCTTTCTTTCTTTTTTCTTTCGTTCTTTCTTTCTTTTCTTTCTTTCTTTTCTTTTTTCGTTCTTTTTTTTCTTTTCTTTCTTTCTTTCTTTTCTTTTTTCGTTCTTTCTTTCTTTTCTTTCTTTCTGTCTTTCTTTATTTATTTCTTTATTTCTTTCTTTGTTTATTTGTTTCTTTTTTTCTTTCTTTTTTTTCTTTCTTTCTTTTTTTCTTTCTTTCTTTTTTTCTTTCCTTCTTTTTTCTTTCTTTCTTTTTCATTCTTTCTTTCTTTCTTTTTTCGTTCTTTTTTTATTGTTTCGTTCTTTCTTTTGTTCTTTCTTTCTTTCGTTCTTTCTTTCTTTCGGTCTTTCTTTTCTTTTTTTCGTTCTTTCTTTCTTTCTTTTTTTCTTCACAAAAATCACATGTCTTGATTGTAAAGGTCATCAGATACCGTAAAACTTTCTTCTCTAACAGCTTCTTTTTTCCCCTCGAGCTGCTAGCGTTTCGGAATTATCTTCCTGCTCCCTGTTTCCTCGATCGAATGCACTAGCATGCATAATTTGAAATGTAATGTGAACAAAAATTTACTTCACAACTCCCCACTTAGGCTGCCCCGTTTAAATATAGCCCCCAATCACAGTAGCCCCTTACGTCACAGTGGCTATATGCCTTGTTTGGGGCGAATACAAATAAAAACAAAATAACAAAATAACATTGGTAGCGAACACAAAAACGGAGATACCGACAGACGCCTCTCATGTTAGGATCGAATTTGCCTTTTTCCTTGCTTTTCTCCTGCGTCCTCTTCCTTTAACCGGAACCCTAACCCGCATACTTCTGACCATGGTTATTCAAACGGCTTTCGCCTGATGGACACGTAATCTACAAAGAAACCAACGTTCGTCTCATCTGTTTATCTCCGACATGCCTTCTCGCCATCCTTCGCAATCTCAACTCTTTAACAAAGGCAGATTTTCGCTTGCGAGCAAATCTTGTACGGCTTTTCTTTTCAGTAATTTAAAACACAAAAGGATGAACGAACACGAAGATACACAATAATAGAATCAGTCTTTTTTAGCCCATCCTTATTTTCCTTTCTTTCACGACCCACTCTTCGAGACGCTAACCCTAACCCTACCCTAACCCTAACCCACGCTTGAAGACGCCCACCTTACTTTATCAAAGTGTAGTATCTGTTCCGATGGATAGTGAACCCCATAGACTGGTATTGTCTTGGCATTCGGGGCTTGATTTATACCAGTCTATGGGTCTGTCCTGTGCAGTTCTAGGAGGTCCACCCCCAGGCTTCGCCTCCCCTCTTTGGGGAGGAGTAAGTTTATTGTTTACTGCCTGAGGCGCCCCTACCGGGGAATGCCGACGGGGCTGCCCAGGCAATTTTTAAACCCCACTTTCCCGACCCGACCTAGGGTCACATCTTACTTGTGAGAGTAAGATAAAAACTGGCCTTGTGCCTAACTCCTGGAGCGGAGTAAATAAATACTCTTATAGAGAATGTACCGCGTTTCCGTGACTTTGCGTCGTCAACATTCGCGATGGTTACGGAAGCACCCGAGAGTTGACGAGGCGAAAACTGTCAAACGATAAATTGAAGATTAGCAGACGATAAATTCAGACGAAGAAAATCAAAGTAAAATACATATATAAAAATAAAGAATGAACAAACCATAGCTAAACAATTGTTATTAATTAGATGTTTATTTTTTATTTTTTTGTCACAGTAATCATTGTTAATCAAATGTTTTTTAAATAAAATGCTTTTTGTTTGTGCACCGAAAAGTTTCAAATGATGTTTTTTTTTTGTATATAACAAACAACAAAACTATTGCTTTTAACCAACGTCTTGTTTGTTACTTTTCCGTTACTTTTTTTCAATGTCTTTTTTTCTTTATAACTGTTATAATCCATGTAATTTAGGTTATAATAATTAATAACTCGTAAAACAAAATGGATGACTTTTCAACAGAAAGGTTTAACAGATTTATTAAATGTGTAATTAGAATGAAATGAGTTATTTAGCCGCTGTAACGCGAGATGAAATATCTGCCAGTCTGATCCGTGGTTAATGTTTACTTTTCACTCGGTAAGCCACTCGATCAGGGGAGATAACTCTTAAATGGTCCAAGGGACATAATTCCGTTTTTCTTTAGTTATTCCTAACAATAACATTTTCTGCTTTAGGCTAAGTGTTTCGCTAGAAGTCACTGTTGCTGACAGAACACAATGAGTCATTTGGGAGATTCAACGCACTGACACATCATTTTTTTTAACGCGTTGCAGATCGTAGAAATTAATTTCTTCCAAAAGTTATCGTCTCCTTGGAACCTGATTGGTTAATAGTTTCGTCAACTCTCGGGCCCTTCCGATACTTGCCCGAACGTTGACGACACGAAGTCACGGAAACGCGGTGCGTTCTCTATAAGTATACCAAATATTTAACATTTGTTAGATAAACTTAATAATATTAGATATTTCCTAAATTTAGACCCATTTGGCATACTGTTAAGAGTGTTTGGTAATGGGTTAGGAGACCGGGGTTCAATCCTGGACTTCTCCGCCACTGAAAATGAGCAGTGCCGGAAAAATTGGATTGAGTAAAATATAATTTCAAAATATAAACTTTTGATATAAGGAAATTAGATAATAGATAGTTGGGTATAAAATAATCTATTATATTTAAAAAAAAACAAACTATATTGGTATTTCTAAATGAAGTGATATCAATGTAGGAGTATTTTGATGGGGTTCTAATGTGAGAAACCGATTGATATATACTTATATTGTTGTAATCTTAGATTATGGGTGGGGTAGTAGGAAGATTAAGTAATAGTGGAAATCAGGACAATTTGGTCTTCTCGCACCAGCTGTTACCAGTGATTTGCCCTGATGATTGGCGGTGTTTTCCCCAAACAAATACGCAACAATACGTCTCCTCAATATCTCAGTACTAACTGTTCTCTCTCTGTCAAGGTTTAAATGGTGCGATCTCGCATCCGTTTTTCATCCACTGAAGATCTCCTCGGTAACTTTCCGTGATAAAAACAAATCTTGGTGCAACTGCACCGTTTAATACAGTGTTATTATTATTATTATTATTATTATTAATATTATTATTATTAGTATTATTATTAGTATTATTATTAGTATTATTATTATTAGTAGTAGTAGTAGTAGTTGTTGTTATTATTAGTAGTATTATTATTATTAGTAGTAGTAGTATTATTAGTATTATTATTAGTAGTAGTAGTAGTATTAGTAGTTGTTGTAGTAGAAGTAGAAGTAGTAGTAGCAGACGCAGTAGAAACAGAAGTAGTAGTAGTTAAAGCAGTAGTAGTAGTAGAAGTAGTAGCAGTAGCAGAATAATAGTAGTAGCAGACGTAGTAGTAGTAGAAGTAGTAGTATTAGAAGTAGTAGTATTAGAAGTAGTATTAGAAGTAGTAGTATTAGAAGTAGTAGTAGTAGAAGTAGTAGTAGTAGAAGTAGTAGTATTAGAAGTAGTAGTATTAGAAGTAGTATTAAAAGTAGTAGTAGTAGAAGTAGTAGTAGTAGAAGTAGTAGCAGTAGCAGACGTAGTAGAAGCTGATAAAAACAAATCTTAGTGCAACTGCACCGTTTAATACACTGTTATTATTATTAGTATTATTATTAGTATTATTATTAGTATTATTATTATTATTATTATTAGTAGTAGTAGTAGTAGTAGTATTAGTAGTTGTTGTAGTAGAAGTAGAAGTAGTAGTAGCAGACGCAGTAGAAACAGAAGTAGTAGTAGTTAAAGCAGTAGTAGTAGCGCAATCGTAGCAACGTAGTACAAGCAGAAGTAGTAGTAATAGAAGTAGTAGCAGTAGCAGAGTAATAGTAGTAGCAGACGTAGTAGAAGCTGTAGTAGTAGTAGAAGTAGTAGCAGATATAGTAAAAGCAGTAGTAATAGTAGTAGTAGTAATAGTAGCAGTAGTAGTAATAGAAGTAGTAGTAGAAGTAGAAGTATTAGTAAGAGTAGTAGTAGTATTATAACTAATAGTAGTATTAGTAGTAGGAGGAGTAACAGCAATCGTAACGATTGTTTCATAATTTTCGTCAAGATCTGAGGCATCGAGTATACCAAGTGAGCTTCATGAGAGAGTGGACGCAATAGTATCCGGTAGTTTTGGAGCCTATGAGTGATCACGAACGTGCACAAACACACACATGCGCGCGCTTTCACAGAGGAATTAAAAAAAAAATCTTAATTGTAACCTTTAATCCGTCGTAGATACGATCCTTTAGCTAGTTTGAATGATGTCGGATTCTAATTGAAGCTGAAAATAACGCCTCGCACTTATCGGCGTGGTATAGACGCATCGAGTCGGCCGACCGACCGGCTTTCCTTCGCCGGTAGTAGAATGGAGCGTTCTGGCTGGATAGCGAAATTCACTTTCAGATGTCGGTGGAAGGTTTCGAAGAGCTGACAACTCAAAAATATCGATCGCGCAGAAAAGAGGCCATATTTTCGAAAGATTCTCAGGAGAAAAAAAGAAACAAAAATAAGACACGTCTTCGTCACTTGTCAGCTTGATTTAAAAAGGAATCTGAATGGAATTGGTAAAACATACGTAATGATAGCTAAAGTTGCCGTACCTCGATGGGTACATACGGCATAACCACGGTGGTACACTGGTGGTCGTTAGATTGCCGACGTTAAGCAACGTTGAGCCTGGTCTATACCAGATGGGTGACCATTTGGGAATACCAGGCGAACTGTATGTAGGAAGACGTCGACACCTCCTTGCACGAACTGTAAAAACCTAACGTCGTCATCTCTCTTAGCCAGGATATACATGCGACTGGGAAACGCTTGTGAATTTGATATTCCCATGAAAGTTCCTCCTTTGGAGGAAGCCGATTCAACTGAAAATTGATACATAAAAAATGATATCTCCTTTTAACATTTTATGTGGATACATAAAATAATAATAATAATAATAATAATAATAATAATAATAATAATAATAATAATAATAACAATATATATATATATATATATATATATATATATATATATATATATATATATAGTAATTTATTAAAATATATTCATGGTAATTAAGCTACACAGAGGCGTCCGCGTTTCATCCCCGGAGGGAAGCGTCAGTTTAGTCTGATGATTCCCTGCGGGGATGAAACGCGGAAGCCTCTGTGTAGCTTGATATCTCCTTATAACATTTTATGTTGCTACATGAAATAATATATATATATATATATATATATATATATATATATATATATATATATATACTACTTCAAGGTCAACAACTAACCAATGATAAGTGTTACATTGATTGATTCCGACGCAGAAAACAGCAATTCTTACCCCTTTGTCAGAACCATCGTTCATAGAATGTATGGACTACAGAACAAAATAAAGGGAAACGAGGGTACGAGGCTGTCGAAAGATAAACCCAAAGTCCACTGGGTACAAAACTGTCTCTCAAAGTTGAAGACGTCTCATGCGACATGAAATAACCCCGTCACACTCCCTAAGGAGAAAACAATGCCTGGGAGGATCCCTTTTCTGAGATTGTAGCGAACTGCGGTTGAGTATGACTTTCGTGAATGACTTTTTACTTCAATATTCTTCCGTGTGCGTTTCTTCTTTGGTTGATTCTGATATGTGTTCAGCAAACATTTTTTGCGGCTATTTTTGGTATGGAATCATTCGATCGCAGACTGATTCAATCTTCGGCACCCAATGCCATTGCCAATCCAAACATTATCTCGAGGCATATTTTTTTCTGCCGTTCGTCAGAACAAAAAAAAAGAAAACATCTCGACATGAGACAAAATACGTTCGCTGTCTTCTCATAACAAGACTTGCTATTTGTCTTGAAACAATGGTTTTCAATCTTTTTCCTTTTTAGAAGCGTCTACACGATTGTTTCGTCGGTTTCTATGTCGTCCGTCTTCGTCCGTCTGTCACGATTCGGTTTAGAATCAGAATCGCAATCGGTGAAAGATCAGATTTAATAGACGCATCGTTATTTAGTTGTGGGAGCAGTTTAATAAAAAAAACAAACGGATGAAGGTGTTCTCTTCAAAACAAGCAATGCGTCAACTATTTATGCTGATGTTAGATGAAAAAAAGAAGTATGAAACAATTGTTATAAGTATGTCGTAGAGGAGGGCCTAGTGATACCTAATTCGGTGATAACATTCAGCAATTTAACAACTAGTAAAACTTAAATCTATAAATACACCCCCTAGTGTATTCTTACGTTTTCGAAAATATATGTACATATTACATAGGTTTTAACGGTAGTACGAAAAAAAAAAAAATTAAAAATTCTATCAATAAATGATTAGAGATTTAGAAAAAATTGGAATTGAAATCAGTAATTGCATGGGAATCGGGAATTTGAAACAGAATCGGTTATTGTACTGCAATCGGGAATTTGGAACAGAATCGGTAATTGCATCGGAATCGGGAATTTGGAAAGAATCGGTAATTGTATCGAAATCGGGAATTCGCAACAGAATCGGTTATTGTATCGGAATCGGGAATTTGGAACAGAATCGGTAATTGCATGGGAATCGGGAATTTGAAACAGAATCGGTTATTGTACCAGAATCGGGAATTTAGAACAGAATCGGAGATTGTATCGGAATCGGGAATTTGGAACAGAATCGATTATTATATAGGAATCGGGAATTTAGAACAGAATCGGTGATTGTATCGGAATTGGGAATTTAGAACAGAATCGGTTATTGTATCGGAATCCGTAATTTGGAACAGAATCGGTTATTGTATCGGAATCCGTAATTTGGAACAGAATCGGTTATTGTATCGGAATCGGGAATTTGGAACAGAATCGATTATTATATCGGAATCGGGAAAATATTGTGATGTTCTCAGAATAAATACCAGTGTGTTTTTGGAAAAACGATCGATTTAAAATAATTTTTTTGTCAACTAAGTTTTCGATTAGTGGGAGAAAACCTCAGCAAAGTGCTCGATTATAGAAAAAAATTCAAAAAAATGTATTTATTTATGCAATTACAGAAGATTAAGACAATATCGGTACCGTCAGTTTCAAATCACAAACAGGAGACCTATAGTTGGTTTTCTATGCCGGGCTCCCTTCAGCCTCTGTTTGTGTCTGTCTCCTCAGAAAATGGCAGAAATTCACGTAGCGTGCGAGACAGCATTTTTCGAGGAGACAGACATAAACGTAGGCTGAAGAATCTGGCATGAAAACCCAACTATGGGTCCACTTTTGGGGATTTGAAACCGACACTACCCATGTTGTCTTAATCTTCTGTAATTACAAATATAAATATTACTCTCCATTACTTCATACTTTTCAAATTTTGAATTTTGCCTTTTCCACTGCCAACTTATCCATCTATGTAATTCCTCTGATGATAAGATTTTAATCTTTGAAAAGCCTTGGCTTCAGGAAAGAATAATAAACATGTTTTTACCGAGTAAACCTTGCATTGAACAATCGAAGTTGAAATAGATTTGTCATTCGTACATGTTTATCTCTCTTTTTTCATTTATCTTTATATATATATATATATATATATATATATATATATATATATATATATATATATATATATATATATATATATATATATATATATAGTAAGCAATGAAAATATATATGGCAATCAAGCTACACAGAGGCTCCCGTGTTTCATCCCCGGGGGGAATCGTCAGGCTAATCGGGGATGAAACACGGGAGCCTCTGTGTAGCTTGATTGCCATATATATTTTCATTGCTTACTACCTAGCTCTACTTACGTATCGAGCACTGTTGAAGTAAATACTGAAAACTGACACATAAAAAATTATATCTCCTTATAATATTTTATGTGGATACATGAAGTACTAATATATATATATATATATATATATATATATATATATATATATATATATATATATATATATAGGGTGGGCAAAAATAAGGGTCCTATTTTTAAAAATTCATAACTTTTTTATTTATTGATTTTTTTTAATTTTTTTTTAGAATAAGTAAAGGACCCCTTCCGAAGCAAGCATGAGCCGTATTAGCCCTAAGGAACGTACCCTCATTTAGAAAACATTATTTTTGCTTAAAAAACTCAAAACGGTGTAAAAAACAATACTTTAGTTTTTGTAAGTTTTAAGAAGTGTTTTTCGGCTAAAATTTGTTTTGTTTATTTCAAAAAATCTCGGAAGGGTCAGTCTACACACACATAAAGTTTGGTGAGTTTAACTTTTATTTTGTGGAAGTTATTCAAATTCAAGTTATTCAAATTTAAAGATAGGACCCTTATTTTGGCCCACCCTGTATATATATATAAGTACTGTGTGATAGGGCAGGAAAACCCCAGCAGAGTGCTCGATTAATTAAGAAATCCGAGATTTCGAAGGATTAAGTGCGTGAATATTTATTTATAAATTACAGAAATTCAATGCAACATCAGTACCGTCGGTTTCAAAGCGGGAGGTTGATCCCGATTATCGTCAGCTGATAAACATTTTCAGAAATGGTGGAATTTATTCGGTCACGTCTAAGATCACGTAGGACGTGATTTGTGTGAAATGGGGGAGAGGGTGGTTACATATGTGTGTGTAA
>OY744541.1:88658669-88661169 GCA_963556195.1 Sepiola atlantica
AAAGGATTTTGAATTAAATTAACGATTCCATAGGTGGATGGCATTTAATTTGGGTCACATTGTAATGAGTAATTAATCATGGGAACAAAATTATATTAATTTTAATATAAATTTTTTTTTATGGAAATCGCCCCAGACAATACATAAAGCCACTTGATGTAAGGAGCTAACAAGATCAAATATGATTATCGCAAAGACAGAAAACCTAGATTATAGGTAGGAGGAAAACAGTCAGCAGGAAGAAAGTTCCACAAGACTACGATTCTTAGAAAGAAGCTACTGGAATAGAAAGCTGTATTACAATGAGGTATCAAAACAGCGAATTGATGGAGACCACTAGACCAACGAGTCAAACGAGCTGGAACAAAAGAAGCAGAGAATAGATCACATAATTCTGAAAAACACATGCCATAATAGTATTTATAGAAAAGACTGAGACTAGCAACGTCTGTGAGAGAGAGGGTGCAGAGAAGAAGAAAGGGTGGGGTTAATCAAATTACAGATACGTTTCTGAACCTTATCAAGAACCCTCAAATGGAACAGAGATTCACCAGCCCAAATATGACAACAGTAAGCTATCAACTTCTTAAACTGTAAAACAAATATATTTCTGAACAGTGAGTCACCACAACCAGAAAAATATTTTAGAATTAAATCATTTAATGTCTACTTAAGGCCGCTCGCACTGTTGAAGGACGAACATTAAAATATTGTTGACTATCGTATTGCATTTAAATTCGATATATATTCCATGATAAATGCCAGTATACTGAAATCATATGCCCTTAATAGGGTTAAGATGAAAATTCATATACACTAAATGTACAAAAGCAAGGACATTCCCAAATTTTTACACTTTTATTGTCATTAAGGGTATGACTACATATCAACCAAACCATTTCATTATCACATCACTACAGTATACATTTCTATGCATGAGTGGATGAAGTGTGTGAGGTGCCCTGAAGAAAAAATTCCTACCAGTAAAATACATAGCCCTGTTTTGCTCGCATACCCTTAATGACAAAAGTGTAAAAATTTGGGAATTTCCTTGCTTTTGTACATTTAGTGCATATGAATTTTTATCTTAACCCTATTAAGGGCATATGATTTCAGTATACTGGCATTTTTCATGGAATGTCACTACTTTTGTAAAGGCTATGCCTCAATGCAATGGTCATTTTTGAGGTTTTTTAGAAATTTTCTGGTATATGGTAAACTGAAATTAAAATGCCATCAACTAGACCCTAGAACCTCTATCTCTGCCAAAAATCAGCTGAATCCATCAAATAGTTGATGAGATACAGAGTGGCACATACGTACGTACGTACGTACACACAGATAACATGATTTCATGATTGAACTTTCTGGATCTCTGGGTTGCCTTGACTAATGATGCTGAAATTCTACACACTTATAGAACCTATAAAAAAATGTTGTGCAAAGTTTTAGCTAATTTGGTTTATTGGTTTTTGAGTTATGATTGATTAAAGAAATGAGATTTCCAGCATAGGCCATTCTTGAGTCTATTAAGGGATAGAGCGCTCTCGCACCTCCCTTGATTAAAAAAACAGGACACTGGGCGAACATCTCTCTTATTGGCTACACATTTTTGGTGTAATCCTATCAACCTATAAAACAGATATGTTGATTATGAATACACACGTGCGCTGATACGTGTTTTTATTTATTTATCTACATTCGCATAGCTAAACTTATAGCAAGATTATAATAAAATCAGAAAAAAGAGGATGGAATTCTCCATTACAAGTCAAGTTAGAGCGTATACGTACGTGTCAGCATAAGACGTTACAGACAGGAAGTCCAAAATATAACGTGGCGAATAAGAGAGAAAGATTCGCCTCTTTTGCTCTGTGATTGTGTACGTATGTTTTTCGAAGCTTCGTTCGTCTCTCTAGAGAATGAACGAAGGGAATCACACGTCATGCTGTAAACGAATAACGCAACAAAAAACATGGGTCATTGAACTACTATGTGTATAGCGTTTTTTTTAAATTTTATTTTGTTACATTGTTGAAGCTACAAGGAAAGAGGAAGACAAAAACTTCAGCTGCTACGTCTTTATAACCCAGACGTCACTATCCAATGAGCCACCTTCGTGCGTGTCAGAAATACGAGCAGTTGTTACTGTCAAGGAAAAAAAGACGACAGGTAATCTGTAAGGATCGAAGATCTCGCACGCTATTCTACATGGTGTCACAGTAAAAACACGCAAGAACAATCGATAAGAGAGAGAAAGAAGAAAGAAATTTAAAAAATGGAGAAAAGAAAATGGCTAACCTCGTTTCTGCTTTTATTTTTTTTATAAAGTGTTAATTCAAGTGAAAGTGTATGAACTGATGAACCTTGACATTTATTGTTCAAGTTTTTTTCTTTCGGAAAGCGAAAAATTGAGAAAAGTTCTGAGATGAAGAATTATGTTTTGAATAATCGTAGAAGATGCCTTTGACTTTTATATCGTCATCTACGATGCAACTTC
>OY744541.1:88666169-88686169 GCA_963556195.1 Sepiola atlantica
GAATGAAAAACCTACACTATACAAATACAAAAACAAAGAGAAGCGGAAACTCACATGTGGGGAAACGCACTAGTACGCCATTTATATATATATATATATATATATATATATATATATATATATATATATATATATATATATATATGTATATATATATATATATATATATATATATATATATATATATATTTAGATACTGTAAAAAAGCACACTAATTTCACAAACCCAAACGGCAAACTATATAGCCATCCCTTTCGTATTTTTTCAGGTATAACAATAACATTACAAAAAGAACAGATAAATAAATAAAACTTGCTAACAGATAAATAAATAAATAAATAAAACTTGCTAGGGAATAAAATGAAGGCCCCCCTTAAGCCTTAGTTAATCACTATCCCACACCAGATTTTTTCGGGGACGCCCTCAGAGATACACCGTTTTCTGTCATTGTTGACACCATTCCCTGTCGGGCATGACTACAATCGTTTCAGCTTGCCGATGATTCCACTGGGCACGTAGATTTACTAAAGATGTCTAAATCTGCCCTTTTGGATGAAACCGCGGTACATTGCTGAAATATGTAATATACAGTATCTAAATAAATTATAATTATATTAGCTCTCTTATATGATCGAGCACTTTATTTGATATCTTTTCATATACAACCTGACACACACACTATATATATATATATATATATATATATATATATATATATATATATATATATATGTTTTTGTCTATGTACGCATACGTTTCATTCTTTCCGGAATCGTCAATGTAGTGATAATTATTCCTACCGGTTACAAGACTCGAAACTCTGGAACACGAGTCATCTTATAACTCAAATTCCGACGTATTAACCCAATCGATCACTATGAACAATTGGTACTCTTATAGATGACGCACCATGTTTCCGTGACTTCGCGTCGTCACCGTTCGGGCAGGTTACGGCAACGCCCGAGTATTGACGAGTAGAAAACTGCCAAACGCTAAATTGAAGGCTGACAGCCGATAAATTACGACGAAGAAAATCAAACTAAAATACATATATAAAAATAAAGAACGAACAAATCATAGCTACACAACTGTTATTATTTAGATGTTTATTTTATGTTGTTTTCGTAAAAGAACCATTGTTAATCAAATGTTTTCAAATAAAATGTTTTTTGTTGGTTCACCGGAAAGTTTCAAAAGATGATTTTGTTTGCAAAAACAAATGGGTTGTTTTTTTTTAAAACATTTTTTACATTTTTTTTTCAAAAACTACCTTTTGTTTGATGTGTTAAGCAAATGGGTTGTTTTTTTTAAAAACATTTTTTACATTTTTTTTTTCAAAAACTACCTTTTGTTTGATGTGTTAAGCAAATGGGTTGTTTTTTTTAAACATTTTAAAAAAAAAAACTACCTTTTGTTTGATGTGTTAAGAAAATGGGTTGTTTTTTTAAAAACATTTTTTGCATTTTTTTTTTCAAAAACTACCTTTTGTTTGATGTGTTAAGCAAATGGGTTGATTTTTTTAAAAACATTTTTTCCATTTTTTTTTCAAAAACTACCTTTTGTTTGATGTGTTAAGCAAATGGATTGTTTTTTTTAAAAACATTTTTTACATTTTTTTTTTCAAAAACTACCTTTTGTTTGATGTGTAAAGACAATGGGTTGTTTTTTTAAAAACATTTTAAACATTTTTTTTTCAAAAACTACCTTTTGTTTGATGTGTTAAGCAAATGGGTTGTTTTTTTTTAAAACATTTTTTACATTTTTTTTTTCAAAAACTACCTTTTGTTTGATGTGTTAAGCAAATGGGTTGTTTTTTTTAAAAACATTTTTTACATTTTTTTTTCAAAAACTACCTTTTGTTTGATGTGTTAAGCAAATGGGTTGTTTTTTTTTAAAACATTTTTTTTCAAAAACTACCTTTTGTTTGATGTGTTAAGCAAATAGGTTGTTTTTTTAAAAACATTTTTTACATTTTTTTTTCAAAAACTACCTTTTGTTTGATGTGTTAAACAAATGGGTTGTTTTTTTTAAACATTTTTTTTCAAAAACTACCTTTTGTTTGATGTGTTAAGCAAATGGGTTGTTTTTTTTAAAACATTTTGTACATTTAAAAAAAAATCACCTATGATCTTTTGGGAGATTAAACGAGCTGACAGAGATTATAGAACTTCATTTTTTTACATTTCACAAATAATTTATTCAAATTAAATAATCATTCCTATTCCTTACGCGCGTTTCATGGCAATATTTGTATTTTTTTCAACTGTCAATCTTCAGAGAGTTGGGGTATATGTTATTGAGTATTGATTTACTCCTCTCCAGGAGTTAGGCACAAGGCCAGTTTTTATCTTACTCCCACAAGTAAGATGTGACCCAAGGTCGGGTCGGGAAAGTGGGGTTTAAAAATTGCCTGGGCAGCCCCGTCGGCATTCCCCGGTAGGGGCGCCTCAGGCAGTAAGCAATAAACTTACTTCTCCCCAAAGAGGGGAGGCAAAGCCTGGGAGGGTGGACCTCCTAGAACTGCACAGGACAGACCAATAGACCGGCGTAAATCAAGCCCCGAAGGCCAAGACGATACCAGCTTATGGGATGCAATATCTATAGGAACAGATACTACACTTTGATCTTAGCCAAAAGGCCAAGAACACTCTATATATGTTATTGAGTAGTTAAAAAACTTTAATAACAAAAACACAGGAGAGAAACTACAGTGAAAATGTTTTCTTCAAATCAATCATCCCGAGAAAGTCTTGAAATAAAGACGAGACGTCGATGAATACATAAATAATATTGGTTTTCCTTTTTTCGAATTCTCTCTCTCTCGCTCTCTTTCTCTCTCTCTCTCTCTCTCTCTCTCTCTCTCTCTCTCTCTATATATATATATATATATATATATATATATATAGCAATAGATGAAGTGAAAGAATAAAATAAGGTGCGAATCAAATTTTATTACAGTTCAATGTTCAGGCAAAGTACTTTAAAGTCCTTAACTCATGAGTTTCCTCAGAGGACCATTACCACAATGACATTACTGAAATTAAACTTTGAAAATATATAAAAAAATATATATAAAAATACATAAAGGTATATAAAACATCAAATATATCGGCCCAAAACATTAATGCTCTATCCAGTATATTGAGCTTCATTTGTATCCGGATGTTCACTAATTAAATATATTAGTTGTCTCTTATATCGTTTGTTGTATTAACCTTATATATATATATATATATATATATATATATATGTGTGTGTGTGTGTGTGTATGTGTTGGGTGTTTGTGAATGTTTGCTAATATGATTGAACTAATGTATTTCGGCCTTCAATAATAACATTTATTTTAAGATTGAATCGGTAAGAAACGATATAGATTTAGGGATCATAGCACAATTTGAGTGTAAACAAAACAATGGCTGGAAGTTTGCCTACAAGGGAGATATTCTTGTAACTTTGCCCATACTCATCCGACCGAACAAGTTTAGCCTATAAATCCTTACTGTCATTCTTCAAGTACACTTCTTAGTTTTAAGCAAGCGTTTTTTTTTGTTTTTTTTTTGACAAAGGTCAATATTCGTTAACTTTTCACTCTTACTGACCTCAGAGGTAAACAAGTCCTAGTTATTATTGTATCGTGGCAGTACGAAATATCCGGGATAGTTTGTTTTTTATTGAAATTTAGTAATAGGTACCCATTTATTTATCTACCTCCCACAGCGGTAAGATGTGACACAAGGTCGGAAAGTGGGATTTGATAAGTCAGCACCCTAGAGGAAGAGCACTTATGACCTCTAAAAATTGCCTGGCCAGCTCCGTCGGCATTCCCCGGTAAGGGCGCCTCAGGCAATTAGCAATAAACTAATCCCTTCTCAAACGGTGAGAAGGCAAAGCCTGGGATGATGGACCTCCTAAGACTGCACAGGACAAACACTGGCGGAATCAAGACCCGAAGGCCAAGACGATACCGGTCTATAGGGTGTAGTATGCATTGGAACAGATACTACACTTTGATCTTAGCCAAAAGGCCAAGAAAGTAATAAGAACCCAATGTACAGCCTGATCATAAAGTCTTTTTATAATTAAAAAAAACTATTACAAAGGTAATTGTAAAAATATATTAATCAGAATTGGTCTAGTATAGGTAGGGATTTTCAAAGTGTTTAATTTCATTGCGGTTTTGTGTTTAAGACATGCAACCATTCAGCCCTGATGTTCTCAGTGTAGAGTGTAAAAACCTGCAATCTTGAAGGTTAACAAATAGCTGTGACCAACGAGGAGGACTTCATGCAGACCCGATAATCCTGAGACACGATCTTCGTGAACAAGGTACTTCTGCAGTTTACGAACCGCGTTTTCATCGGAACATTCTGGCAGGTTACGTAAACCACCGGAACGTGACGAAACGCTTAGCCGACAAAAAATGCAGCAGTCGACAATTGGAAAACATTGTGAAAATATTGCAGAGATCTAATCGGCAGATTCCTGCGTGAATTTAACTCGAACCCTAAACCTAACTCTAAAAGTAACCCTAACCCTAACCCTAACACTAACCCTAACCCTAACCCTAATCCTAACCCTAACCCTAACCCTAACACTAACCCTAAGCGTAACCCTAACACTAACACTAACCCTAACCCTAACCCTAACCCTAACACTAACCGTAACCGTAACCGTAACCCTAACCCTAACCCTAACCCTAACCGTAACCGTAACCCTAACCCTAACACTAACACTAACCCTAAGCGTAACCCTAACACTAACACTAACATTAACCCTAACCTTAACTCTAACCCTAACACTAACACTAACCGTGACTGTAACCCTAACACTAACCCTAACACTAACCCTAACACTAACCGTAACCCTAACCCTAACCCTAACACTAACCCTAACCCTAACCCTAACCCTAACCCTTACCCTAACACTAACCTTAACACTAACCCTAACACTAACCGTAACCCTAACACTAACCCTAACCCTAACACTAACCCTAACCCTAACCCTAACCCAAACACTAACCCTAACCCTAACCCTAACCCTAACCCTTACCCTAACACTAACATTAACACTAACCCTAGAACTAACCGTAACCCTAACACTAACCCTAACACTAACACTAACCCTAACACTAACCCTAACCCTAACCCTAATCCTAACCCTAACCCTAACCCTAACACTAACCCTAAGCGTAACCCTAACACTAACACTAACCCTAACCCTAACCCTAACCCTAACACTAACACTAACCGTAACCGTAACCGTAACCCTAACCCTAACACTAACACTAACCCTAACCCTAACCGTAACCCTAACCCTAACCCTAACACTAACACTAACCCTAAGCGTAACCCTAACACTAACACTAACATTAACCCTAACCTTAACTCTAACCCTAACACTAACACTAACCGTGACCGTAACCGTAACCCTAACCCTAACCCTAACCCTAACACTAACCCAAACACTAACCATAACCCTACCCCTAACCCTAACCCTAACACTAACCGTAACCCTAACCCTAACCCTTACCCTAACACTAACCTTAACACTAACCCTAACACTAACCGTAACCCTAACACTAACCCTAACCCTAACCCTAACCCTAACCCAAACACTAACCCTAACCCTAACCCTAACCCTAACCCTAACCCTTACCCTAACACTAACCTTAACCCTAACCCTAGCACTAACCGTAACCCTAACACTAACCCTAACACTAACACTAACCCTAACCCTAACCCTAACCCTTACCCTAACACTAACCTTAACACTAACCCTAACACTAACCTTAACCTTAACCCTAACCCTAACCCTAACACTAACCCTAAGCGTAACCCTAACACTAACACTAACCCTAACCCTAACCCTAACCCTAACCCTAACACTAACACTAACCGTAACCGTAACCGTAACCCTAACCCTAACCCTAACACTAACCCTAACACTAACCCTAACCCTAACCCTAACCCTTACCCTAACACTAACCTTAACCTTTACACTAACCCTAAGCGTAACCCTAACACTAACCCTAACCCTAACCCTAACCCTTACCCTAACACTAACCTTAACACTAACCCTAACACTAACCGTAACCCTAACACTAACACTAACCCTAACCCTAACCCTTACCCTAACACTAACCTTAACACTAACCCTAACACTAACTGTAACCCTAACCCTAACACAAACCTTAACCCTAACCCTAACCCTAACCCTAACCCTAACACTAACCCTAAGCGTAACCCTAACACTAACACTAACCCTAACCCTAACCCTAAAACTAACACTAACACTAACCGTAACCGTAACCGTAACCCTAACCCTAACACTAACCCTAACCCTAACCCTAACCCTAACACTAACACTAACCGTAACCGTAACCGTAACCATAACCCTAACCCTAACACTAACACTAACCCTAATCCTAACCCTAACACTCACACTAACCGTTACCGTAACCGTAACCGTAACCCTAACCCTAGCCCTAACACTAACCCTAACACTAACCGTAACCCTAACACTAACACTAACCCTAACCCTAACCGTAACCCTAACACTAACACTAACCCTAACCCTAACCCTAACCCTTACCCTAACACTAACCTTAACACTAATTCTAACACTAACCGTAACCCTAACACTAACCCTAACACTAACCGTAACCCTAACCCTAACACTAACCCTAACCCTAACCGTAACCCTAACACTAACACTAACACTAATTCTAATCCTAATCCTAATCCTAACCCTAACCCTAACCCTAATCCTAACCCTAACCCTAACACTAACACTAACACTAAACCTAACCCTAACCGTAACCCTAACACTAACCCTAACACTAACTCTAACACTAACCCTAACCCTAACCGTAACCCTAACCCTAACACTAAACCTAACACTAACCGTAACACTAACCCTAACTCTAACCCTAACACTTACCCTAACCCTAACCCTAACACTAACCCTAACCGTAATTTTAACCCTAACCCTAACCCGGATTCTTGTTTTCATTGAAAAAGAGCGGCCATGCTTAAAATATTTGATTTATTATATATAAAATCAAAAAAATCCTGGCATATTATCGATTTCTTAAACAAATTGTATTACACACACACACACGCACACGCACACACGCACACACACACACACATATATATATATATATATATATATATATATATATATATATATATATAGAGAGAGAGAGAGAGAGAGAGATATATATGTGTGTGTGTGTGTATATTTAGCGATTTAAATAGTTTTGAAATCATATCTAAAATAAAGAGTATACACACATATATTCAAGTTGTTTACAGCTGTTTACAGACACTGTTTATTTATAGTCATATAATACAACAAAAATTGATTAATTTTTGTAAGTTTAATTTTGTTATTGAAATGGAATTTTTGCTGACTATGTTAGAGGTTGTTTCTAAGGGTACTTACGAAATTATGTGAAATTCGATGTTTTGAAAACATTTTAATGCAGCATTATATGATTTAAAATAAACACTGACTTAAAACAGCTGTAAACAACTTTTGAGTATACTCTTTATTTGCAACATGATTTGAAAATGATTTAAATCGATAAAAAATACATATAATGTAATAATAAAATATTTATTTAAAAATATTATATATATATATATATATATATATATATATATATATATATATATATAAAGTTCGGGCGTAAAACGCCAGACTATTGACATCAACATCGAAGGTTCGATCCTTGTCTGCGTTAGCCATGCTGATTACAGCTGTTAGTCAGAAACACGTGTCCATAGATTGCTTTTAAGTACGTATACTATATATATATATATATATATATATATATATATATATATATATATATATATATACGCTCCATATCACTAAATAGTGAGCTGTCGGTGCTTTCAAGTTGATGTTTGAACTTTGACGTTAACTCCTAAAGAGTTTTCTTTTATAGATGAAATTGAATGTGTGTATATGTTTATATAGGTATGTATGTGTATGTATATGTTTGGATATTTGAGATTCGCTAATATATATATATATATATATATATATATATATATATATATATATATATATATATATATATATATATATATATATTAGAATTGAGAATTTGTTCCTACACTGAAGATTGCGTTAGCCTGAAACACTGATGTCTGTAGGTAATTAAAATAATTAATAAATATTTATTCATAAATATTATCGTACATACATATATATATATATATATATATATATATATATATATATATATATATATATATATATATATATATACATATATATATATATATATATATATATAAATGTAAATATAAATATATTAGCGAATGTAGGATATCCTAACATATACATGCATATATACCTCTTTATACATATGTACACGCATTTAAAATAGCAAGACAACCGTCCGTTCGTTTTGTATACGCACTGTTGCTTGTTCGTTTCTCTTGGCGGGAAATTTGGCGAAAAGTCTAAGAAAAATGGGAATCAAATTCTCAAACGAGGCTGAAAGAAATCAGAAATTGGAAATAATCTCGGTGAAGTGAGAAAACAATGGGGGAAAAAGGCAAACGTAAATCGCACTCAAGTAAATAGCTACCAGCAATGGAATCTTTTCACATTTAAAATCATATTAAAAGTCTCGGTTGTAAATAAGCGCGTGCGCGCACACACACGCATAACCATATATATATATATATATATATATATATATATATATATATATATATATATATATGTCTGTGTGTGTGTGTGTGTGTGTGAAATAAAATATAGTAACACGGAAATAACATAATCATCGATGCAATAATTTATTTCAACCTTGTGGTATTTTCAAGCATCCGATATATATATATATATATATATATATATATATATATATATATATATATATATATATATATATATATATATATATATAGTAGAGGGAATAACGGTGTTGACTTAGCAAGTCTCTCCTTCGCGTAATAGATAAACAAGAAGAAGAAGAAGAAGAAAAAAAGAAAGAGATAGACAACAAGAAGAAGAGGAAGAAGAAGAAAAAGAAGAAGAAAAAGAAGAAGAAGAAGAAGTAGAAGAAAGAGATAGAGAAGAAGAAGAAGAAGAAGAAGAAGAAGAAAAAGAAGAAGAAGAAGAAAAAGAAGAAAAAGAAGAAGATTTCTCTCGCGTATAGTTTGTGTGGTTAAATATATGTAAACGAAGAAAGTACACATATTTGATTTCTTTTAATTTCTTTTACGGGTAGTTCTCGGCTGCTGATCGCATTTGGATATGACCGGCCGTTCGGGATTCAGATCTCAGCGTAGATAAATTTGTTGCGTCCCACCACACTGATGTATTGTAGACGACGAAACAACTTCCTGTGCATGATAATATTTCATATATACACATATGCTCTCTATTTATAGGTTGCTCTTTCGATAAAGGGAATAACGTTTTTAACTTAGCGTAAAGCAGTACTTTTCCATAAAGAATAGATTTATCTCGGTTACTGTTAGTGTACAGGAAACGACGGCTACCACCGAGCGTAAAAATTGATATTCTTAATTAGAATAGAGTTCTTCGGAAGCAGTAATGTAAACGTAGTATAATTTCAAGTATCTTTTTTTAAACGTTTTATTGAAATAAAATATGTCGGAAATTTAGAAGGAATAAGTAAATAAAATGAATAAGACAAAGCGAATTGGTTTATATTGAATCTTTCTTTCACGAGGGGGGGGGTAAAGCGTGTGTGTGTGGAAGAGAAAGAGGAGGAGAGAGGGAAAGAGGGGGTAGAGAAATAGTGAGAGCGTGAGAGGGAGAGGGCGATTGTGTAGACAAAAAAGACAAGAGAGAGAGAGGCAGAAAGAGCCTGTGTATGTACACCTCCCAGGAAGAGGAGGAGGAAAAAACAGAAGAATAAAAACGAGATGGAGAATAGAGAGGATGGAGGAAGTAGGGTGTGAAAGGGAGAAAGAGAATGTCTCAGAGAAAGAGAGAAGGGGAGAGAAAGTGGGAGAGAGGACCGGAAAGAGAGATAGAGAGAGAAAGGAAAGAGAGAGAGAGAGAGAGAGAGAGAGAGAGAGAAAGGGGGATACGTTTCCCTGACAATAAGGAAAATGGAAAATTTCCAAAGTAAAAAAGAAACGAAAAAGAAGAGAGAGGGGGGGGGGGAGGGCCGCAAAGAGATAGACAGAGAAAGGAAGGAATCTGAGAGAGAGAGAGAGAGGAAGAAAGAGAAAGGCGATGCGTTACCCTGACAATGAGGAAATGGAAATTTTCCAAAGAAAAAAAAGAAACAAAAAATAGAGAGAAGGGGAGAGAGGGCCGGAAAAAAGATAGAGAGAGAAAGGGAGGAATATGAGAGAGAGAGAGAGAGAGAGAGAGAGAGAGAGAGAGAGAGAGAAAGAGGAATACGTTTCCCTGACAATGAGGAAATGGAAATTTTCTAATGAAAAAAGAAACAAAAAAAAAGAGAAGGGGGAGAGAAAGGGGGAGCTAGGGCCGGAAAGAGAGATAGAGAGAGAAAGGGAGGAATATGATAGGGAGAGAGAGAGAGAGAGACAGAGAGAGAGAGAGAGAGAGAGAGAGAGAGAGACAGAGAGAGAGAGAGAGAGAGAGAGAGAGAGAGAGAGAGAAAGAGGAATACGTTTCCCTGACAATGAGGAAATGGAAATTTTCAAAAGAAAAAAAGAAACAAAAAAAAAAGAGAAGGGGGAGAGAAAGGGGAAGAGAGAGCCGGAAAGAGAGATAGAGAGAGAAAGGAAGGATTATGATAGGGGGAGAGAGAGAGAGAGAGAGAGAGAGAGAGAGAGAGAGAGAGAAAGGGAGAGAAAGGTACCCAGTGTTTCTGACACATGAGGAAATGGAAATTTTCCAAATAATATGGTGTCGTGTTCTTTGGAGAATAAATGAGCAGGTTGTTCCCACCAGGAACATTCATTACAAAATGCCGACGGCTGTTCGCAGCATAAAATAACGACAACATTAACGGCAAAAAAAATAATTAGCAAAAAAAAAAAAAAAAAAAACAATATAAGAAATAAAACCAAAACAAATTTTAAAATCGATATTGAATTTATATTTTTAAATTTAAAAATTTTTTTCCAAATTTTAATGAGCTAAGATTGGCACAAGGTCAAATAGAAATTTGAACATGCACACTTTTGTTTAAACATGAGGCCAGACCCCATCATACAAGATGACCACAAAATGCCATCCTCAGCATCCTATGTATGATCAATCTTTATGTAGTAGAAATACATTTCGGTTTATGCTTAACTTGTCCACCAAGTTTCAGCCACGAATATCCAACATTCTTTATTTTATCGTCACTCAATTATATGCTTTATATACGTTTCTTTGCGTTTCAAGAGCACCTGGTTACGATGTGAAAAATAAAATTATGTCTGTTAATAAATTATTCATTAATTATATTTCTGAATTTTTGAGATGAGGATTGATAATTTGTATGATTTGGGTTGTTACATTTCCCATCTTGAGTGTTATAATCAACGTTTCGGCCGCTGTAACCTCCGGCGATCTTCAGGTGTATCTTTTCGAACTCGGGAATATTTCTGTCGAACTCGGGAATCTGGACGGAATTTCAAACAAGATTCCCGAGCTTGACAGAAATATTCCTGAGTTCGAAAAGATACACCTGAAGAAGGCCGGAGGTTACAGCGGCCGAAACGTTGTGATGATAACACTCAAGATGAGAAATGTATAACCAAAATTATACAAAATATGTATTAATTGTTCTAACAATATGTAATTTCGAATTTACTGAACAAGTAACAAATCTTTCTTTTTTTAAAACTTGAATTCACCCCAAATAAGGCACATTGTCACTGATACGCAAGGGGCTATTGTGGATTAGGGGCCAGAAATTAAAGGGGACATCCTAAGTGAGAAGTTGTGCAGTTTTATACATCACTATTCTACCACGTACTTCCTCCCACAACGTCATATCCTGCCACGTCATCCCAAATCTATACCTTTATTTTCTAAATAGAATTTTCCATTTTCTGCTTCATTTTAACCTTACATGAAAATTCTTCTAAGTTTTACACACCCGACTTTAAATATTGCTGAAAAAAAGAAGTCAAAATGTTGTCGACTTCGTTTTAATTTCAGATGACAGAAGAGAGAAATTAAGTCAATTATAAACGGTGTTTTATGAACGAGACTGTAATTCAATTACGTAATCAAATGAGGTTTCAAAAAATAACAACACACCCAATTATGCTCTGAACTCTCAACCACGAAATAAATAATAAACAAACAAAAAATAGAAAATAATTTTCGCGTGGAAATTTTTTTATTTTTAATTTCTATTAATGAATTTAGAATAATGTATAAAAATCAAAACAATGTTTACGTTCGAGCAGAATTGGCATAATTGGTATCGACGCATTCTATGAAATTCGCTATGGCGAGTTAGCATTCTATCGGATGTTGACCTGGTAGTGTCTTTAAATTACATCAGGTGATGAAGCCCCTAATTTGACGGTTTTAGTAAGTGTGACGTCACCCCATCGTAACCATTACTCACAGATGCATACTGACCCGGAGTTGCACTACCTGTCAGGACCCCTTCGATATTTATATAGATCAGAGCATATATGAAAATAACAGTTCTAAATCAATCAACCGGGAAACTCTTTGATAAACTTATCTATCAGGCAAAAATAAGTATCTACACCAAAGATTAGCAAAAATTATCGAGTAGAATTTTAATTAAAAATCAAAATCAATTTTATCGTATTTTATCGATCCGCCATTGATTAGAGCGATGTCAGGGGGCATAACTGAGTCTGTCATATATACACGTAATAAATCAATTGAGGTGAGCAAAATACGATAAAACTGATTTTTATTTTAATTAAAATTCTACTCGATAATTTTCCATAATTTATGGTGGGGATACGCCAGTCTTCCACCCCGAAATAAACGTGTCTACCTCTTTATCGGCCTACCCTATTTGCCAACACTATAAAGTTCGTTCGGAGCAACCAAAGGTGCTTGACATGGAAAAATAATTCATCCAGTGTGGGACTCTAATTTGGGGACTAAGCAGTTCTTTCTATAGGAACCACACAAACACACACACACACACACACACACATACACACGGACATTGAGTTTTATATATATATATATATATAGAGAGAGAGAGAGAGCACTGTAAATGGTAGTACTAACACAGCTTGACGTCACTTGCTTTATATGCATCATTCCTTCTCTTATAGAAGTAGAATGCCTGTACGTCTCGCCGCTTTAAATGTGTTAAAATTATCATTGTTTATAAGCTATTCCGAATTGGCCGATCGGTTATCGACGTTGGATTTGTGTTGAAAAATACTTGTAATCCAGGATTTCGAATCGTGTGACCGGTAGTGAATAGTCATATCTCTATGCTGAAGGGTCCCGATTGAAAAAAAACGAAACATATACGTACATAGATAATAAACAATAACAAATATATATATACATATATATATATATATATATATATATATATATATATATATATATATATATATATAATCTGACCCAGAAAACAGCAATTCTTCCCCCTTTGTCAGAAACATCGCTCATGGAATGTGGAGACTAAAGGACAAAATAAAGGAATCGGGAGTTACGATGCTGCCGAAAGTAAACCCAAGTTAGTCACTTTCTACTCTCTTATCGGGGGAAAGGAAGTAAATAGAAACATTTAACTGACTCGGTCACACTTAGGCAAGGTTTTCGGCTATACATAATCCATTTCAACAAAATCCTTATTTTTTCTGCATGCTCTATTTTCAACTACCCAAGTTCCCTAAAAATACTTGGTACGAGAAAAAAAATCATAAAGTAGTGATCAACAAGTTGGGAACGTTGGGGGAGAGTGAAGTTATCTTTTTTGTTTCCAGGTCTACACTAAACGGGAGTGGTAGTGGAAGTGACGGTTCCATATATAGATACAATCCGTCCTTTTCGCTTCTTCTCTGCTATATCTGTCTCTCTGTCTATTTATCTATATCGATTACTCTTGCTTATATAACGAGTAACGTCAATAAACTTTGTGCTGATTTTCTTTGCTTTAAACTTAGAATATTTTCTTGTCAGAATTTTACAAATACACTAGTGGATTTCCTTGTAAAGCAAATCGTAATACATTATTCTGTCCATTAATTAATATATCTGTACTGACTCCTCTTGCTTACGTAAAGATTGACGTTCATAAACATTCTTCCAAGATTCCTTGTTTCCACCGAAGAATATTTTCTGGTCCGAATGTTAGATAAACTGGGATTCCTTTGTTAAATGAATCTTAATAAACTAGTTCCAGCGTCGCTCGAGACTAGCGTCATATACATTTCTGTAATTAAAACAGAATATTCGTTCTTTTAAAAAATTATATTGTGTTTTATTCTTCGTGAGTAAACCTCATTACTTATTTGAACGTCTTCTTCCTATAGTGTTATATGAAGCTTTTTTATGAGTAAACTTATAACCTTGAGGAGCAAATTAATCGAATGACTTCATTATTTTAATTTCACTATTGATTTGCGTTTTCCGAAATAATCAGCCGAGATAATGGATTCTTTTTATTTATAATTGATTATTTGTTTCGTAATGCAAATTGAATACTTTCTCCCAGCATTCACCCAACGGGCAAATAAATGTTTTTTTTTATGTCGTTTTATCAACATGGCGGAAGCGATGCTTTTTGAAATTATAAACATTCCTTTTCGCTATGTATTGCGAATAAAATACAATCGCGAAATGTATCTTGTGTCATATATACTACAATTGTATCAGCCAAGACTGACACAACCAATTCATGGGAATCTACATATGAAAATTAATCTACCTATATATATTTTGTACATGTCTACATGAATAAAAATAACTATATATGTAAAAGCTCTATTTGATATTGAGCACTTTTTATAAGCCCGGTTGAAATTCTTTCGATTCCTATCTTGTGAATGTTTACTTTACCTGGATTACTATATATATATATATATATATATATATATATATATATATATATATATATATATATATTGGGATGAAATGCACGGTATATCATAAAATTAAATGCCGTGAAAGACAAGATGTGCGAAACGGGAAAAAAACAAATTTAAATACAGGATAAAAACATCAAGAAACGAGAGATTTTACCGGTTTCGTTCGAGTCACAGAACTCTTTTTTTTAAATCTTAACTTCCAACGAAACCGGTAAAATCTCTCGTTTCTTGATGATTTTTCATATATTTAAATTGGTTTAACCGTTTGTATTTTGTCACACATACATATATCTATATCTATATATATATATATATATCTATATATATATATTCCTATGTTACTCACCGTGTTGCCTAGAATATATATTACATAATTCATAATGATCCGTTCATTGGTTTAGGAGATTATCCTGTGCATAAGAATATAAATATACACTTGGTGGAAGTGTTTACTTCTGCTCTTATAGAAATTATTTTTATAAGCAACGACCGATTTGCATTACTTATTTCATTTTAGACGCGCAAAGATGATTTTGCCTGCGGACGTATTTGAAAACAAGTCATGTGACTTGGCACTTTGGTAACTTCCTCTTTTGTAGCCTCTGTTTGTACTAAAATGTAATAGCTTCTTCAGCTGTAATTTTGAGGTGTGACGTGTGTAATTGTGCTCACACTATTGGTTAATAATAATAGGATGACACTTTTAGGGCGTGGCTTATGTGTTGGCGTTCACGATATTGGGTAATAATTATGGGATTAGAAGACATGTTAATCATAATGCTGCCTATTGTCGACTGACTACTTAACGGATCACTATTTCAAATGCTTCTGACACGTGATTCTGTTCGACCAATCAGAGCATCTGGAAACATCCAGCCTTCCGTTTACTTCATAAACTAAGAGTTAAAATAGGTTTCCCCCAGAGACAATACAGAATAACCATTCTTGCATCAAACTTCTTAAAATTCGGCACAATATTCGAAAACTCCAGATATGCTCGTCAAGGGAATTTCCAGCGTTGGTTTTGTTCGACATCGTTAGACATTTCTTCTGACCTCGATCTCGACGGCCTATCTCGACCGGGGGGGGGGGGGGGCGGAGCTGTACGGCTTTAAAAACCAGAGAAAAACTAAAATGGTTTGACCTGATGTCGGCCAAGCTGCCGGTTGAAGATAATTCGCAAAATCAATGAAGCGAATGCAGTCGACTGTGCAGCTTTCTGTAAAGTGCACGGAAGGGAAAATGTCGAAAATCTTTGAAATACGGGAAAGATATAAGATTAGACTCTGCGAATTCTAATAAAAATACCTTGATATATATATATATATATATATATATATATATATATATATATATATATATATATATATATATATATATATATATATATATATATATAGTACACGTATTGTAATAGTTTCTGTAGATATAAATCCGTTGAAACTCCAGTGTTTATAAAAAGTGCTCAATAACAAGTATTGATTATTGGTTACATATGTGCATACATGTTTCGGTTGTACTCTTCACAGAGAGTCAACCAAGGAAGACAGAGAAGTGAGATGAATTTGGAAAACTTTCCCTTTAAATAAATATTTGGGGGGGGGGATGAGATTTTTTTTATTATTTAGTATCGGGTTACATTGTTGACTTGTTAACTCTTTCAATTAGTTTCTATCTTTTTTTATCATTTTTATTACATGCCTTCAAATCTTTCCTTTTTCTATTTTTTTATTACCCATTTAGCCTGGATTTCTATTATTCTCTATTAAACACTTCAAAGTTTTAATCTCTCTCTCTCTCTCTCTCTCTCTCTCTCTCTCTCTCTATATATATATATATATATATATATATATATATATATATATATATATATATATATATATATATATATATATATACATATAAGGGAAATTAAAAAGGAAAAACCAAAAAGGAAGTTTTTATGTGTTCATCAACGTTTCGTCTTTATTTGTAAGACTTCTTCAGGATGATAATATAAAGAAAAATGTCATGCAAGTACGTGGACATATAGGGTTGACATGGTGGGTTGAAGGGAGGAAATAGTAGCCACTACTGGAAAACAGTAGGGACCGACGTCCGGACCTGGTGAAGTCAATTGCGAGGAATGAAAATAAATGTTGAAGAAACTGAGTGAAAAGAGTGGAAGGGTGGGGGTGAGCAGGGATACTGTGGATGGTTGTAAGTGAAAAAGTGGAGGATTGGGGTTAGCGGGAGTAATGTGGATGGCAGTGAGTGAAAGAGTGGAGAGGTGGGGAAAGTACAATTAAAGTTGAGCACTGTAAGGCGATATTTAAAAATAGACATTCACTTAGCTACAAAGCAAGACTCCGAGGAAAGTCGTCGAGTCCTCTAGTCTGTCTAAATGTTTTCGCTGTAATGGCATAAATATAACTTAACTATACATCACGTGGTAATTTGAAATGGCCGTGAGGATTGAGATTAAATGGATAGTGTGCAGATCCAAACGTGGTTTTGTGAACCGGGTTCGCGCCTCATTACCGTTTAAAATTATCACTTCCCTACACTGAAGAAAGCAATAAGCACAAAACAACGTCGTCTGTAGGTAAATATAATTTAATATATATTTTTATAATATTATATTATATTATATATATATATATATATATATATGTGTGTGTGTGTGTTTAGTTTGTTCTCGATACTTTTAAACGAATTCCATTATTTATATGGATGCTAGTTGGAATAATTTTCCCTTCACTAATGTCATACCCCTCGATGGAGAGCGAGATGTATATTAAAAAAAATATCCATGGGCACATGTTTCGTCGTTCACAAATCATCAACATTGGTTCGGCATGGTTGGTCAAGGCTCTAGATTCTGGGGTCCTGGTTTCAAATTATGCTAGGTTCAGCCACGCTGTTTAGTCGTATACGACGAAACACGTGTTCGTGTATAATTAAATTAAATTATATATATATATATATATATATATATATATATATATATATATATATATATATATGATCATTTTTGAGAAACCAGTTAACACACACGTATATTTATATCAATAAATGAAAATTTATTTAATATTTTCTTTTTTAATATTTAATAAATCTGAATTTTCGATTTAACAAGCCATACTCATGGTAAACCGACATTGTATTTTTTTCTTTCTCGTGGTGAAAATCTGACGGCGTGGCCGAAGATTGGCGATCCTTTCCGATGTTATTGGAGAGGTTGTATGTCCGGTGCTTGTAGTGAATGACCTGTCAGGCTTGAGATGAATAATATAAGTTTTGAAATCGTCATTAGAAGAAATATTTGAACATTTGTGAGAAACCAGTAAACAGACGCGTGAATTTATATCAATAAAGGAAAATTTATTTAATACTATTTTATTTTTAATATTTATAAATCCGAATTTTTCCAACATCGGAGGAAATCGTAAATCTTCGGCGACGCCGATAGATTTTCACCATGAAAAATAAAAAAAAAATAAATAAATACAATTTTTGTTTACCATGAGTATGTTTTTTTAAACAGAAAATTCGGATTTATAAATATATATAAAAAAACAAATTAATAAATTTTCATTTATTGATATAAATTCACGCGTCTGTTAACTGGTTTCTCAAAAAATTTCAAATATTTCTTCTAACGACGGCTTCAAAACTGTAGAAACACGGAACAGACAGACGACCTATGGGTTCCAAGTTCGAATCCAGATGGTTCAATAGTACAATTTTAAGTTAAGGATGTTGGCAACCTTCACGTGGCTCTCCCTGAAAGAATGGCAACAACAGAATCGAGCTCGTCAACAAAGTTGGACCACGTTGACTCATACGAATTTATTTTTCATTTTGTCAACCTCCCCACTGTTAATCTCGTTACAACCACTCCTTACTTTTCTGCTTTGTCTGTAACTGTAATCTTAAACTCTTCGTATTGGACCACCACATCACACATCACACATCACATTGTAGTAAAAAAAAAACTGGGATATGTTTATTTACCTCCTCTCCAGGAGGTTAAGCACAAGGCCAGTTTTATCTTACTCCCACAAGGTAAGATATGACCCAAGGTCGGGTCGGGTAAGTGGGACTTGAAAAGCCAGCGCCCGGGAATGTGAGCACTCTGCCCATTAAAAATTGCCTGGGCAACCCCGTCGGCATTCCCCGGTAGGGACGCCTCAGGTAGTAAGCAATAAACTTACTCCTCCCCAAAGAGGGGAGGCAAAGCCTGGGAGGGTGGATCTCCTAGAACTGCACAGGACAAACCCACAGACCGGCGGAATCAAGCCCCGAAGGACAAGACGACACCGGTCTATAGGGTGCAGTATCCATCGGAACAGAAAACTGGGATATTTATTTACTCCTCGCGGAGTTAGGCACAAGGCCAGTTTTATCTTACTCCCACAAGTAAGATGTGACCCAAGATCGGGTCGAGCAAGTGGGGTTAAAAGCCAGCGCTCGAGAGGTGAGCACTCTGGCCATTTAAAAATTGCCTGGGCAGCCCCGTCGGCATTCCCCGGTAGGGGCGCCTCAGACAGTAAGCAATAAACTTACTCCTCCCCAAAGAGGGGAGGCGAAGCCTGGGAGGGTGGACCTCCTAGAACTGCACAGGACAGGCGTGCAGTATCCATCGGAACAGATACTACACTTTGATCTTAGCCAAAAGGCCGGCAAAATTCGACGCACGTTTCTATTTGAGTCGTTGCTGAGACAAGTGACGAACGCGCCTGCGCGAATGACGAAGACACAAAACAGAAAATCTGTGGAAGAGACCAGTTTCTGTTATAGAAGAGCCAAAACAAGGGTTGAATCTGCGCTTTTTATTTATTATGAAACGCAAAGATTGCAACGTGCTTATTATTTTAGCGAGTTGACACCATCTGGTCGGGGAAACGTCGCCATCTTGGCTCCGGTGTCTGATGATGGTGTTTAGTTCAAGATAACATTTACAAACCTTATCATCTCCAGACAGATTGAGTAGATCGATATATAGGTTTCTAA
>OY744541.1:88688669-88713669 GCA_963556195.1 Sepiola atlantica
GTTTATATATGTGTGTATATATATGAATGTATATATATATATATATATATATATGTATATATGTGGGTGTCTGTATGTATGTATGGATATATATTTATATATAGATGTATGTGTGTGTGTATATATACATGTATATATGTGTTTGAATTTACCTCTACATATAAATGTGTGTGTATGTTTTTGAGTATATTAATATGTATGTATTAGCGTGGATATGAGTATGTATGAGTATGTCTCGATGTCTAGGCGTGTGGTTGGAGAGGAAGAGACAGTATGACCCAATTTCTTGCGAGTTGATACATAGGTGTCAAGAGTTGGCATCTTATAGAAAAGGTTGTCTCGTCTGAAGATTTTTTGAAGTGTAATTTGTCTGATTGTTTTTTTCTTTTTCTTTGTCGGATATAGGCGGATATCATTTTAATTCAACAGTTACTTCCCTGAAGAGGAGCCAGCAGGTTCTGAAACAATTGTCGCATACTCAAACTATGTTTATTTCCATATATATATATATGTATATATATATATATATCTATATATATATATATATATATATATATATATATATGTATGTATATGTATATGTATATATATATATATATATATACAGTCTATTTACTAAGGAAGCAATTATCTTACAATGAGAATATTGTAATCCCTTTACATCCATGAACAAACAAAGGGATATATTACAACCAATTATATATTTTTAATCGTACATAATAATTGTATAATAATGTTTTTTTGTGTCTTTAAACGACAACTGGTAAAAAATACAGACACTCTTCTCTCTCTCCCCCAAGTGTTAACCACCTCAAGACAATTGGGAAGCTACAACCATTATACGGGTACACTTTTGTATTTCTCTGTTAACTAAATCAAATTTCAGCTTGACAGATCGAGGAAAATTATAATTATTTCAATCTTCTTACCTCATCTTCTTATCTGTCATATTGTCTGGATGGCCGCTGTGGCGTCAAAGATGACCTGCAAACCAGCCCTCCCGATTCCACTCTTGGATGTTGTCCTCCCATCTCTTTCATTGTCAGCCCCTCATTCTTTCTCTTTGTACAGTTCCTTGCAGGATTGTCTTTGCAAAACATGATGATCATGTGACGTGGTTGTGCCACTTTATTTTCTTTCGTTTAATAGTTGACAGATCTTCATAACCCTCACCCTAACCCTAACCATAACCCTAACCCTTAACCCTAACCCTAACCCTAACCCTCACCCTAATCCTAACCCTAACCCTAACCCTAACCCTAACTCTAACCCTAACTCTAACCCTAACCCTAACCCTAACCCTAACCATAACCCTAATCCTAACCCTAACCCTAACCCTAACCCTAACTCTAACCCTAACTCTAACCCTAACCCTAACTATAACCCTAACCCTAACCCTAACCCTAACCCTAACTCTAACCCTAACCCTAACCCTAACCCTAACTCCAACCCTAACCCTAACCGTAACCTTAACCTTAATCCTAACCCTAACCCTAACACTAATACTAACACTAACACTAACCCTAACCCTAACCCTAACCCTAACACTAACCCAAACCCTAACCCTAACCCTAACCCTAACCCTAACTCTAACCCTAACCCTAACCCTAAACCTAACCCTCACCCTAAATCTTACCCTAACCCCGACGGCTTGTATGAGCCTGTTCTTCACTTCCTCATTTTTAATGTGGTCCCTGTATGAGATATTGAGTGTTTCGGAAGCATCTCATCTCTGTGGACTAAAGCGCTACAAACAGACCCACAGACAGAGCCTCCTTCAGATATACATGGGCGCATCTGAAGTGGAACTTGTGCATGTCCACTCAAGCATTGCGGACAGACAAAGCTCCTATAGCGATACCAAGACGCGCCCCAAAACTAACAGCAATATAATCAAATTACACATCGCGACCAAATATTATTAATAGCGATCTTATAAAAACGAATTGTCATTTTACAATGTGATTGGATTCGATATTTTCTCGATTTTATGTGTTTTATATTTGTTTGATTTGATTTTATTGATTTTTATTGATCCTTTTTTCTTATTTTTTGTTTCTTGCTGAAATGTGTTGTATTTTTTTTTCACGATAAAAATGACCAACGATTACATTTGCTTGCCATCCAAATTCATCGGCTTTTAAACTGATTGTTGTTAATGCTCTTTGTGGACCGCACGATCAATATATACAATCTCCGCTCTTTACTATCGTAAAACAAACAAAATAACTTCATTGCTTTTAATTTTGCCGTGCAAACGTAAAAAAAAATAATAGGAAT
Source organism: Sepiola atlantica (assembly GCA_963556195.1). Lineage (NCBI taxonomy): Eukaryota > Metazoa > Mollusca > Cephalopoda > Sepiida > Sepiolidae > Sepiola > Sepiola atlantica. The sequence continues at coordinate 88,690,950 of OY744541.1, forward strand.
ATGACGAATGTGTTTAATACATCTTAATTAAATACTATTGTGGTTTTTATTCATTTGTGCTTGTAAATATGATATTTCAAATACATCCCTATTTGAATTACATAGCTGATTTATGTTGTGTTAGATATTGGGCGGGAAAAATCACTAGTGTGTGAATTAGTTAATTGAGAATAACAGGAAAGTAAAGGTCGGCCAGGGTCAACTTGATGAACCCAAGATGAGGAATGCTAAGCTGTTAGAATCAAAAGAAACGGATATGACGTAACATGGCTCAAAGAGAGCGTGTGAGAGAGAAGAGGACACTCCGTTTTGCAGCACACGCCGCGTTGACGTGTAAAGTTATATGAGCTGGCAAAATATGATTAAACAGTGATAATCCCCCTTTCTCCCTCCCTCTCTCCCTCTCTCTCTCTTTCTCTTCCACAACCGGTCAATAATTTTGGAACGAAGATCAAGTTAAATAAACCTCCCGTGTCTTTCATCAGATTTGTCTCGATTTAGCACTTTTAAATGTATAAATCAGGGGTTTGATTTCAGGACGGCAATCGCTCGGTCTTGAAGGATCACGTAAAGCAATCAAGAAGGTATGGCACAAGGTTGAAACAGCAACAATTGGTCGGGGCCGGAAGACAGCGTGAAGTCAGATTGATATTGAGGTTGTTGATGATGATGATGATGATGATGATGATGATGATGATGATGATGATGATGATGATTGCTGTTCAAAGTTACTATTGGACGATAGAACACTGTTAGTACAGAGTCAAGAATCTTGTTAAGGATATCATGACGTATGCTCATAGGAGCTTAACTGTTTTTTTTTCAGAAGTCTAATGCTACAGTTAAATCTTAACGGTTAAATGTTACAGTTAAATCTTAACGGTTAAATGCTACAGTTAAATCTTAACGGTTAAATGCTACAGTTAAATCTTAACAGTTAAATGCTACAGTTAAATCTTAACGGTTAAATGTTACAGTTAAATCTTAACAGTTAAATGCTACAGTTAAATCTTAACGGTTAAATGCTACAGTTAAATCTTAACAGTTAAATGCTACAGTTAAATCTTAACGGTTAAATGCTACAGTTAAATCTTAACAGTTAAATGCTACAGTTAAATCTTAACGGTTAAATGCTACAGTTAAATCTTAACGGTTAAATGCTACAGTTAAATCTTAACGGTTAAATGCTACAGTTAAATCTTAACGGTTAAATGCTACAGTTAAATCTTAACGGTAAAATGCTACAGTTAAATCTTAACAGTTCAATGCTACAGTTAAATCTTAACAGTTAAATGCTACAGTTAAATCTTAACAGTTAAATGCTACAGTTAAATCTTAACGATTAAATGCTACAGTTAAATCTTAACGGTTAAATGCTACAGTTAAATCTTAACGGTTAAATGCTACAGTTAAATCTTAACGGTTAAAAGCTACAGTTAAATCTTAACGGTTAAATGCTACAGTTAAATCTTAACGGTTAAATGCTACAGTTAAATCTTAACGGTTAAATGCTACAGTTAAATCTTAACGGTTAAATGCTACAGTTAAATCTTAACGGTTAAATGCTACAGTTAAATCTTAACGGTTAAATGCTACAGTTAAATCTTAACGGTTAAATGCTACAGTTAAATCTTAACGGTTAAATGCTACAGTTTAATCTTAACGGTTAAATGCTACAGTTAAATCTTAACGGTTAAATGCTACAGTTAAATCTTAACGGTTAAATGCTACAGTTTAATCTGAATTGTTAAATGCTACAGTTAAATCTTAACATTTAAATGCTACAGTTAAATCTTAACAGTTAAATGCTACAGTTAAATCTTAACGGTTAAATGCTACAGTTAAATCTTAACGGTTAAATGCTACAGTTAAATCTTAACATTTAAATGCTACAGTTAAATCTTAACGGTTAAATGCTACAGTTAAATCTTAACGGTTAAATGCTACAGTTAAATCTTAACGGTTAAATGCTACAGTTAAATCTTAACGGTTTAATGCTACAGTTAAATCTTAACGGTTAAATGCTACAGTTAAATCTGAACGGTTAAATGCTACAGTTAAATCTTAACGGTTTAATGCTACAGTTAAATCTTAACGGTTAAATGCTACAGTTAAATCTTAACGGTTAAATGCTACAGTTAAATCTTAACGGTTAAATGCTACAGTTAAATCTTAACGGTTAAATGCTACAGTTAAATCTTAACGGTTAAATGCTACAGTTAAATCTTAACGGTTAAATGCTACAATTAAATCTTAACGGTTAAATGCTACAGTTAAATCTTAACGGTTAAATGCTACAGTTAAATCTTTACTAACTTAATTAAGAATGTGGTAATTTATGAATTAATTGACGCACCATTTTGTGGTTGCCGTGCCGACTTTTTGATTTCCGATCGAGAGTGTCCACCGTCAGGCAAGATCACTATGATACGTAAACATAAACACATCAAAAGAGAGAGCCAGGTATGATTTAAGCTATAATGATTTAAACTTGGTTTTCCGGACAGATCATGCGTATTGGTTACCCCTGCGTTCATATTTTTATCTTGTGGATTACTATATATATATATATATATATATATATATATATATATATATATATATATATATATATATATATATATAGTCTAAAGAAGCTTTGAGTTATTTTAAACGAAAAGACAAAAAAAAAGGAAAATGCCGTTTAAATTCCCACAGAAACTAACTAAATCCAAAATAGTGTAGACTTAACATTCGTTGGAAAATTCATAAATAAATAAAAAATATATAATAGTAAGTAAATAAAATAAAAAGGGGGATTAAGTATCTAACAGTGAAACAAAAACAGGAGACCTTAACGTAAGCATCTAATATTAACACGGGGATCATCAGCTGTTTACCATGTAACTGTTTCGGAGATTAAAAACAGGACAGTTAAAATATGCATGGCTCTCCAATGTATATATACATATCTCTATATTCTTATTTTATATTTGTAAATTATTCCTTTTTCTAATATTTGCCCCTGCATCTCCTCCTGTCAATGGATGTTCCTCTAGGAACGAACTTGTTATTTTCTTCCTTTAATTTTCTGTAGGATGTCCTGCTAAAGGCGCTGATGAAGGACGTTCTGGAGTGGCTTTATAAAAAAAAATTTAAATTGAAAAATTAAAAAAATAAAAATTTAAGTATTTCCAGAATGTTTTGGAAACGACCGTACGCAATACTAGACTTATGGTTCTTATTCTTTGAACAATTGGAATGTTCTGATCCATTAAATAATTATATATATATATATATATATATATATATATATATATATATATATATATATATATATATATATATATATATATATATATAGAGAGAGAGAGAGAGAGAGAGAGGTATGATTTTAATTATAATGATTTAAACTGTTGGTTTTCCGGCCAGTAACGTGAGTATTGGTGTCCCCCTGCACGCGTTACTATATGTAACAATAGTTTATAATGTTTATCTTGTATAAATTACAAGACTCTTGATGGTGTACTATTTCCCCTAAGCAGTGTTCTATCGTCCATTAGTAATGTAGCAGTTACATAAGCGAACTATTTTGTATCGGTCTACGTGATCGGCGGTGAGATGTAATTTGCCTTGGCGATTATATAATCATCGCCACTTCACCGCAATGGCTTATAACACTACCACGTGTAACGAGATTCATACGCGATGAATCGTTTCGGCGCGAACACGAGCCGACATCTTTAGTTCGCAAGAGTTCTTCTAGCTGAAATAATATAGTGAATAGAGCATTAAAAGATAATACGATAGTACATAATTAGAAGTTTATTTCTTACATCTTTTACATAAGATTACCAGAACCTGAATTGACTGTGGAATTAGGTAGTTCAACCAAGGAACGTCGGTCCTCTCCTTTACTTTCAGACGCAGAACCACTACTACTTGTATCGGAATCTGGTTCTCTCCATTCCTTACTCTCTGATGATGTGTCATCACTGGGCAATTTCCACGCAGGGAGAAAAAAAATTAGGTAGAGCGAAATTTTCCAATCGGAAGTCGTAAGGACTACTTGCCCGGAAGTGACAACACAGATACAAGCTGAAGTGGCAAATGGGTAGAGAAAATAGTTCTCTCTTTCAACTGAACCAGCAGAAAGAGAAAGAGAGAGAAATATGTTTTAATAATTGTTTAACTGGGACATAGGGGAACGTCTCTTACATGTCGAGGAGTTCCGTTGACGACCACCGACTGTCGACTTATCACTCCGGTGATACGACATGGTCTGAATCTCGACGTGCAACGTCCTTGATTTTTCACCCAAACTGATTTTCCACCCAAACTGATTCTTCACCCAAACTGATCCGTCACCCAAACTGATTTTCCACCCAAACTGATTTTTCACCCAAACTGATTCTTGACCCAAACTGATTTTTCACCCAAACTGATTCTTCACCCAAACTGATTTTTCACCCAAACTGATTCTTCACCCAAACTGATTTTTCACCCAAACTGATTTTTCACCCAAACTGATTCTTCACCCAAACTGATTTTTCACCCAAACTGATTCTTCACCCAAACTGATTTTTCACCCAAACTGATTCTTCACCCAAACTTATTTTTCACCCAAACTGATTTTTCACCCGAACTGATTCTTCACCCAAACTGATTTTTCACCCGAACTGATTCTTCACCCAAACTGATTTTTCACCCAAACTGATTCTTCACCCAAACTGATTTTTCACCCAAACTAATTCTTCACCCAAACTGATTTTTCACCCAAACTGATTCGTTCACCCAAACTGATTTTTCACCCAAACTGATTTTCCACCTAAACTGATTCTTTACCCAAACTGATTTTCCACCCAAACTGTGTTCCTTTTTATTGTAACAGACATTCTCTTTGTTATTGTTCTATTCTAAATAATCCATTTGACAAGTTTAGCAAGTTTAAAACTGACTTTTTAGTTCTTGACTTCGTGTATTCGCCCCTTCCATATTTTAATTGGACAGCATTTCTTAGAGCTGCTCAAACTACCAACGCAGTTTCTCCGAAAGCAGCACCAGGGCAAACGTATATTTTTTTCGTTTTACAATTATCAAATATCTATAGTGTTTTCTGTTTTCATGAGATAATAATTGGAAGGAATTATATTCGAGCGAATACTTTCTTACCTAAATCATCGACAAAAGAAAGAAGCTCCGATTTGGAGAAAGTGAAATCGTTTATTTTGTTAAAAATCAGAAAAATGCCGGTCAATTGATCGACTAAAACAAGCAACTTCCGGTAACGATTTCCTGAATGCTGATTGGTCAGAATGACGTCGGAATTTCTGTGTTGTGTTCAGCCTCATTATGAGATCGAAATAATTATTATTCAAAGCAATTTATTTATCTGCGTTTCCTTTGGTTAGCTATTTATCGATTATAGGAAATCAATCGTGATGAGTTGATAAGATCGATCGTTAATTATCGAAATAGGAAAAACTGTGTTTTTCGTCTTACATTTTGATTCTATTCAAGACAATTAAAATAAATATTTTCGCTGAAAAAGCAAACATAATTTATTTTGTTACAGTTGTTCGTAACATGATGTATCGGCTCATCTGTGGATTATTTATTTGACTTTAGGGTTAGGGTTAGGGTTAGGGTCAGATTAAAATGTTGCATCTGTTCTGATACTACACTTCATCTTTTTTGTTAGTGTCAGAGAAATCCTTTAAGACTGAGACAGTTTAAATTTGTGTCTAAATACAAAGTGCCATTTTTAGGGAGTCAGATTTTTCCCTGCATTAAAAACAGACTTTGTGTATAACTGTACTCTCGTGAGGAGGCAATTTAATAGGGACTCATGTGTTGGTCATTGAATACCTAAACCTAAAAACGATACTTTTCATGAGATTAATTGGTCCCCCGATTTATAAAATCGGGCGACTTATGTTTTGAGGCATGTCCCTCCGTTCGTCCGTCCGGATTTTTCTCCGCAACCATCAATTGAATTTCTTTAAAATTTTGCATGAAGTTGTAACTTTAGTCAGGTTAGAAAGTGACATTCTCCGATTTTTGAAAAAAAATCTGGTTAGCCCCCCCCCCCCCAGGGTCAAAAGGCCCCGAAATGGCAAAAAATGACATTTTTTGCCCCATAACTTTTCATCCATCTATTCAATTTCTCTGAAACTTAGCCAAAATGTGAAGGCAATTGTTCCTAATAGAAAATAAGTATCGCTGACCTTAGAAAAAATCTGGTTCGCGCCCCCAGGGAGTCAAAAGTCCCCAAAATGGCAAAAAATGACCCTTTTCTCCCAATATGTTTGATGCATCCATTCACTTTTTTAAAACTTGGCCAAAATGTAGAGGCAATTGTTAATATAAAATATAAAATGAGCATCCTTGACCTCAGAAAAATTCTGGTTCGCGCCCCCAGGGGATCAAAGTGGGGTCAAAAATGCCCCAAATTGCCCAAATTTATTGCATTTTACACTCGCCACATCGAGTCACATAGAAAGGGGGACCACGCATGCGCCGCTTGTTATTTTCAATTTATTAAAAATCAGTTAGCATTTTACCTATAATAGGACGTGTTTTGGAGATTGTTACCCTTCTACTATGGGGGATAAACCGCGGTGAAAACCAACTGGGTATTATTTGATTCTAATGTATAGTGTAATAAATGTTATAAATATTTTCGCTGCATAAACAAACATTCCTAGACGTAAGAAGTTACTGAGAATAAGTGTGGAAGTTTTGGAGGGTCATCCTAAATTGGGAGCTGTGCAGCGAGATGCTTGTTCACATTAGTTTTAAATTCCTGCATGTCGGTACAGTCGGAGAAACAAGGAGCCAGGAAGGTAGTTCTAAAGGCCGGCAGATTGGAGTAGAAGGCTCTCCGGCAACAGGGAATAGATGAGATTTAGCTGATGGTTCAATAATAAAATCCTCAATTATCAGATGAAAAAGATCGTCGCTATTCTGAACCGCAGAAATTACAGATTTATCGCAAAATTGACAGCTGAAGACATTCTGTCTGTCTGTCTGTCTGTCTGTCCGTCGCGGAGAATTTTTGTAAACGAAAGAGAGAGGGGGGGCTCGAGTAATTACTATTTAATTAATTAATGTTTTCAAGTCAGCGTTTATAATATTTGTATACCTTAAGAATTAGGAAACTATTAATCAATTAATTTACATTAGATAACATTAAATAACATTAGATTACATATAATAAACAAAGAAGAACCAAGTGATTTCAAGACGAGACTGCGATTAGAACGGAAAACGTGTCAAGAATCTTACTTAAACTAATACTTTTTCAACTTCCTTATATACTGTTACAAAAAAAAGCATCCTGCTTAAGTTACGGCTTTTGATGGTGTGATTCCGATGAAAAGAAATGCCTTTAAAATTCTACAAAGCTGATGCTAAAGATCTATGTTAATACTTGCAACAAAACTCTGAGATACCAGGTAGTGCCATGGCTTAAAGCACACTACCCAGATGGTAATTATGTATGGACGCAGGATGCTGCTCCAGCCCAGACGGCTAGAAAAAATACAAGATTTCTGCAAATCCAACTTTACCAATTTTTGGGGAATCATGTTTATGGCCGCCTTTCAGCCAAGATCTACAAAACTTTGGACTATGCTATTTGGGTCGTTTAAGAACATGCTACCCATAGAACATCACCCAGCAATGTCGACTCTCTTAAAGATACTATTAAAGAAAATTCGGAGAAGTTGTCTTCCTACAATTTGAACAACACTTGTAGAAGTTTGAGGAATCATCTGAAGGCAGTTATTGAGAAGGAATGGGGACACATAGAATAAACATATTCGTTTATGTAAATATTCTTGCGGCGAATAAATTCTCAAAACTTTCAATAAACTAATCTGCCTAACAATATTATACATTTTGTATATCTAACCTATTATTATACTATAGCTGAGTAAACCAATGCGTGTTTCCTTAAAACTCCTTTTTATACATTCAAATAAAAAAACATAAATGCTAAAATAATCCTTACTTTAAGGATTGAGTTATGTTTGAAAATGGATTTCTATTTTTAAATCCATCATCAAGTAAAATTGTTATTATTCATATTATAAACTGATAACCGATGTTATGAATTTCATAAGCTAGTTGGTGAAAGAACAAAAGAAAGTCTCATTTAAAAATAATTATATATTGGTATCTCATGTAATATACATATAAACACTTCTGCTTAATCAAACATGCATACAAGAAAGAATGCTGCCCAATTATATATATATATATATATGTGTGTGTGGTTGTGTGTGTGTGTGTGTATAACTTATTTGTAATATAGCAGGAAAAATCCCAGCAGAGTGCTCGGTTAATTGAGAATTAAAGTTAAATATTAAAAAAAAGAAATTTAAGTTAAAATTTTTTTAAATATATATATATATATATATATATATATATATATATATATATATATATAACATTTGTAAGCAATGAAACTATCACGTATTTTAGACTAGACCTTTGTAGCTCAACGGTAAAATGCCCGACTACAGTCACTGTGGTAAAGGTTTCGAACCCTACTATAGTTAGCCACACGTGTCCGTAGATGGCTAATATATATATATATATATATATATATATATATATATATATATATATGAATAAAGATGTAGTAATTAGAATTTAGCATTCTCCTGGTATTAAAAATTACACATCAGTTTAACGTTGAAAGATTGACCATTAATAATAATAATAATAATAATAATAATATATATATATATATATATATATTTATTGCTAGCTCTTTTCTTTAATGAAGTCCAATGTAAATTTTCTGAATACTGAGTATAGCTTAGCTCTAGCTTTAAACTATTGAGCTATTATAAGTACTTTATGTTACAAAATAAAAAATACACACACACACATATATATATACACACACATGTATATATATATATATATATATATATATATATATATATATATATATATATATATATATATTTAGTTGATGGTTTATTCCATTTGCTACAAAATATATTCTGTTTCATTAACGCTTAAAATAAACATCAATTCATCAATTTATACAAATCTGAGCAGTATGGTTCCAAAATGCCTGATGAATTGATGCTTATTTTAAGCGTTAATGAAACAGAATATATTTTGTAGCAAATGGAATAAACCATACACTATATATATATATATATATATATATATATATATATATATATATATATATATATATATATATAGGTTGTTGTTGTTAAATTATACAAATCTGAGCAGTATGGTTCCGAAAATGCCTGATGAATTGATGCTTATTTTAAGCGTTAATGAAACAGAATATCTTTTGTAGCAAATGGAATAAACCATCAACTAAATATACTTGGCTCTGAATTTTTATTGATCACTCTCATGAACCCGATTTAAACTTCCTTCGGATTTATACCCCTTGGATATTTGTAACAAGCGAATTATACATACATATATATGCAGATTCTTATGCAAAAAATAGAATATGTGGATGTTAAATATATTTTCTGTGCTATTAGCAAGCCTTTATCTTCCATTGTCAGGAAGATACAAGCTGACTCTATGATTTGGATTTTACGAGCAGAATTCGAGAGAGCAAATATTTACTTCTTCTCCCCGGAGAGAAGATAAATGCTAGGAAAAACTCGATTATCTCGGTAACCGTGTTGCGAGAAGAAACTATAGAGATTCATTTCGGTGTTTGTAAAAATCTGAAATTATGGATAATAGGAGATGTGACCCAGAATTACAATTTACTGGCGACTTATATCAGTTCCTCCACCAAACGAGAATGGTGAAGAGAGTAGTTTGAATACTAATAGGTTAAGCAAAAGATAACCTGGCATATATATATATATATATATATATATATATATATATATATATATATATATATATATATATGATTATTTTTATTTACACAGACATGTACAAAATCTGCGACACTGGCATGTCGATGTTATCGATCAACGGCTATTATAAACTGAGATCTCATCAGGAAGAGTTAGAATTCTTTCTAAATATGATCTAAGGTTAAGATCGGATTTTAACACTTCCTGATTATATCTCAGTTTATAATAGCTGTTGATCGATAACATCGACATGCCAGTGTCGCAGATTTTGTACATGTCTGTGTAAATAAAAATAATCATATATAAAAGCTCTATTTGATATTGAGCACTTTTTATAAACCCGGTTGAAATTCTTTGGATTACGACTTTGTGGATGTTTTACTTGGATTATATATATATATATATACAGAGCATATATATTGTTATATACAGACCATATACATTTATTAACATAATGAAATTAAAAGATAAGGGCCAGCTGACCGGTTTCGAACCTCGCTCAACAGAGCTAGACCAAGGTTAAGATTAAGAGAAAAAAATGCTAGGGAAAAAAATGGTGGAGAAAAAAATGGTGGAGAAAAAAATGAATCAAATAGAAACTACATTAAGTCCGAGAAGATTTTCTTTCTGTTTACAAAGAGAAGGTCTCAAAGACTTAATGAAAATAGTTTCTAGAATCTACAGGTTAAAGAGAGAGTGTGACTTACTGAGAATGGAGAATAAGTCAACACTGAATTTTGAGGCACAGGAAGGGTTATTTATGAGATGTTCGACGATGGAAGAACCATATGTATCATGTAAAACATTCGTTGGTAAGTAATTTGCCTGATGAATTTATGTGGGCACGTGTCCAACTCCAACTACATTTAAATAAATAAATAATAGAATTATTATGGTGGCGGATAGAACATTTTTTCTGCGAATGACGACAAAATGGGTCTGGTGGAAAAACAACACGTGTATTCGCGGAAAAGCAACATTGTTGTGCAGACAAATAGATTTGTTTGGCGAATCCATCACTTATGTTACCTAGCCAAGGTAGGCGAAGGTAAAGAGGACATCTATCAACGGAAGCCTATTTATCTTTAGAAAAAACTACAAATTTTATTAGGAATCCGTCGTCTCTGTCTCTGCGCGTGCATTTATGTGTGTGTGTGTGTGGTGGGTGCAGGTACATTTTGATAAGTGCATTACTTTTAGTTTGTGTACGCAGGTGCGTGTGCACGTATATCATTCATTTCTCCTTTTATATAATAGATAACACTGAAAATGGCTGAAAAATCGTGCCCCGACAAAAACTAGCCCAGTTGACACCTAAAGAATAAATATATTTTTATTCAATTTTAGATATATTTATCCAGGGAAACGCCGATAAAGAATACACCAACTTTGTGGCTGTTTGTTTTAGATATTATCCATCCAGGGCAACGCCGATAAAAAACATTTGTTTGTTTTGTAGTTGTTGACTTTTAGCTGGATATACACACACATATACTCAAATACACACACATAAACACATAGACAACTACTATTTATATAATAGGTGGACAACTCACGCATATTCGATTTGTAGATGAGCGGAGACAAAGACTGTTAGACATGAAATCGGGTGGATAACTCAGACATAGATGGAAATGTATTTGTCGTAATTCGAGAAAGGATTGTAAATTTTATTCACGATCCTATGTATAATTGCGTTTAGTTTCGATGAATTACCTTCCCTTTATTTTTACAGATGCATTACGGTCGTTCTAAATTATTACATAGAAGAAGAAAGAAACCGCATAATCACCGCATAATCACCCGCGTTCGATGGTGTCGTCTTCTGTTCGATCCCATGCTGAATCTCTATATATAAAACACACTTTCTGTGTGTATGTGTGTGATGTTTATGTGTTTATTATAGAAATAAAGGTTAGAGAATCTACATGAAATATAAAAATGTATTCTTATGTAAAATTTACCGGAAAAACTATTAACGTGTTCCCGTATCTCTAGGTTAGCTATTAAGGCATAACCCCCTTAAAACTTACAATATATCATATTTTAATAAAACTTTAATCATATGTATGGGATTTTCTGTGGAAGACAATGGAAGTGGTCGCGAATCATTAAGTGCCCTCTTTACCTAAGGGATCTAGAGAGTCGAACTTTCTTTTAAAACTTCAAGTATATTCTATTTGATTAAATTGTTGGTTCTTGTTTTACATCAGGACCCGCGCTAACTTTGCCCCCGTCGTTAGGGTTAGAGTCAGGGTCAAAGTGGGGCTTCGATATTATTATGGAAGTGAAAACATAAATGATTTTGCCAATGCTATATTCCTTCTTTCCATCCCAATTTCTTCTATGTCATTTTGTTTGATTTCTGCTTGTTCTTCCGCAATTCACAGTTTTACTGGATATTCTTGTCATCCCCCCTTTCTCCACTTGACCAGTCATCGAGAGATCGAAAGAGCGACGGGGTTGATAAAGATTTGTGACGCGTGCACGAGAACCTGTCGCTTCCGATTATGGGAGACAATGCAACTGATGTGCAACGCCGCCGTTGCCTTCGGTGTCTTCTTCCGTGGACATTGGACGGGCTTTGCTTGGTGGAATCCGCGTGACGAAACATTCAATGGCAATGCAAACAATGAGGTGCGAATAGCCAGAAAGAAAAGAAGGGGAAAATCAAAATGCTGTATTGATAGAAAGATTAAGGGAAATGAAAGTAAGCAAGCAATAAAAGATGCAATGGAAAATTGTATTATTTGGATTATTCGGACTATTATTCATTTCGGTTATTATGTTTCTATAGATACCTGGTGCCACGGATAAAGGCGTTGATTAACAATCAGTTTTACGTGACACTCTTCTGAAGGTTGAAGATTCAATATTTATCACAAACGATAATCATCTACTCTATGATAAAGAGCGATATATATATATATATATATATATATATAATTAATTATTATTAATGACAATATATGTATTAGCATGTACTATCAGTGCCCTTATAGTTTGCAGTCTCTTTTAAAGATTCAGCTCGATGATTGTCAATTAGTGACAACAGAGCAAATATAAGTCAGGTTCATATCATATTCCAATAACCATGTTTTTATTTCATTATTTTTATTTTTATTTTTTCACACTTAAAAAAAATAACATTTCTGTGAGATATACTTTTACGGTCCGTTTCATTTGTCTTGTGCCAAACAACATTTTTATGTCTCTGCAACATTACAAAATCATCAGAAAAAAATCACAAATTCCCGGACAACGTCGGGAGTGGCTGGTAGTAAACAGGAACAACAGATGAAAAAGAAAAAAAGTGATTCTGTTTGACAAGACATGAAAGAAGCGCTCTCGGGAAATAGAAATCTGGAAAAACATCGAACATCCTAGACATGAGAGAAAATCATGAACAAATAGGAAAAAATATTAAAATAAAAATATCAATTAAATATCTACTTTCACTTTCACTTTCACTTTCATTTTTACTTTCACTTTCCGTTTAATTTTTACTTTTACTTCCACTTCCAGTCGACTGGGTTGGTTGAGCTTTATTTATCTATTTGCTTTGCAAATGAGTCTCCCTTGAGGTAGAGGCCTAAGAAAGAAGCGATCAGATTGAAAAACGGAATGGTCCAAAAGATATCCCGTCCATCACAAGTATATTAAGAAGCAATGAAGTAAAAATGAAATTCATTCAAGTCAAACTTAGTTGGTTTCTTGTCGGATTTTACGGTATTTCAACCGTGGTTTGGCTATTTTATGCCCATCATCATCATCATCATCATCATCATAGTCACCATCATCACCATCATCATCATCATCATCATCATCATCATCATCATCATCATCATCATCATCATCATCATCATCATCATAACTTACTAGGAGTTCTTACACATGTCATCATCAATGATTACTCACTGATAACAACCGCTGGTGTTTCCTGCAGGCTGAGTGACACCAAGCCTCTTCCCAGATTTCTAGTATTCTCCACCTCTTTTCGATCAGCACAGCAAATGACCTTGAGATATCGCAACAGCCGCTTACCATTTATTTCTCGCTGGTAGCGACCATTAGTCTTCTCTGGGATTTGAATGGGAATAAGCTTCCACAAGGTCCCAGTACAGTCTGCACTCTTCCAGTGGAGGTCTGGTTAGTCCTCTCTCTTCTCGGTCTTCCCATCCTCCTTGACCCTTCACGACTATTTTGTGTGGTATCAGTTGGGGCTGGTGCCATCATATTTTTTAGAGGGGGGGCAGTTTATGAAATTTCTTGCAGTTTATGTTCCTTGGGTTCATGTTGTGGTGTTTTTCCTGTTGTTTTGTTTATTTCCTTTTGTACCTTCCATGTGACTGGTTACCGTTTGTAGCTTATACTTGTTTGGTTTCTGTATTCGAGGATTTTCCTTAAAACTGCGTCTGTTTTCATCAGTGGTCTAACGATTATTGGTATTATCTTGATTTACTTCATACTCCATATGTCTTTATATTCTCTGGTAAGTTCTGTGTATTTGCTTTGTTTTTCCGTCTCCATGATCTTCACTTTGTGATCTACTGGAACGGCAAAATCTTGGATTCAATTGTTTATTCTCATCTTAATACCAAAAAGAAAGTTTCATATTTAAATCATGTTATGAATAAAAAGTTCATTAAGTTCATTGGGCTTTGAAGACAATTATTAGTTGGTGGTGTGGCTCTGAATAGGCTTCACATATGGAAGACCTGAAAATATCTTCTAAACTACCAACTCTTTTCCTTGTGATAGGTCTATAAACTTAGTTGTCGATGGGTAGAGGTTTGAAGCACAAGTTGCCCCTATCCGGCGCTATCCGGGATTATTTTTACTTTGACTGAAATTTAAAAAAAAAATGTACGTCCTCTATGAAAAGCGTAAAAAGAGAATAAACAAAGGGAAGTTAGAAGCTATTTGTCAAAATACATCGTACTTTTCTTCAGATGGATTACTTTGGAAAACTGTTCTGGTCAACTATTTTTTCTTGCTAACATTTATCAAGAACACTGATTGGTTTTCCTTCTTTGTTGCCTATTATGACATGCGGTCTCCTTTCCTATATAAGTTTATCTGTTTGCACCTTCATGTTGCAGAGCATTTTGTAACGTTCGTTTTCTAGTACTGTCCCTGATTTATATTTGTACTATTCGCCCGGGTGTTCAAAATGCAGTCGTTTGCATAGTTCCCAGTGTACTGCCTTCCCACGCAATCGTGTCTGTTATTGTATTCTTTTTGGTCTGGTCTGCTGCATTCACTTATTATGTTATTTTCTGTTTCGTCTTTTTGTCTACACAGTCTGCATTTACTGTTTTCCTGGATTTAATACATTTTAGCTTTAATGTAGTTTGTCCTAATCGCATTATTATTATTATTATTATTATTATTATTATTATTGTTATTATTATTGTTATTATTATTATTATTATTATTTGTACTCACTAGGAGTTCTCACACAGGTCATCGTCAATGATTGCTCATCGACAACAACCAGTGGTATTTCCTGGAGTCTGAGTGACACAAGTCTCCCCAGATTTTTAGTATTCTTCACCTCTTTTCGATAACCACCGCAAATAATTTTACGGTATCGCAACAGCCGCTTACCATTGATTTCTCGCTAGTAAGGACCATTGGTCTTCACTGGGATTTGGAGGTCTGGTTTGTGCGGTCTCTACTCGGTCTTCTCATCCTTCTCGACCCTCTGCAAATATTTTGCCTTGTGTCAGCCTAGGCCAGCACCATTTTTTAAAACTTTTAAAATTTATTTTTTTAAATTTTCATTTTTACCTTATTTCATCATCATCATCATCATCATCATCATCATCATCATCATCATCATCATCGCTACTATTATTACTATTATTATTTACTCACTAGGAGTTATCACACTGGTCATCGTCAGTGGTCGCCCACTGCTGACAACCTGTGGTATTCCCTGGAGTCCGAGTGACAACAAGTCTCCTCAGGCCTCCAGTATGCTCCACCTCTTTTCGTTCATCACCGCTGATGACCTTGCGGTAATCGCAACAGCCACCTACCAACGATTTCCCGCTGATAAGGGTCATTGGTCCCATGTGGGGCCCGAGTGGCAACAAGCCTTCCCAAGGTCCCAGAGCTGTCCGCGCTCTTCCAGTGGAGGTCTGGTTTGCGCTTTTCCGCCTCGACCCTCTGTCCATAATTTTTGTGGCGTCAGCCTATGCTTGCGCCTCATTCGTGCGGTTGTATTTTCCCCGGTTCTGTTGTTTTGTGCTTCCATGTGTTTGTTCTCCATTCGTTGCTTATGTGGGTTGGTTTCCGCATTCGAGGACATTTCTCAGGATTGTAGCTGTTTTGATCATTACTGTCCTTTGTATGGTCTCAGTTATCCCTTTGATTCCTATTTCTCCTAGTCTTTTCTCCATGTTTTGGGGGACTGTTCCTAGTGCTCCTATGATTATTGGTGTTATACTGACTTTTTTCATGTTCCATATTCCTTTCAATTCTCTGGCAAGTTCAGTATATTTGCTTCTTTTTTCCGTCTCTTTGATCTTCACTCTGTGGTCTGCTGGAACTGCAAAGTCCACGATTTTGCAGGATTTTTCTTTCTTGTTGATTATTATCATATCCGGTCTCCTTGCTGTTATGGGTTTGTCTGTTTGTACATTCATATCCCATATGATTTTGTGTTTTTCGTTTTCTAGTACAGTTTCTGGTTTGTGTTTGTACCGTTTTTTTGCATATTCGAAATTCAGTTGTTTGCAAATTTCCCGGTGTACTTATTTCCCCATGCTGTCATGTCTGTTCTTGTATTCCCTTTGTGCTAGCTTGCTGCATTCACTTATTATATGATTTATCGTTTCGTCTCTTTGTCCACACAGTCGGCATTTGCTGTTTTCCTGGGTTTTATCTATCTTTGCTTTAATAAAGTTTGTCCTAATCGCATTGTTCTGTGCGGCCGTCAGCAGAGTTTCCGTTTCTCTATTCAGGTGTCCTTATCTTAGCCATGCCCAGCTGTTTTCATTGGCTTCATCGCTTGTGAGTCTTATAAAGCGTCCATGTAGTTGTTTTTCTTCCCACTTTTCCTTTCTTGTCTTTTTGTTTCTGGGTTCAGTACTTCCGGGGTTGTTTGTTGGGCTGGTGTCTCTTGCTGTGGTGATCAGTCTTTCCGTGTTCTGGGTTACATATTTCTCCAGCTCTTTTTTGGTGTCTTCCACACAGTCTTCTATACTTACCAGTCCTCTACCTCCTTCATTTCTTTTCACGTAGAGTCTGTCCGTGTCGTCTTTTGGGTGCAATGCATTGTGCATAGTCATTAGTTTTCTAGTTCTTTGGTCAAGGTGCCTGAGTTCTTCTTTGGTCCAGCCTATGAATGGTCCAGAGTATCTTATTAGTGATACAGCCCATGTGTTTATCCCTTTTACTAGGTTTCTGCTATATAGTTTAGTTTCTAAGAGTTTCCTTGTTCCTCGTAGATATTCTTTTCCAATCTTCTCTTTCATTTCTGTATATTTGATTGTGTCTGCTTCCAGAACTCCCAAGTATTTGTAGCTATCTTGTTCTCCTAGTGCCCTCATCTCCTCTTGGTTGGGGAGTTCTATACCTTCTGTCGTCTCCAGTTTTCCTTTTTTGATCTCTAGCAGTGCACATTTTTCTATTCCAAACTCCATTTGGATATCCTGGCTGAATATCCTGGTTGTGTTTATCAGCTTTTTCAGTTCTTTTTTGTTTTTTGCAAACAGTTTAAGATCATCCATGTACATCAGGTGGTTTATTCTTTGTTCTGTATCTGTAAACCTGTATCCGGCATCACACTTTCTGAGTATGTAGTTGAGTGGCATCATGGCTATTATAAACAGTAGTGGTGATAGAGAGTCTCCTTGAAAAATGCCTCTCTGTATTTTTATCTCGGATAGGTATTGTCCTCCGGCTGTCAGTTTTAGTCTCCATGTTTCCATCGCTTTCTGGATGAGATTAATAATCCTGTCTGGTATCTTGTATATCTTTAAGCATTCAATTATCCATGTTTGGGGGATTCTGTCGTAGGCTTTCTTGTAGTCAATCCATGCCATGGTTATGTTCTTTTGTCTGCTCTTCACCTCCTTCAGGGTCTTTTGATCAATGTATAATAGATCATGTGCCCCTCTTTGTCATTTCCGGCATCCTTTTTGTTCCTCGGGGAGCAGTCCACGATTGTCCAGAGATTGGTAGATTTATTCTCTCAGTTGTGCTGTGAGAATTTTCCACATTATTGGTAGACATGTTATCGGTCTGTAGTTGCTGGGGGTCGTTCCCTTTTTGGGGTCTTTTTGTATTAGTGTTGTTCTTCCTTTCGTCATCCATTCTGGTACGTCTGTTTTGCGGATACATCCGCTCAGTTTCTGCGCTATTCTTTCATGCAGGGTTGTGAATTTTTTAAACCAGTATGCATGTATTCCATCGTGGCCTGGTGCTCTCCAGTTTGCCATTTTTTTTAGGGTTTTCTTGATCGTTTCTTTGTTGATTTCTGTTTCGGTTCCTTCTTCGATTTCCTACAGTTCATCTCTCATGTTTTTCAACCATTGGGAATTCTTGTTGTGCTTTTTTGGTACTTCCCATATCTTGCTCCAGAATTGTTTTGTTTCTGTTGGGGTCGGTTGCTCTGTTGTTGTTTTTTCTCCATTTACGTTTTTGTAGAACTGGCTTTCATTGTTTTCAAAGGTCCTGTTCTGTTTGCTCTGTTCTGATTTGTACCTGTATCGTCTTAGTCTTCCTTCTATTGCTGCTATCTTTTGTTTTATTTCTTCATGTTTCTCATTTAGTTTTTCCTTGCGTTTCTGATTTTTGCTTCTTAATCGTTTCATGTCCTCCTTCCTTCTGTTCACGGTTTTAGCTTCTTTGCGAAGTTTGGTTATCTGGGTTTCCAGTCTGATTTCCCATCCAGGTTTTGTCGGTCCTCTCTTTTGTCCATTCTGTTCGTTTCTTAGTTTCATACTTACCGATTTTGCCCCTGCATATATCAGGTTGTTTAGGTCTGTAATAGTTTCTGTTGGAATGTGTGTGAGGAGTCTGTTTACTCTTTCTGTTTCTGCTTGTAACTTCTTTGCTACTTCATTCCTGAGAGATGGGAGTTTTGTTTTGTTTTCTAACATGTATCGTCTAATGTTCTCCACTTCACTTGCTTCTTTTTCGTTGAGTTCTATCTCAGCAGGTTCTGTGGTTCCGCAGTCTTCTATCTCCCCTGGTTCTGTGATTCCGTAGTCTTCCATCTCTTCAGTTTCAGTGTGTATCTTTTGCCCGTCCTCTTTCTGTGGTCTCTCCTTTGGTGGTGTTTCTTGCTCCGTTTCGCCATTAGCCTTCTGTCTGATTTCCGTCAGTTCCATCTCCGAGAACCATCCTCGCTTGAGGATCTGTCTTGCTTGATCTGCTATCCTTTGTTCCGTTGTATGGTAGTCACTAGCAATGTCCCAGAGATGTTTCATTCGTTTTCGGTAGCCTCTTTCTGTAGGGTAGCGGCTTTTATAATAGCACCCCATCACCAGTCTGTTCTCTTTCGTGGTCCATTTCTTTCTATATCCTTTCAATTTGTTGTTTTCGCTCTGGTTTTCCTGTCTTTGGTCTGTGTCCTTGTCGTACCTGGAATCAGAGAGGTTACTTACCTGGTTCTTGTCCGTTGTCTTGTTTCTGAAATGAGAAGGGCCAACATTCGCAGGATGCGGACCGGGTCCCCCATGTTGGCTAACGAGGGAGCACCTGCCCATCATGACACTCAGGTCTTTCTCCTGAGTCCCACGGCTTTATTAGTATTAGCATTATTATTACTACTACTATTATTAGTAGTAGTAGTCTTAGTATTATTATTATTATTGTTATTATTATTAGTAGTAGTAGTAATAGTAGTTGTATTCGTATCATCAGCATCATCAGCATCACTACTACTACTATTATTATTAGTAGTATTATTATTAGTATTATTATTATTATCATTATTATTACTACTACTACTATTATTATTATTATTAGTAGTAGTAGTAGTAGTAGTATCATTATTTACTTATTTATTTGCTCACTAGGATGTTTCACACAAGTAATTATCGATGATTGCTCACTAACAATAACAAGTTCGAATTACTTGGGGTTCAGATGGTAACAAGTCTACCCAGATTTCCAGCACTCTCCACCCTTTTCATAACCGTTTCAAATCATGTTACGTTATCGCAACAAACCCGTATTGCTACCACACCCTAACGTTAACCCTAACCCTAACCCTAATCCTAATCCCAACCCTAAACCCAACCCTAACCTAACCCTAACCCTAATCCCAACCCTAATCCCAACCCTAAACCCAACCCTAACCTAACCCTAACCCTAACCCTAACCCTAATCCTAATCCCAACCCTAAACCCAACCCTAACCTAACCCTAACCCTAATCCCAACCCTAATCCCAACCCTAAACCCAACCCTAACTCTAACCCTAACCCTAACCCAACTCTAACCGGAACCCTAACACTAACCCTAACCCTTACCCTTACCCTTACCCTTACCCTAACCCTAACCCAAACCCTTGCCCTCACCCTAACCCTAACCCTCCATGTTTGTGGCTTCAGATGGAATTTCCTTGAACAAAGCTTCTTTATAAGTGATTTCGCTTATCGAACAGATCACCGCGAGACTGCTTCTCTACTGAATCCAACCTGTTCCTCTTCAAACCAATGTAAACAAATGTTATCTTATAGCGCCTTTTATATAAGTAATCAAACGCTGTTCATACCATTGATCAATGTTAGTACTCCCATAGTGTTCCTGATCTTTCGTCTGATAATCATTCCGTCTCATTAACCCTTATCGTCGAGTGGCCTTTGGCCTTGATATGTGGTGACCTACGACTATAGGTACACATTTAAATTCGGCGCGTGCGAGTGCCAATCATTGACCCGCTCTCTTATTCCCACTAGCGCGTAAACATTGTTGCTATATTCACGTGATTAAAAGCAAATAAAAGGGCCGATTACTACCACATGTCAATATTGATTTTGTAAATGAGCCAGCTGTTCGGGGATTTCATTTATTCACCAGTCGAGGAAAAGGGAAACAGATAAAACAAAGGAAGACCCCAGAAGTAGTTTTTCGTTTCGGAACAACCTTGAACAGTTCACTGAAAAAGTTTTACCATAGATAATTGATAATGCTTTAATATTATCGGACTCTTTAACTAGACGAGACTTCGAAAGCAGTTTTTAAACACATTCGAAAACGTATTTTCAAGATGAGAATTTTGGAAAAAAACATTTTACACATCTGAAGTTATGGGATTTGAAAAAATGTTTATCTAAACGAATAAATGCGAAAGTTGAGCTAATTTATCGCACTAATGCTCAAGTTAAACGCCCTATTTTAAGTTAATTAAACTTCAAATAAGAGACGCGCCATCTTTTTATATACTGCGTATGTATATATGATATTAGTCACAAGGTTAGCTAATTTGCATATTGGTTTTGAAAAAGGACATTTTATTAATTAACTATTATTTATTATTGTTTTTGAATTCAATTATTATTTTGATTTATATATATATATATATATATATATATATATATATATATATATATATATATATATGTGTGTGTGTGTGTGTGTGTGTGTGTGTGTGTGTGTGTATATATAGTCTCGGAAGTTTCTCAACCATTAAAACTACATATATTAAAAAAAACAAAAAAAAAACAACTTATAGTCCCAAGTCTTCCAGTGGAAAATCACTCATGTAAGTCAATTTATTTTTTACAGTTATTATATTAGTTTATTTCTAACACTATTTTAAGGGATCATCAGTTGTTTACCATGAAAAACTGTTTCGGGAATTTAAATATATATATATATATATATATATATTAATAGTGTGAGGGTTAGGGTAAGTGTTAGGGTTAGGGCTAGTGTAAGAGTAAGGGTTAGGATTAGGATTAGGATTAGGTTTAGGGGTTAGAGTTAGGGTTAGGGTTAGGGTAAAGGTTAGGGTTAGGGTTAACGTTAGGGTTAACGTTGGGGTAAGGGTTAGGGTTAGGGTTAGGGTGTGGGTTATGTGTTCTATCTCACACCAGTTTCTACCTAATTCTACCTATTCCATAGAAGCCCCTTCTCATCAATCAATCGGAGAATCTGCTATCTTTCTGCATTCGCCCGGTGTAACACTTGCAAGAAACGTGTTTAACACGACACTGAATGCACGCAAAAGTTTCACGACTTCCTGAATTTAAGCAAAAAAAAATTTGCCGCCTTAAAATAATTAACACATTCATTTTTTTGTAATTTTTTTTATCTGTCTTTTATTCAGAAATAAAATTGCAGACAACAAAAAAGAAAAGAAATTACGAGTCAGACATACACTAACTAAATTCACGAGGCGAGAGAACTGTTGAAATAAATAAAAAAAAGATGGCGTCAAAAGGCGAAACACATTATTTTAAACAAAATCAAATGAAATAAAAAAATAAGTCAAGGAATAAATTAATAAAAAAATAAAAATAATAAAATAAGCAAAGAATATAAATTTTTTAAAATTATTTCAAACTTAAGCGTGACAGACTGACTGTTCGCATCTCTCGTCGTGACACAGTTGTCTATCAGTAATGGTAACAGTCGCGGTCATAGTTATACTATTTTCTATTCTTGTTCTTCTCATAGGTCGAATAACAGAAGCAATTTAAAAAGAACAGCGAATAACTTCATTATTTTCTCTGGGATTTAATTTACTTTTGACAGTAATCGTAACAGTACATTACATCAAGATAAACCACATCTTCCATTTCCAATCACCGTAGGATTGTGGAGCTCTCGAAATCAGCATTATTGAGGACGTGCATTTTTGATAACCCCTTTTATGTACTTTTCGATTATATATTATATTTTCTAAAATATATAAACG
>OY744541.1:88718669-88756169 GCA_963556195.1 Sepiola atlantica
TGGATAGATTCCAACCCAGAACACAGCAATTCTTCCCCCTTTGTCAGAAACATTGCTCATGGGATGTGAGGACTAAAGGATAAAAATAAGGGAAGCGAGGATTACGAGGCTGCCGAAAGTAAACACAAGTTAGTCACTTTCTACTCTCCAATTAATAATTTAATGAACAAACGATATTGTAATAGTTAAACGTAACTTTCAAAATCCTCATAAAAAAATAATAATTTGGTAAAGAAATAAAAAATAATAAAAATCTACGTAAAAAAAAACAACTCCTGGACAACACCGGGTAAATGAAATAAACATTATTTTCCAATTATTCAGAGAGACTATAATGAGAAGCCCCCCCCTTATTATTATTACTCACTAGGAGTGTTCACAGGGATTGCTAACTGACATTAAAACCAGTGGTGTTCCCCTTGGACCCGAGTGACAATAAGCCGCTTCAGATTTCCAATATTCTCAACCTCTTTCGATAATCTTTGAAAATTATTTGGCGTTATTGCAACAGCCGTGCATAATCGATTTCTTTCGAGGAATCACTGTTAGTCATCTCTGGAATCTGAATGACAATACGTCTCCCCAATTAAGCTACACAGAGGCTCCTGCGTTTCATCCTCAGGGGGAATCTTAAGGCTAAAATGGTAAAGTAAATACTGAAAATTGATACATCAAAAAATTATATCTCTTTATAAAATGTTATGTGAATACATGAAATAGTAATATATATATATATATATATATATATATATATATATATATATATATATATATATATATATATATATATATATATATATATATATATATATATATATATGTTACGTTATGAGGTTTAAAAAGACTAAATATACATTCGGATTGTACACATTATAAGTTATTTCGACCGTAACTAGGTCTCCTCGGATGTGTTTCCAATCACGATTCAAACCCAAATGGAAGAATTTTAACACCTTTATATCTTTTAAAACAAAGTAAAAATAAAGAATAAAATAAAAAATAAAAAGTAGAAAAATAAAAAGAATTTCAACGATATTCTATTTATTGATTGGTCTCTATAATATAGAGACCAATCAATAAATATATTGTTAAACATAACAGGTGAATTATGTCTGGATATCCGTTCGTAGATCCTTTCCATTTTCCGAATCAGAATCTTAGTTTCGGGAGGAATTGGTCAATGAATCTGCCATAGTTTAAATTTGTGTCCCAAGTACTTTCAGACCCATCCGGATCCATCTTCAGGGGAATGAGGTGAATCAGGTAAAGACCATGTGTTCATATTATAGAGTGTTTTGGTGCGGAATTATATAAGAAGTATGAAACTATAGTTAGCATTATAGACATTTTGGTATTTTATTGCTGGTATTGAAGTTAATTCTGTTAATTACAGATGAGTCTGACAGTACTTAGGGTACAAATGAGAATTATGGCAGATTCATCGGCAAACCTCCCTAACCCCACCCCGAAACTAAGATTCGGATTTGGACAATGGAAAGGATCTACGAAAGGATATCCAGACATAAGTTGTCTGTTATATTAAACAATACTTGCTTTCAAGAAAAGATGCCGCCTATATATATATATATATATATATATATATATATATATATATATATATATATATATATATATATATATATATATATATATATATATATTTCATTGCAAACACTGGCGAATGATAATTTTCCGTCATTTTTTTACATAGGGTGTACACTCGTGTAAACTATTTATCGCAATTTATATATATATATATATATATATATATATATATATATATATATATATATATATATATATAGATTTAGATTTTTCACTTATAAAATAGATCATTCAGTGAAGACCGGGGTTGTTCCAATAAAAAACAAGCTCGATGATACTCGATTACAGAGTACAGAGCATTTATATGTGATTTTATGAAGGCTTACCAAAGCATTCCTTTCAAGACACCAATGATCACCATTAAAGATATTTTTTCTTACAAATACTATTTATTCAAATTAAATGTTTTTTCCTACACGTGTTTCACTACCAAGCAGTTACTTGCTTGGCAGATCATCAGGGAAATATATATATATATATATATATATATATATATATATATATATATATATATATATAAATAGCCGTGTGTAAATGTTTAAAAACTTTTAATTACTATCACGAAAAATTAATAAAACAGCAACATTAATTAAAATTAAAAATATTATTTATTAGAATTATTAAGAAGGTAAAACCGTTTAGAAACTAATTTTTCATACATTGTGTTAGGTCATAATTATCTGAGTTATTTCCCTTGGATTTATTCTATCAAACATAAAGGAATGCGCTCCTCACGTTCTTGCTCTACCCACGTACGTGATTTAGAACGAGATCTTATCCTCTTTCTGGCTTTTCCTTCAAAGTGAACAGACGTCTCTTCTCAAACCCGCGGGCATTGTCTCCGGGTTACACATTCTGATAGCAGTCGTATAGACTCTCAGAAACAAACAACACATAGTAAGTTTTACTTTCATTGATCGGCATAGTTCTCTATCCCCGACCCTGGCAAACAAGTGATCTCTTCTCGCTGTTTGCGAGAGCAACGTAGTTCTCGTTCATTACTATATGTGTGTATAGCTCTTTATTATTATTATTATTTACTCACTAGGAGTTATCACACTGGTCATCGTCAGTGATCACCCACTGCCAACAACCTGTGGTATTCCCTGGAGTCTGAGTGACAACAAGTCTCCTCAGACTTCCAGTATGCTTCACCTCTTTTCGTTCATCACCGCTGATGACCTTGCGGTATCGCAACAGCCACCTACCACCGATTTCACGGTGATAAGGGCCATTGGTCTCCTCTGGGGCCCGGGTGGCAACAAGCCTCCCCACGATGATGATGATGATGATGATGATGATGATGATGATGATGATGATGATGATGATGATGATGCTGATGATCATCATCATCATCATCATCATCATCATCATCATCATCATTATTATTATTATTATTATTATTTTTTTTTTTTTTGTTTTCCTTCGACACACACGTCCGTCGGAAGAACGATTAAAAAGATGAATGTTTATTTAAGATAACTGGAAAATGGTTGGATCATTCCACTTAAAAAGTTGCGTTTTTTTTTCACTTAAAAAGGTTGCGTTTTTTTTTCACTTAAAACATTTGCGTTTTTTTTGTTTTATTTCACGTAAAAAAGTTTCGTTTTTTCTTTTCACTTAATAAAGCTGCGTTTTTTTTACTTAAAAAAGTTGCGTTTTTTATTTTCACTTAAAAAAGTTGCGTTTTTTTCACTTAAAACATTTGCGTTTTTTTGTTTGTTTTTTCACTTAAAATAGTTGCGTTTTTTATTTTCACTTAATAAAGGTGCGTTTTTTTTCACTTTAAAAAATTTGCGTTTTTTTGTTTGTTTTTTTCACTTAATAAAGCTGCGTTTTTTTCATTTAAAACAGTTGCATTTTTTTTTCACTTAATAAAGCTGCGTTTTTTTCATTTAAAACAGTTGCATTTTTTTGTTTACACTTTTAAAAGTTGCGGGATTTTTTCACTTTAAAAAGTCACGTTTTTTCTTTTAATTCAGCACCGTATTTTTATTATCTTGTAACATTTACGATCGCTGTATCAAAGTTGTAATTTTTGAAAAAAACATCACTTTTTGCCTACCTGCCCAATTGAATTAAAATCAAAGATGTCTACGTTGTTGTTACGAAATAGCAGCGTATTGCATTTAATTTACTTTCATTCAAAACTCAATTCAACATCGATCCGCCATTCTGCACGAATAAGAAAATCGATGAAGCGCCCTCGCGTGGCGAATTATGTGACCTTTCGTGTGAATAATACTCGCTCTTTCAATTGACAAATAAATTAGTGATTACCGAACGGCGTAAAGTCATGAAGATACCGATGTACAAATACACGCACGTAGATGAGGTATGTCAACGAAAAGTAACTGGACTGCAAGTGATGTGTGCTGTGTGAGCTTCGGGCGAAAGAGGGATTAACATATCGTGTTATAGCGCAGCGATATTGTCTAAAAAAGGAGTAAAAACAGAAACTTCTAGGTAACGCTAGAATAAGTAGGGGGTATTTTTTAGTAAAGGGTTAGGCTGACGTGTATCAGAGGTTACGTAGTGAGAGGAAGTACATAGCAGAGAAGCCTCTTCCAACAACCGCTGCAAATTATTATCTGTTATCGCAACAGCCGTTTACCATTGATTTATCGCTGACAACGACCGTTGTTCTCCTCTGGAATTCGAGTGAAAATAAATCTCCCCAATGCTCCAGTATTCTCCGCCTCCTTTTGGTGAAGGTCTGGTTGGAGCTCTAGCCCCAACCCTAACCCCTAACCCCTAACCCTAACCCTGACCCTAAACCTAACTCTAACCCTAAACCTTACCCCTAACCCTAACCCTAGCCCCTAACCCTTACTCTAACCCTAACCCTAACCCTTACCCCTAACCCTAACCCTAACCCTAACCCTAACCCTAACTCTAACCCTAACCCTAACCTATTCTCCTTGAATATCCATGATCATTTTATTTGGAGCCAGTCTCATTACGTGGTAATTTTTTGTGGGTAGCTGTCAATTAAAGCGATTTCGGGCGGTTTAATATCCCATAGGCGAATATGATTTTCTTTTTGGGTGGTTTTGTTTAATTTCTATTTCAAATCATCTGTGGCAGTTTAGCGTTCGCTCGTTATGTGGGTTAGTTTCTGTATTCGAAGATTTTCTTTGCCAGAGTGTGTAACTTTGTAGTCCGTGCCGTGAGGACTTTTCTGGAAAGGGGCCGTTCGTACTGGCGCGGCACTAGCGCGCCAGCTCCCCGAGACCCGATCCTTACATTCCTTTAATAAAGAAGTAGTTATATCCGGTCGGGTATTTTCCGGAAATTACGGCGTCGTTATTAGCTGTCATTAGGCGTCATTAATTCTCTCCTGAGAATTAATCATCCGCTGGGACAATCGCTGGAAATGAAGGGTTGTAATGAGGGAACATATCACTTCATATATCAAACATATAAATTATAACAGAGCAGTTCAGCTTCCGAAGAAACATAACTGGAACTTTCGTGTTATGGTCTAAACCTTCCCTTTTATTGCAATTTCACCTCGTATTTTTTCAGGTTTTAGTGATTGTCAGTAGTGCTCTTAAAATGATTGTTATGATGATTTTCTCCATGTTAAATATTTATTTCAGTTTTCTGGCAAGTTACGTGCATTTGCTCCATTGCTTCGTTGACACCCCTGTGAATTGCTGGGACGGCGAAATCTACGATTTGGTAGTTTTGTTCTTCCTTATTCACTATTATCATGTCCGTCTCCTTGTTTGGATGAGTTTGTCTGTTTGTATCTCCATGTTTGTTTGTTTTGTTTCCAGTTTCGCTGATATATCATCTTTCTAGTGTAGTGCATTGTGCATGGTCATTAGTTTCCTAATCTTCTGATGTAGAATATCCTACTAGGTATACTGTCCAGGTGTTTATTCTTTTTATCCGGTTCCTACAATATAATCTGGTTTCTAACGTTTTTCTTGTTCTTCTTAGGTGTTAGTGTCCTATAATCTCCATCGTCTCTGTTGATTTAGTTGTGTCGGCTTCCAGAACACCGAGATATTAATAGGTATCATGTTCGCTAACCATCCTCATCTCGTCTCGGTTGGGCAGTTCTATGCCATCTACTGTCTTGAATTATTTCCCTTTTTCATCCCCAGTAGTGCGCACTTTTCACATTTCGAAATTCATTCGAATGCCATAGCTGGAAATTATAGTTGTGTTTATTAGAAGTGCTAGGTTAAAAAAAAATACTTTTATTCACCTGAAACAAAGCATATTGCCACTGGCGCGTTAAGGTCTACTCTCTTGGCCTTTTGGCTAAGATCAAAGTGTAGTATCTGTTCCGATGGATACTGCACTCCATAGACTGGTATTATCTTGACCTTCGGGGCTTGATTTACGCCTGTCTATGGGGTTTGTCCTGTGCAGTTCTGGGAGGTCCACCCTCCCAGGCTTCGCCTCCCCTCTTCGGGGAGGAGTAAGTTTATTGCTTACTGCCTGAGGCGCCCCTACCGGGGAATGCCGACGGGGCTGCCCAGGCAATTTTTAAACCCCACTTTCTCGACCTGACCTTGGGTCACATCTTACTTGTGGGAGTAAGATAAAAACTGGCCTTGTGCCTAACTCCTGGAGAGGAGTAAATCAATACTCTTGTAGTGTCCGGATTTATGGGGGCCATCTTATTGGGAAGTTCAAAAGCAAGATGTTTGTTCACATTACATTTAAATAGTTGCACAACCAAGGCTTAAGTGTCTATTATATCCTACTATTTGGTCCATATATATGGATTCATATATTTCTGAAGGGCAAAACAGAACTCGAACCCAGCATTTAGATAGTTTTTCTGTTTTGTTTTGATTTCCTGCTGTTCAATCTTGCTGCCCCGTTTTCTTTCTCCAATTCTTCCACACGCATACACATCCATTCATACGTACCTGCACTAACCAATTCGGTAAATCTTTTTTCCTTTTCTCTCTTTTCAGATGTAAGTTTCCAGAAAGGTTTTGCTGGAAGCCATGAAACGATCGGCAAGTGTCTTAGAATTATCTATTTGTTTTCAATATTTTTTCAACGTGATGTAAATGTCAGATATTGGAAATATCTTCGGATCAAAACATGGAATCTAAATATAAAA
The DNA here is from genome assembly GCA_963556195.1 of Sepiola atlantica. Taxonomy (NCBI): domain Eukaryota; kingdom Metazoa; phylum Mollusca; class Cephalopoda; order Sepiida; family Sepiolidae; genus Sepiola; species Sepiola atlantica. The sequence continues at coordinate 88,725,367 of OY744541.1, forward strand.
ATACTGATTTGAATATATATATATATATATATATATATATATATATATATATATATATATATATATATATATATATATATATATAGGGTGGTCCAAAATAAGGGTCCTATTTTTAAAAATTCATAACTTTTTTATTTATTGATTTTTTTAATTTTTTTTTAGAATAAGTAAAGGACCCCTTCCGAAGCAAGCATGAGCTGTATTAGCCCTAAGGAACGCACCCTCATTTAGAAAACATTATTTTTGCTTAAAAAACTAAAAACAGTGTAAAAAACAATACTTTAGTTTTTGTAAGTTTTAAGAAGTGTTTTTAGGCTAAAATTTGTTTTGTTTATTTCAAAAAATCTCGGAAGGGTCAGTCTACACACACATAAAGTTTGGTGAGTTTAACTTTTATTTTGTGGAAGTTATTCAAATTCAAGTTATTCAAATTTAAAGATAGGACCCTTATTTTGGCCCACCCTGTATATATATATATATATATATATATATATATATATATATATATATTCTAGAGATGAAAGATTAAAATAAAAAAAGTGTAAAGATACAATATGTATTAGAACATCAAAAGTTCAAAGCAAGGTGCTTCATATCCTTAATCCATGGATCTTCAAAGATAAACTTAATCCAGTATTGAGTATTATTCGTTTTCAAACACTCATTTCCAATATTTATTTTTCACGTGTTTTTTGACGGCGTCCACCCAAACTCTAACCCTAACCCTAACCCTAACCCTAACCCTAACCCTAACCCTAACCCTAACCCTAACCCGCTCTCACCTCAACAAAAGACTCTTTATCTTTCGGTTTTTATTTTATGTAAACAAATTTCAAAGTTAAATGCTGCCGATAATATTTACAATTACATTGTGGGTTTTTGTCTCTACCATCTGATGAAAAGAGTTTATCTTTGAAAATCCATGGATTAAGGATATGAAGCGACTTGCTTTGAGCTTTTAATGTTCTAATAAATATTGTATCTTTACAATTTTTTGTTCTCATCCTTCATCTCTAGAATTGATTGCTCTATTGCTGGAAGTTCTCAAAAATCAAGAAGCCTCTTTCTGGGCTAACACTTGACTTCTGTATGAGATACATAGATCTTCGAATATTCCATTGATGTTTTCATTTACAGACTATTTCGCTCTTGTATCTCAGACTTTCAGTGCGGCTAGAGTTTAACTTTGAAACCTCTCAATTTATTTCTTGTGCCTTCTAACGACCTACAAACCACTTTCTCTGCTGGACTTTTTGTCACCGGATTTTTTTTACAATCGGACACTTGCTTACATTCGGGCAGCTTTTTGCCTTGTTTTTTTTCCCCACAATCTTTGTTTTACTTTTTCAGATTTTAAATCTTGTCTTTTACCAACTTATTTACTTTTTCTGAATACGCTTCCAGCAATTTCCTCTGATGATAAGATTTTGATCTTTGAAAAGCCTGACCTAAGGAAAAATTAATTATATAAATTGCTATGTTGCGGAATATACCTTGCATTGAGCAACTGAATTGAAAAAAGATCTGCTTTCGTCGCTTTTCTAATTCCTTTTCATCCTTATATATATATATATATATATATATATATATATATATATATATATATATATATATATATATATATATATATATATATATATATATATATTGATATGAGGGAAAGATTCACGATATATCATAAAAATGAAATACCGTGAAAGACAAGATGTGTGAAAAAAAAAACGAGCGTATTCAGAAAAAGTAAAGTTTTTTTAAATTTTCACTTTTTCTGAAGACGTTCGTTTATCTGAACGAAACTGGTAACATCTCTCGTTTTCTTTGATGATGTTTTCCTGTATTTAACATTTGTTTTTTCTATTTGTCTTTTTTTCACACTTATATACATACATATATATATATATGTATATATATATATATATATATATATATATATATATATATATATATATATATATATATATATATATATAATGACAGCTTCTGCATCTTTATCACTTAGGAAGTGAAACAATCGAAACGTAGTAGACATAAAGCAACACACGCTACAATCACCTATGAATACAATTACATATAAAATACATTAAATATTTAAGTGACAAATATATCGAAGGTTCGATCCTTAGCTAAGTTAGCCATGCTGATGACGGCTGTGGGCCAGAAACAGGTGTCCATTGATTACTTTGATGTACGTATAAAATTAATAAATATATATATATTAACGAAAAATACATCCTATGAAGTTAAGGGCGACTAATAATGCAATTTTCTGCATCTTTATCACTTAGGAAGTGAAACAATCGAAATAGTAGTAAGCGTAAAGCAACGAACGCTACAATCACCTATAAATACAATTACATAAAAAATATGTTGGGTGAAGCAAGTGCGGTGAGTTCATCGGAGCACATTCCGTTGAATTACTTGCAAAACAAGGACAGGGATGCAACATTCCGGAGATGTGACAGTTGCTGGAGATTAGTAGACAGTGCAGGGCCTATTAGGTTAAAGGCTCTTTTTTTGCACCCTGTCCAACGGGGAGACACTAAAGGTTAGAGAACCAGCCCAGATGTGACAACAATACGTCATGCATAGCCGAATGGTGGCTTTGTAGAGGTAATCGATCTATCATTATACTAATTTAAGAATACCTGTCCAATCTTGGCTTTTGGAATGTAAATGAACTTTACTTTTATTTATATATATATATATATATATATATATATATATATATATATATATATATATCCCTTCACTGAGGTCATTTGCGTCCAGATTTATTGTTCTTTTCCGTAAATTGATCGCCAAAGCGTGTCTTCCTGAACTTGTTGCTTGGAAATCAATGGTCGTCAAGCGTAGTTGTCTTATAAAAAAGAAAGCAATTAATTAGACAACATCAGGTAGATGGATCAATAGGTTTATTGAGTCGCACCCGCTAATCAGGTAGCGATTAATATACATCACATTTTCTTAACTTCATGAAGTTGTGATGGTTTCATTGTTGTAGTCTTCATCGATCGCAAGAGACAAGGAGAACGATGATTAATAAGATGGAAATCTTTTTACATTAATAATTTTTAGCCCCTGTTAGAACGTCTGTTGTTTTTAATCGCTTCTCTGAGGCGAATAAAAATTCTACCATTAGAGTTTCGTTGCCTTCGCATATATTACGTCACTTCTGTCATCTCGTATCGTAGACTTCCTTTCTCACACTCTGGCTTCCCAGATATAGTTAACTATGTTCACTAGCTATCTCGCACACTCGAACATCTAAAACGCTTATCTATTGCTTTCTTTATATTTACAAACATATAGCAGATGTTTACGAAATTAAAACAAATTCAATAATACACTCATGGAACCGCTAATAAAATTCACAATGCTTTCTGCAATCCTATCATATGTGGCACAAATACATTTTAGTCTATACATGACTCATCCATCAAGTTCTATCATAAATATCCAACAGTCTTTATTTAAACGCCGTTCACTGATAAACAAATCTGGATACAATGTGCATAATTGTCAATAACTCTGACACATTTAACTTTTGTAACTTCTATAGTATTTGCGCTATCGTTGTCTTATTAAAATCATCTTAATTGTACCACAGCCTCGGACACAAATTAACATTTATATTGTCTTATAAAAATCATCTTAATTGTACCACAGCCTCGGACACAAATTAACATTATATTGTCTTATAAAAATCATCTTAATTGTACCACAGCCTCGGACACAAATTAACATTTATATTGTCTTATAAAAATCATCTTAATTGTACCACAGCCTCGGACACAAATTAACATTTATATTGTCTTATAAAAATCATCTTAATTGTACCACAGCCTCGGACACAAATTAACATTTATATTGTCTTATAAAAATCATCTTAATTGTACCACAGCCTCGGACACAAATTAACATTTATATTGTCTTATTAAAATCATCTTAATTGTACCACAGCCTCGGACACAAATTAACATTTATATTGTGGCCTTGAAGGCTGATAATAAGCAAGACAAACAGTGATATAATTAACCAAAATATATTAACAAAAGCATGTTACAGAAACTATTTTATTTACCTCCTCTCACGGAGGTTAGACACAAGGTCAAATGTGGGTTTTGATGAAAATTTTTTTGTGGAACGAATTGGATTCGAACCTGACACACTCATGTCCTCAGCCCACATCGTTAACCACTTAGCCATCGTGTATGCGTCCAGTTCTATAGCCATAGCGATCATCAAATAACTGCCACGACGCTTCGTCGTAACTGCATTTATTGTGTTTGGGTAATTCCATTTATTCCCGGAATTGGTAGATAAACTTGCACCATAATAGTTTACATTTCCCAGTAATGTGGTTTACCCTACCTTCCGGCCTTGTTCCATATCTGCCTAGAGTGGGAGCAAGTAAATCCTAACAATTCTGTTTTTACGGGTACCCAGACTTCATCACACATAATCTACTTTTTTTACTTGTCATTCTTCTTCATCATCATCTTTGTCATCTTGATCTCTTTCTTCTTCCTCTTCCTCTTCCTCTTCCTCTTCTTCTTCTTCTTCTTCTTCTTCTTCTTCTTCTTCTTCTTCTTCTTCTTCTTCTTCTTCTGCTTCTTCCTCTTCTTCTTCTTCTTCTTCTTCTTCTTCTTCTAATAATAATAATAATAAGAAGAAGAAGACTTCTTCTTCTTCTTCTTCTTCTTCTTATTATTATTATTATTATTGTTATTATTATTATCATCATACAAAGTCGTTACATATGAGAACATATTATTGTTATTTTTATAATGGTAAACTCAGCCGAAAAGGTCAAACCAATTAACTCCAGGTTCGCAGGTCTCACTGTCAACGATGGATCGTCGGTTGAAGATAAGGAGGTCAAATAAGAACATGCGACCTGAACCGGAGGCTGAGACTTTCACGGGTAGGTTTTTGGTCTAGATAAGTAATTTGGATCCTCGATTCTACATAAAAGACAGTAGAGAAGGCTTGAACCACTGCATCCCTTAATAGGAAATAGAGTATAAGAAGAGTACCGCACTTTTATGGAACTCGCCATTTCATCATATAAATAGAGATTTCGTCGGTCTGTCAGTCACAATTCGTTCGTCAGTCACAAATTTGTGAAACGAAATAAATGCATTGCGGAAGTTGTCTTATCTCCAAATATCAGATATCTTAACTATTTTTAGAAATAGAGAATATTGCATCAAAAGTAAATAACAAATTCCCAACAAAAAAAAACGATTCTTTCACCTGAAATCGAAACCCAAACCATGAGGTCGTTAATCTGACGTTCTACAGGGTGGGCCAAAATAAGGGTCTTATCTTTAAATTTGAATCACTTGAATTTGAATAACTTCCACAAAATAAAAGTTAAACTCACCAAACTTTATGTGTGTGTAGACTGACCCTTCCGAGATTTTTTGAAATAAACAAAACACATTTTAGCCGAAAAACACTTCTTAAAACTTACAAAAACTAAAGTATTGTTTTTTACACTGTTTTGAGTTTTTTAAGCAAAAATAATGTCTTCTAAATGAGGGTACGTTCCTTAGGGCTAATACGGCTCATGCTTGCTTCGGAAGGGGTCCTTTACTTATTCTAAAAAAAAAAATTAAAAAAATCAATAAATAAAAAAGTTATGAATTTTTTAAAAATAGGACCCTTATTTTTGCCCACCCTGTACCAACTGAGCTGTTTCGACTTTCTTATAAATAAAGCTTAACACATTACCTTAACAAAATAATTATAGGTTTGACGTGACGCGATAGATTTATGATGTACGTCATGTTTCAAAACATGAATTCAAAAATAATCTTTAATAAAAGTACATAAATGAATGGGTAAACATCATCAATAGAGTTGGACATTATTTTAATAGCCGAAACAATTTATTTTGCTTTAACTACGTACAGTTCAGCTTGCGAGATCTTGCAGAGTTCAACAATAATGCAAAGGACTGCATAAAAACTGTGAAACTTCGGAGATACGCAAAGAAGAAGTGAAGGTCTGGATTATGCTTCTTCACTTGAAGAATTTTCTTTCTCCTTGACCCTTCACGCCCGTTTTGCGTCGGAGTAACCGAGACTGGTGCCACTACATGTGTTGGGGGGGGGGGGGGAGGTACACAATTCTGTGATTGTTATTATTTATCTGATAGTTACAGTTACATTGGTTTCATGTAATTTTCCTTTTAGGTTTCCAGTTCTGTTTACACAGTGTTATACTATTTGAATCCATTTTTGATTGGTTGGCGTTATCTGGTTGTGTGAGTTGGTTCCTGCACTCGAGGATTTTTTCTTTTATTAATCTTTCTGCTGGTTTCACCAGTGCTGTTATATGGTGTAAATCGTCGCTTTGATTCCAATTTCTCCTCTTTTTGCAGGTTTTTCTGATCTGTTCCAAGTACTCCTACTATTATTGGTATTACAGTGCCATCTTTCAGTTTCCATGTTTTCTTACTGTATTTGTTGAGATTTTCTGCCTCCTTCATCTATCTTTTATCTTTCAACTACGATTTCGCAAATTTACTTTTTGTTAAATATTATCATGTTCGGTTTAGGATTAGGGTTAGAGTTAGGGTTAGGATTAGGATTAGGGTCTCTTTGACCACAGCTGTCGGGGGGGGGGGGGGCTTCTAATCATCTATTTCTTTATCCGCTTCCTATTCTTCTGTTTCTTCGTCCCCTTCTTTTTATTCTCTTTTTTCTTCTTTTTTCTTCTTTTTTCTTCTTTTTCTTCTTTTTCTTCTTTTTTTCTTCTTCTTCTTCCTCTTCTTCTTTGTCTCATTCTTCTTGTTCTTCTTGTTCTTCTTCTCGTTCTTGTTCTTGTTCTTCTTGTTCTTGTTCTTCGTCTTCTTCTTCTTCCTCTTCTTCTTTTTCTTCTTCTTCTTTTTTCTCCTTTGTCTCCTTCTTCTTCTTCTTCTTCTTCTTCTTCTTCTTCTTCTTCTTCTTCTTCTTCTTTCTTCTTCTTCTTCTTCTTCTTCTTCTTCTTCTTCTTCTTCTTCTTCTTCTTTTTCTTCTTCTTTTTCTCTTTTTTCTTCTTCTTCTTTTTTTTTCTTCTTCTTCTTCTTCTTCTTCTTCTTCTTCTTCTTCTTCTTCTTGTTTGCCCCGAGATGACCTTATAATAGTTAAAAGGTCGTAAAACACCCACAAACCAACACATCTTTATTTTCATCACCTTCTTCTTCGTCCTCATCCTCTCTCGCTTCTTCTTGTTCATGTTCACTTTCTCCTCATTATTATAAAGAGTGAACGCATCAGATGTGATTCGGCTGACAGCAGGTGACGTCAGCCGAACAAGTTCTAATAGAAAATAATATCCCATTTGAAATTGGCAAATCCGGGGAATGCACTAACTAGAAGCTTAGAGCAAATTTTGCTCGTTTCACGGAATAACGAATAACTTTAATAAACAACCTTCAAATCGGCGAAATAAAGAATGGAAAAAGACAAACTTTGAAATAGATTGCTCCGTGAAATTTAATGCGTTCCATGCCTCGCAGATTCATTTTAGGACACAATCGATTTCCAAAGAAGACCTGGAGTAAGAAGTGGGAACGGGGGTGGGGGTGGGGGGTTGTAAAAATCGATATAACCAACTGTTTTGATAATAAGTCCATTAAGAGCATTTATTCGTCTCGCTACGGGTGCAGGTCTGACATGAGGTTGGTTTAATCGAAGTCGCCTAGGGTTCTGCGACGACCATGACAGCTACAAACAGGGGGGAGGGATATTGTTAAGATGATTTTAACAATGCAAATGCTATTTCAAACTTAGTAGTGGAAGGTCGACAAAAGAATAGACAGACCCCATTTAGTCCCTATCTCACGATGGCAGAGTTAGACACAAGGTCGGTGTTCTATGTGGTGGATATTCAGCACTCCCATAACAGGCACTCGTGGATATCCGATGTTAAATGTTTATTGGCAAACATTTTTGTGTATTTTTTGTATTTTCATCCGATGTCTAAAAATTAAAAATTAAAATTTAAAGGAAAAATTAAATATCAAAAATCAATATTAAGAATTGAAATTAAAATTAAATATTAAAGTTAAAATTACATATTGAAATTAAAATTACATAAACTATTAAAATATAATATAATACGCTTATAATATCATACACAATATAGATTATGTCGGCACCAAAAAATAAACTTCTATTTATAAAAATAAATGAAGTTTTAACGGAATTTTTTAGTCGATAATATTTTATTGCTCACAAATTGTTAACAAGAAATGGACATGAAATTCAATTTTATATACGTTCAAAATTAAATTAAATCTTTTTATAAGGACAAACAAAACGTTTTATGAGTACATACTTGTTACTGTGTAAAAATATGTCAACCTTATGGCGAAACAAGCAAGTATTTGTTTGTTTTTATTAAATAGTTTTCTATCAAGACAGGTCTGTAATCCATCTCCTTTTTATTATAGTCTTATTTTCAAATCACTATCAAAATTCAACCTTGAAAACGACATGAACCAAACTATCAGTCTCCTAGATCAAAGATGAAATAATTTAAGAGAGAAATTACCACCGTCATATGTCTACATATGTAGTGTGTAACCGTTCCATTCGAAGTGTTTTGTTTATCTTCTTTGTACCGATAACTGTGACGTCAGCAAAAAAAACGGGACCCAGCGAAATAGCCTTCTCTTTACAATGGCCACGGTCATGACCGACAGAGGTATCCACGTCACTCAGAATACTCTTCATTATCTAGACAGAGTTCTAAGTAAACGTCGCAATCTAGTGGGGGGTGATCTTTTCTGTTCCTCACAGAAAAGACTATCTTTTTCTCTTTCTCTTTCTCTTTCTCTTTCTCTTTCTCTTTCTCTTTCTCTCCCTCTCTCTCTCTTTCTCCTTTCTCTCTCTCTTTTCTCTTTCTCTTTTTTCGCTCTCTCTTTCTTTCTTTCTTTCTTTCTCTCTTTTCTCTTTCTCTTTTTTTCTCTCTCTTTCTTTCTTTCTCTCTCTCTTTCTCTTTTTTTCTCTCTGTCTTTCTTTCTTTCTCTCTCTCTTTCTTTCTCTCTCTTTCTTTCTTTCTCGCTCTCTTTCTCTGTCTCTCTCTCTTTCTCTCTTTCTTTCTCTCTTTTTCTCTCTCTCTTTTTCTTTCTTTCTCTCTCTCTTTTCTCTTTCTGTCTTTCTTTATTTCTTTCTTTCTCTCTCTCTCTCTCTCTTTTCTCTTTCTCTTTTTTTTCTCTCCCCATCTTTCTTTCTTTCTCTCGCTCTTTCTCTCTCTTTTTCTCTTCTTTTTCTTTCTCTCTTTCTTTCTTTCTCTCTTTTTTTTTCTTCTTTTTCTTTCTCTCTTTATATTTCCTTTTCTCACTCTACTTTATCGTTATTTTCATGGAAAATTCTCGACTGAGCTCTACTCTGCCTAGCGTCAGGCGTAATTTCAACAAACGGATATTTTTGCAAGGGCTCCCGTCTGTGGGACACATTGCCACGGGGCTGTTTCCACGCAGATTACAACTTAGTCGTCTTCAAAGCTAATGTCAACGGATACCTGTCAGGAACTGCCCCCAAATCATCCCTATCTGCCTCGACAATCATCCCTATCTCATCAACCCTTACCTCCGAGTGGTATCTGGCTTTGATAAGTGTTGACCATTTCATAATGATAAAAAAAACAATGTCATGAGTAGAAACCAATACAACGCGCCCCAACATAACACCTAAAGAACTATACTGTTTTTCATAAAAGAGGCCCCAATTAGATTAAAACGAAATTATTAAAATAACAAGTTATGTGACTTGACTACAATTACCTCCGCAGATTGAAATAATTTTACTCCCCAAACGTAACACTTTCCGTGGAGTTGTTTTTTTAAAATAAAAATTAATCAACACAAAAAATCAGACCAAAAAGCCTAACCTCCCACTGAGATGTCTGCAGTTGTGACCAAATAGAAACCAGTTAGTTAATAAGTGAACTGTGGGTATTCAGTTAAATCATGGTGGGGATTAGCAGAATAAAAACATACGAATGCGTTGCATCGTCTTGCAAAATATCAATCAAGAATAAATATATTTTTGTTGTGCATTTTGTTAGTTTATTGATTTATCTATGGAGTAGAACCGTATTTTTTTTTCGAAACTGATTATATCTGATTAAATCGATTGAGTAAATTGGTAAGAAAGAAAACTTCGAACTGATTGACTCGATCTAAACTTTCAACGAGTTCATAGAGTTTATTTGATAACCGAAGTTTGCCATTCGCAAGAGAAGTACGAATTCCATCGGGTGCGCGTTTAGCCAGAAAAAAAACGTATGTAAATTTACTAATAAGTCATTAAGGCTAAAAGCCGCTCGAGATCAGAGTTTTAGGAAATGGAAGGATTGTCTGTTGTATAATGAATGGTGTTTGGTTTGGTTATTTTGTTTTACGGCATATCAACCCTTTTTCGGGTTATTTAATGCCGAATCCGATCATTTTGGTAAGTTTTTTTTGCTTCAAGTTCTTTATTTCTTCAAATATTCCTCCGGGTTTCCTAGGACTGTTTCTAGTGCTCCTACGATTATTTGTATTATTTTGACTTTCTTCATGCTCCATATTACTTTAAATTCTCTGACAATTTCCGTGTATTTTCTTTTTTTCCGTCTTCCTAACCTTCACTCTGTGATCTGCTGGAACGACAAAATCTACGATTTGGCAGGATTTTTTTTCTTGTCGATTATTATGACATCCGGTCCCCTTGCTTATACGAGTTTATCTTTTTGTTCATCCATATCCCAGAGGATTTTGTGGTGTTCGTTTCCCAGTACTCTCTCTTGTTTATGTTTGTACCATTTGTCTGCGTGTTCAAAATGCAATCGTTTGCACACTCCCCGGTGCACTGCTTTCCCCACACAGTCATGTCTGTTCTTGTATTCTTTAAAAGATCTTTACAGCACCTGGTATTCCCAAGCGGTCACCAACTAAGTACTTACCAGGCTCTACGTTGCTTAACTTCGGTGATTGGACGAGAACCGGTGTTTTCAGCATGATATTGCTGTAAGCTGCTGCTGCTATTAATATTGTTATTATTTTTATTACTACTACTACTACTACTACTACTACTACTACTATTACTACTACTACCACTACCACTACCACTACTACTACCACCACTACTACTACTACTACTACTACTACTACTACTACCACTACTACTACTACTATTACTACTACTACTACTACTACTGTAAAATAATGAAGAGTGGCAAAAACGAATCGTGGACGAGTCCATTGTGGGTGGGACGTCGAGAAAGAAAGAAATCAACTTGATAACTGTTATAAAGGAGAAAATTCCGCAGTGCAAGCGAGACTTGAAAGGCGGCGGTTTCAGAAACACGAAGAGCCAGAGCGCTTGGTGATCGGAGTATCGAAGTACCGGAAGAATGGGAGTTTACCGATTTTTATGGCACCGATGAAGCTTTATTGGCTATGGTACCCAACCCCGTCTTGTTGTTAGGCTTTCGTGTCCGCTGACTAAAAATGCGACTGATCAGCAAGTTGGTACAGTGAAGGAATCCCATGACTTGTATTTCATCAAACAGACAATTGGAAGTGCTTGTGGAACAATTGCTTTAGTTCACGCTCGGATAGACAATGCAGAGCAAATTGCTTTCAAATCGGATGTATATATGAACGAGTATCTAGCGGAAACCAAGTCTGTGACCTCAGCAAGAAAAAGACTTTCATGAGACAAAAGTATGCCAAAATATTTTTTTTATATGTGGGTGCGTAGCCGGCGTAAACCATCCGATGATGGGAAATAAAGAAAACTAAAGTGTTTCCATATACGTTCTGTTCTTTGTCATTGTTGTTGGATCTTACCGGGTACCCTGAATTAACGGGGAATGCAACAACAACAACAACAACAACGTTCTTTAACTATCCTACGGATTGTCTTATAACAATCAGATATTATGAAATATATTTTCGTCTAACTCAACATTCGAACAGAAGTTAAGATGTTTAACTTCGAAGCTGACAAGTGAAATTCGTCAATACTAATGAAATAATTGATCAAAGTTACAAAAAAGTTCGTTTTAATTAATTTTCTCAGGTGAAAATGAAGAAAGAATTTAATTGGGATCTCCAAAGTAATTAATGACTTTAATCTAAAGATTTTCTAATGTATTTTGTCGCAGTTGGAATTTATTCGCAGAACAGTGCTCGAAGAATAAATATTACAAACGACGGAATGGTGTATTTTGGTCATATGTTTTTTGTTTTTTTTAAATAATCGCAAAACAGGGAATTTACAAAAATAATCAAAATAAATACGTCACTCAGAGTTACGTGCTAGTGTAATCATTATTAGAATCATCCGAGTTTTTTTTAATCAATTGATTCTATAGTTGTTGTTGTTCTCTGGGTTTTACTGCACGTTAACTATAGTGTGGTCATGGTTAGGGTTAGCGTTAGGGTTTAAGGTTTAGGGTTAGGGTTAAGGTTAAGGTTAGGGTTAGGTTATGGTTATGGTTATGGTTATGGTTATGGTTATGGTTTAAGGTTATGGTTATGGTTATGATTAGGGTAAGAGTAAGGGTAGGGTTTGGGTTAGGGTAAGGGTAAGGGTAAGGGTAAGGGTTAGGGTTAGGGTAAGGGTAAGGGTAAGGGTTAGGGTTAGGGTAAGGGTAAGGGTAAGGGTAAGGGTTAGGGTTAGGGTTAGGGTAAGGGTAAGGGTAAGGATTAGGGTAAGGGTTAGGGTTAGGGTTAGGGTTAGGGTTAGGGTCAGGGTTAGGGTAAGGGTAAGGGTAAGGGTAAGGGTAAGGGTTAGGGTAAGGGTAAGGGTAAGGGTAAGGGTAAGTGTTAGGGTTAGGGTAAGGGTAAGGGTTAGGGTTAGGGTAAGGGTAAGGGTAAGGGTTAGGGTAAGGGTAAGGGTAAGGGTAAGGGTAAGGGTTAGGGTTAGGGTTAGGGTAAGGGTTAGGGTAAGGATTAGGGTAAGGGTTAGGGTTAGGGTTAGGGTGAGGGTTAGGGTTAGGGTCAGGGTTAGGGTTAGGGTAAGGGTTAGGGTAAGGGTAAGGGTTAGGGTAAGGGTAAGGGTAAGGGTAAGGGTTAGGGTAAGGGTAAGGGTTAGGGTAAGGGTAAGGGTAAGGGTAAGGGTAAGGGAAAGGGTTAGGGTTAGGGTTAGGGTTAGGGTAAGGGTAAGGGTAAGGGTAAGGGTAAGGGTTAGGGTAAGGGTTAGGGTAAGGGTAAGGGTAAGGGTAAGGGTTAGGGTAAGGGTTAGGGTTAGGGTTAGGGTTAGGGTTTAGGATTAGGATTAGGGTCAGGGTTTAGGATTAGGGTTAGGGTAAGGGTAAAAACATCGTAAAAACAAATAAATATGAATGATTAAAGTGTTTGTAATGCTTACATACTGTTTTATTACTGTAAGATGATTGGTCAATACTTTATTACTGCAATATGATTAGTTAATACTTTATTACTGTAATATGATTGGTCAATACTTTATTACTACAATATGATTGGTCAATATATTTTAACTAATAAAACCGCTTTACATATCTAAAAAACTAGTATGTTGAATAATAAGTTTTGCTTTGTGTTGCCAAACCTTTGGCGAGCATGGTATATATATATATATATATATATATATATATATATATATATATATATATATATATAATGAGATTTAAATTTTACTATAGTTTTAGAAGCGCCGTTATAATGAGATAACTTCGAAATGTGAGAATCACGCGAGATTTTGAAATGAAATATTTATTAAATCATTTTTTTATTTTTTATATCCAAATGTTCGGTTTTATAAACCTTCCTCATGGGACAGACAATATTTTCCTTTTTTTATTCTTTTTTTTTTTCATAGTCGAAGTCTTACTGCTTTAGCCGAAGATCGACCTTCAGGTGTTATGAAGATACTGTTTTTTTTTTTCATATGTCCGATTTGTAGTATACGCGCACTGAAACGCATTTGTGATAATGAGATTTACATTTTACTAGTTTTAGAAGCGCCGTTATAATGAGATAACTTTGAAATGTGAGAATCAAGTTAACATGACGCGAGATTTTGATGGTAAACAGTTTGCATATGACTTTGGTATTCAAGCCAAAGTAAATAATCAAGAAATGTATTAAACACTTTTTTTAATAAGACATAAAAAGTAATGAGAATTTATTGACTTGGATGACGTGAGAGGCTTCCCAAGAAGACAACACATCGAACATAAAAAAATGGTCGACAGCTTATTAAGCCGATTGTTACCTTTTTTAAAAAAAATGAAAATGACAGAAATCGAATAACAGAATACGGCAGACGATTGAGGAATGCGTGCACGCCATTGGGCGCATTCTATTGTACGACACGAGATGCGATCGATTGCGAAGGTGATCTTGTTTACGGCAAAGAGCTTCAGGCGTGCGCACACTGATGGAGCGAAACAAGTGTTTTTTTCTCAAGATGCGTCTGTCAAATCTTTTCCTAACATACGTCCATTTAATGTTTCGCGTGTCTTAAAGTAAAGCGGGGAAAGACGACCGGAAGACAGAGCCTCTTTTAGAGAAGATTCTGTATAACGTCATAAATGATGCAGACACAAAAATATTAACGTCATCCATTAAAATAGAGAACATTGACGAGTCACCTTTTTGTGATGTCATCAATTGAAAAAGTAGTGGAAGTCATTGGGAGATTCTGCATTACGTCATAAATGATTAAGGCACAAAAATATTGATGAAGAATATTATGAGAGGATTGAAAATGATGAAGAATATTATGAGAGGATTGAAAATAATGAAGAATATTATGAGAGGATTGAAAATGATGAAGAATATTATGAGATGATTGAAAATAATAAAGAATATTATGAGAGGATTGAAAATGATGAAGAATATTATGAGAGGATTGAAAATGATGAAGAATATTATGAGAGGATTGAAAATGATGAAGAATATTATGAGAGGATTGAAAATGATGAAGAATATTATGAGAGGATTGAAAATGATGAAGAATATTATGAGACGATTGAAAATGATGAAGAATATTGTGAGAGGATTGAAAATGATGAAGAATATTATGAGAGGATTGAAAATAATGAAGAATATTATGAGAGGATTGAAAATGATGAAGAATATTATGAGAGGATTGAAAATGATAAAGAATATTATGAGAGGATTGAAAATGATGAAGAATATTATGAGAGGATTGAAAATAATGAAGAATATTATGAGAGGATTGAAAATGATGAATGGATAAATAAAGTTTGATTATTCCTGAAAACGGTAGATTAAGAGTTTTTGTATAAAACGACCAGGCTGTTGTTAGCAGGGAAGCATTTTCAGTTATCATGATAATGAATATTGTGAGAGGATTGAAAATAATGAAGGCGTTTTATGACAAGTTTTTGTTGACATTGCTTTTAAAGACGACCATGTTTAAGGGAACGAACGGTCTGCCACACAATGTCCCGTTGAAGATTCTCGGCGCGTGGCCAGTTCGATCTACACATTGCAGACTGTTGGTATCCGCGTTCGAATGAGCGCCTAGAAGTACAAATTTCACCTGAAATATAAACCGCCAGTGCCCGTTCATCATGAAGATGTGTCAATAAATTATTCAATGAAAATCAAATTGTCTCCGATCAGATTATACGCGAAAAAGATCAAAGAGAAATCGAACCGTTAAATTGTTGGATCGATCGAAATCAATTACTAAAATAGGTCGAATAAAAAAAGAAATAAAAAATAAAGAAAAGGAAAGAATTTAATATTAAAATAACCAAAGAATAAAAAATACGCAAAGGAAAACGTGTAAGAAATATTGCAGGAAATACAAAAGGAATTCATTGAGAAATTGGCCATGCGCATTTAAGCCAATCAAATCTCTTGAGAAAAGAAAACCAATTCATTTTTATACCATGTAAAACCAACTAATTTTTATAACATGTAAAATCAATTCAATTTATACCATGTAAAACCAACCCAATTTTTACCATGTAAAACAAACTCATTTTTATACCATGTAAAACCAACTCATTTTTATACAATGTAAAACCGACTAAGTTTTATACAATGTAAAACCAACTCATTTTTATACCATGTACTACCAACTCATTTTATACCATGTAAAACCAACTCATTTTTATACCATGTAAAACCAACTCATTTTTATATTATGTAAAACCAACTCATTTTATACCATGTAAAACCAACTCATTTTATACCATGTAAAACCAACTCATTTTTATATTATGTAAAACCAACTCATTTTATACCATGTAAAACCAACTCATTTTATACCATGTAAAACCAACTAATTTTTATACCATGTAAAACCAACAAATTTTTATACCATGTAAACCCAACTCATTTTTATACCATGTAAAACAAACTCATTTTATACCATGTAAAACCAACTGATTTAATACCATGTAAAACCAACTCATTTTTATACCATGTAAAACAAACTCATTTTTATACCATGTAAAACCAACTCATTTTATACCATGTAAAACCAACTGATTTAATACCATGTAAAACCAACTCATTTTTATACCATGTAAAACAAACTCATTTTTATACCATGTAAAACCAACTCATTTTTATACCATGTAAAACCAACTCATTTTTATACCATGTAAAACCAACTCATTTTATACCATGTAAAACCAACTCATTTTATACCATGTAAAACCAACTCATTTTTATATTATGTAAAACCAACTCATTTTATACCATGTAAAACCAACTCATTTTATACCATGTAAAACCAACTAATTTTTATACCATGTAAAACCAACAAATTTTTATACCATGTAAACCCAACTCATTTTTATACCATGTAAAACAAACTCATTTTATACCATGTAAAACCAACTGATTTAATACCATGTAAAACCAACTCATTTTTATACCATGTAAAACAAACTCATTTTTATACCATGTAAAACCAACTCATTTTTATACCATGTAAAACCAACTCATTTTTATACCATGTAAAACCAACTCATTTTTATACCATGTAAAACCAACTCATTTTTATACCATGTAAAACCAACTCATTTAGATACCATGTAAAACCAACTAATTTTTATACCATGTAAAACCAACTCATTTATATACCATGTAAAACCAACTCATTTTTATACCATGTAAAACCAATTCATTTAGATACCCTGTAAAACCAACTAATTTTTATACCATGTAAAACCAACTAATTTTTATACCATGTAAAACCAACTCATTTTTATACCATGTAAAACCAACTCAATTTTTATACCATGTAAAACAAACTCATTTTGATACCATGTAAAACCTACTCATTTTTATACCATGTAAAACCAACCTATTTTTATACCATGTAAAACAAACTCATTTTTATACCATGTAAAACTAACTCATTTTTATACCATGTAAAACCAACTCATTTTTATACCATGTAAAACCAACTCATTTTTATACCATGTATACCAACTCATTTTTATACCATGTAAAACCAACTCATTTTTATACCATGTAAAACCAACTCATTTTTATACAATGTAAAACCGACTAAGTTTTATACAATGTAAAACCAACTCATTTATACCATGTAAAACCAACTCATTTTTATACCATGTACTACCAACTCATTTTATACCATGTAAAACCAACTCATTTTTATACCATGTAAAACCAACTCATTTTTATACCATGTAAAACTAACTCATTTTTATACCATGTAAAACCAACTCATTTTATACCATGTAAAACCAACTAATTTTTATACCATGTAAAACCAACAAATTTTTATACCATGTAAACCCAACTCATTTTTATACCATGTAAAACAAACTCATTTTTATACCATGTAAATCCAACTCATTTAATACCATGTAAAACCAACTCATTTTTATACCATGTAAAACAAACTCATTTTTATACCATGTAAAACTAACTCATTTTTATACCATGTAAAACCAACTCATTTTTATACCATGTAAAACCAACTCATTTTTATACCATGTATACCAACTCATTTTTATACCATGTAAAACCAACTCATTTTTATACCATGTAAAACCAACTCATTTTATACCATGTAAACCCAACTAATTTTTATACTATGTAAAACAAACTCAATTTTTATACCATGTAAAACCAACTCATTTAATACCATGTAAAACCAACTCATTTTTATACCATGTAAAACAAACTCATTTTTATACCATGTAAAACTAACTCATTTTTATACCATGTAAAACCAACTCATTTTTATACCATGTAAAACCAACTCATTTTTATACCATGTATACCAACTCATTTTTATACCATGTAAAACCAACTCATTTTTATACCATGTAAAACCAACTCATTTTTATACAATGTAAAACCGACTAAGTTTTATACAATGTAAAACCAACTCATTTATACCATGTAAAACCAACTCATTTTTATACCATGTACTACCAACTCATTTTATACCATGTAAAACCAACTCATTTTTATACCATGTAAAACCAACTCATTTTTATATTATGTAAAACCAACTCATTTTTATACCATGTAAAACCAACTCATTTTATACCATGTAAAACCAACTAATTTTTATACCATGTAAAACCAACAAATTTTTATACCATGTAAACCCAACTCATTTTTATACCATGTAAAACAAACTCATTTTTATACCATGTAAATCCAACTCATTTAATACCATGTAAAACCAACTCATTTTTATACCATGTAAAACAAACTCATTTTTATACCATGTAAAACCAACTTATTTTTATACCATGTAAAACCAACTCATTTAATACCATGTAAAACGAACTCATTTTTATACCATGTAAAACCAACTTATTTTTATACCATGTAAAACCAACTCATTTTTATACCATGTAAAACCAACTCATTTTTATACCATGTAAAACCAACTCATTTAGATACCATGTAAAACCAACTCATTTTTATACCATGTAAAAGCAACTCATTTATATACCATGTAAAACCAACTCATTTTTATACCATGTAAAACCAACTCATTTAGATACCATGTAAAACCAACTAATTTTTATACCATGTAAAACCAACTAATTTTTATACCATGTAAAACCAACTCATTTTGATACCATGTGAAACCAACTCAATTTTTATACCATGTAAAACAAACTCATTTTGATACCATGTAAAACCAACTCATTTTTATACCATGTAAAACCAACCCATTTTTATACCATGTAAAACCAACTCATTTTTATACCATGTAAAACTAACTCATTTTTATACCATGTAAAACCAACTCATTTTTATACCATGTAAAACCAACTCATTTTTATACCATGTATACCAACTCATTTTTATACCATGTAAAACCAACTCATTTTTATACCATGTAAAACCAACTCATTTTATACCATGTAAACCCAACTCATTTTTATACTATGTAAAACAAACTCAATTTTTATACCATGTAAAACCAACTCATTTAATACCATGTAAAACCAACTCATTTTTATACCATGTAAAACAAACTCATTTTTATACCATGTAAAACCAACTCATTTTTATACCATGTAAAACCAACTCATTTAGATACCATGTAAAACTAACTAATTTTCATACCATGTAAAACCAACTCATTTTATACCATGTAAAACCAACTCATTTTTATACCATGTAAAACCAACTCAATTTTTATACCATGTAAAACAAACTCATTTTTATACCATGTAAAACTAACTCATTTTTATACCATGTAAAACCAACCCATTTTTATACCATGTAAAACCTACTCATTTTTATACCATGTAAAACTAACTCATTTTTATACCATGTAAAACCAACTCATTTTTATACCATGTAAAACCAACTCATTTTTATACCATGTATACCAACTCATTTTTATACCATGTAAAACCAACTCATTTTTATACCATGTAAAACCAACTCATTTTATACCATGTTAAACCAACTCATTTTTATACCATGTAAAACCAACTCATGTTCATACCATGTAAAACCGATCTATTTTTATACCATGTAAAACCAACTCATTTTTATACCATGTAAAACGAACTCATTTTATACCATGTAAAACAAACTCATTTTTATACCATGTAAAACAAACTCATTTTTATACCATGTAAAACCAACTCATTTTTATACCATGTAAAACCAACTCATTTTTATACCATGTAAAACTAACTCATTTTATACCATGTAAAACCAACTCATTTTTTTACCATGTAAAACAAACTCATTTTTATACCATGTAAAACCAACTCATTTTATACCATGTAAAACCAACTCATTTTTATACCATGTAAAACCAACTTATTTTTATACCATGTAAAACCAACTCATGTTCATACCATGTAAAACCGACCTATTTTTATACCATGTAAAACCAACTCATTTTTATACCATGTAAAACCAACTCATTTTATACCATGTAAAACCGACTTATTTTTATACCATGTAAAACGCCACTCACATTAAACATATTCTAACTGCATTTTGTTTTGTAGCAACAAGGAATAACTTCTATAAAGAAAAAATATTAAAGACTTTTTTGAAAAAGACAACACCCTAATATTACTTTCATACTCCAAAAATATTCTTATGTAACCCAAAAAAGATATTACTTATATATCAACTAAAGCAAGGGGGAGGAAACCTCCAAACCCATGTATTCGGGGGGAAAAACGAGAAGGGTGACATGCCGTAAAATCACAAATAATAATAATAATAATAATAATAATAATAATAATAATAATAATAATAATAATAATAATAATAATAATAATAATAATATTAAATAATAATAAATATGATTATATTAATAATATAAAAATAAAAATGGAATATAAATAATAATAATAATAATTATAATAAATAAAATAGAATAAGAATAAAAGCATAATAATAATAACAAATAATAGTAATACTAATATAAATATAAAAATAAAAATAAAAATAATAAAAATAAAAATAAAAATAATAATAATGATAATAATAATCATAATAAAAATAAATAAAATAATAATAATCATAAAAATGATAATAAATAATAAATATAATGATAATTATAATAAATCATAATAATGATGAAAATAATAACAATAATAACAATTATAATAAAAATAAATATAATAATAATAATAAAATAATAATAATAACAAATAATAATAATAATAATAATAATAATAATAATAATAATAATAATAATAATAATAAATAATAATAATAATAATATAAAAATAAAAAATAAAAATAATGATAAAAATAAATATAATAATAATAATAATAATTATAATAAAAATATATATAATAATAATAATAAATAATAATAAATAATTATAAATAATTATAATGAAAATAAATATAATAATAATAATAATAATAATATGAAATAAAATAAAAATAAAAATAATGATGAAATAAATGTAATAATAATAATTATAATAAAAATAAATATTATAATAATAATAATAAATAATAATAAATAATTATAAATGATAATAATGAAAATAAATATAATAATAATAATAATAATAATAATAATAATAATAATAAGAAGAAGAAGAAGAAGAAGAAGAAGAAGAAGAAGAAGAAGAAGAAGAAAAAGAAGAAGAGAGAAAATAAAAAGTAAAAGGTAAAGAAAATTGACCGAAGAAAGTGAGAGGAAAATGGCTGACGATAAATGACAAAGATATGAGAATTGTTTAATACTAGAATATATACATTTAATAAACGCCTATTGATATTCTTTGCGTACATAGAAAGGCACATCAGCAGAGCTGGTGTGTACTGATGTAAAAATATCAGCAGCTCTGCATAACATTAATGATAAATTAAGGTATATGTTTATTTCAGGTGTGTGTATATGTGTAAACGATAGAACATTGGAGTAGCAGCAGCAGCTTGGTATCCTGTAAGATATTAACGCATATTCATGCTTATTTCATGTATATACATATGTGTATGCATATATCTATGTGTAAGCTTAACGTTTACTGTTCGAGTCTTATCAGTAGCAATCCTTATTTTCTCTAGGCGTCAATTGTCTTCTTTTTTCAGTTCTAGCAAAATAATATCCGCATATATTAATATTTGTTCGTCCATTTGACGTAAAGTTCGTATTTAGCCGGGGAACTGTTACGTTTCAACCTTACGTCATACATAAAAGTTCATGAATATACCTTGTAAGCCGTTATTTCCTGCACGTATACTTTATTGTGATCCTGACAGACTGAGGAAAGGCCTCTTGCAAATAAGTGTGTTCATACATTGAAAAAAGAACAACGTCTAGACAAACGGTTGAAGACAAGAAGAGGTTTATTCGCTTGGATCGTTTGTTTTAAATAACTGATTATTAGAGCGGCGGGTGGGAGAAAGAGGTCGGTAATTATTGGTTAATGATATCTGAACAGGACATTTTTAAAAGCATGTGTTCGCATTTTTAAGCTTCTAATCGAACTGTCTACTTATCTCTTCGCTTTTTCTTTGAGCCATGTGACGTCTTTGAGCCATGTAACGTCTTTGAGCCATGTAACGTCTTTGAGCCATGTAACGTCTTTGAGCCATGTAACGTCTTTGAGCCATGTAACGTCTTTGAGCCATGTGACGTCTTTGAGCCATGTGACATCTTTGAGCCATGTGGCGTCTTTGAGCCATGTGACGTCTTTGAGCCATGTGACGTCTTTGAGCCATGTGACGTCTTTGAGCCCTGTGGCGTCTTTGAGCCATGTGACGTCTTTGAGCCATGTGACATCTTTGAGCCATGTAACGTCTTTGAGCCATGTAACGTCTTTGAGCCATGTGACGTCTTTGAGCCACGTGACGAACAAAATTTGATTACTTATGAGTATGCTTTATGAAAAGTATTTGTGGTTATTAAATTTGAAGCCGACTATGTTGCAGTCTACAGGGAAACAAGTTCGGTGGTAATGTGTTCCACGGATAGAATATTTTCGGAAAGAAATTCTGTTCATTTAAATTCGGTTTGACGTTCGAGACATAGTAGAGATAATAAAGAAATGCGTTTTTATTGTTTGTTAGCAGACGGATTCTTGCTGTGGATGTTTTACAAGGAGTAACCACGGATTAAAGCTCAGCCGAGTACTTTCCATGGAAATAACGATAGAGTAGAGAGAGACTAGCAATGTGCTTTACGTAAGAAAGTCTTTCTAAGGAACATCAATTCTTAATCAAGTTATTTTGGTAAATAATGTTATGCTTCACATTGATTATATTGAAAAAAAAAAAAAAAGCGAGAAATATTTGTTTGCCATGATATATAAAAAAAGATGGCGCCCCCCAAAAAAAGAAGAAGGAAAGAAAGTTAATGATGCAGCAAAAATAGAAATGATCAAAGACACAAGAGATGAAAATGAACAAATAAAGTAAAAGAGATGGAAAAGGGTGAATGGTACAAGGGGTAGAAAGATGAGGGCAAACGAAAGTAAGGAGGAAAACGAGAATTAAGCAGAAGATGGAAGTTAACGTAGTACACTGGCCTGAGTTGCCTTCACGACGGTATCCCTAACCCTAACCCTAACCCTAACCCTATCCCTAACCCTAACCCTAACCCTATCCCTAACCCTAACCCTAACCCTAACCCTGCACGCATTCGTATTTTTCCGAAATTGTGTTACTGTTAAAAAAATTATATCACTTTAATAAAAAGCTATTAATAATAAAATATATTGGGTCCTTCTTTACTTTCGCTCCGACATGTGAAGCTACGCTTCCAAAGAAGAAAAAAAAATAACTAAAAAAAATTATAAACGCTGTTATGTACTTACGTGGTAGCTGTAAAAAAACAAACTGTACACCGAAAATTGCGCAAATTCATCCAGTATTTATTAATTAAAAAAAATACACGATTTTATCTATCTGTCGCCATTTTTTATTGGTAGTAAAAAAATTACTTATGTCCCTTGCCTAATCAGAAACCGAAACTGGTTAAAAAATGACGCCCGATAACGAAATAATAAAGAAAAAAAGAACGAGGTTCCATCAAAAGAACTTGTTATAAAATAAAGTTATATTCAAATGAGATTTCAAGGTGTTTGGGGAAAAATAGCAAGTCAGACAACCCTCTAGCCTTCAATTTATTTGCATGATGAGACGTGTTTTTTCGTCTTCTTATAGCTGTGCTGGGTTCGAATCCAGTTCGTTCCACAGCAACACTTTCATCAAAATCCACACCTGACCTCGTGTCTAACCTCATGGAGATGAGGTACTGATTTATACGTTTTTACGTTCTTATTCTTAAAAAGAAAAACTTTCCAGTTTGAGATGTTTTCTTTCTTATTTTTTTAACTTCATCGATTCAGACGTAATTTTATATAAATATTAGTGTGAACAATTTTCTCGTTATCTTTGATGGAAGGTTTGGGTTAGAGTTAGTGTTAGGGTTAGGGTTTTGATAGAGGGTTAGGGTAAAGGTTAGAGTTAGGGTTAGGGTTTAGACAGAGGGTTAAGGTATAGGTTAGGGTTAGAGTTTTTATAGAGGGTTAGAGTAAAGGTTAGAGTTAGGGTTAGGGTTTTGATAGAGGGTTAGGGTTAGGGTTAGGGTTTAGACAGAGGGTTAAGGTATAGGTTAGGGTTAGGGTTTTGATAGAGGGTTAGAGTAAGGATTAGGGTTAGGGTAAGGGTTTTGATAGAGGGTTAGAGTAAGGGTTAGGGTTAGGGTAAGGGTTTTGATAGAGGGTTAGGGTTAGGGTTAGAGTAAGGGTTAGGGTTAGGGTAAGGGTTTTGATAGAGGGTTAGGGTAAGGGTGGGGTTAGGGTTTAGACAGAGGGTTAAGGTATACGTTAGGGTTAGGGTTTTGATAGAGGGTTAGAGTAAGGGTTAGGGTTAGGGTTAGGGTTAGGGTTAGGGTTAGGGTTTAGACGGAGGGTTAGGGTAACAGTTAGGGTTAGGATTTTGATGGAGGGTTAGGCTTAGGGATTTGATGGAGTGTTAGGGTTAGGGTTTTGATGGATGGTTGGGGTAAGGGTTAGGGCTTCGATGGAGGGTTAGGGTTAGGGTTAGCATTTTGACGGAGGGTTATGGTTAGGTTTTGATGAAGGGTGACGGTTAGGGCTTTGATTGAGGGTTAGGGTTAGGGTTTTGATGGAAGGTTAATGTTAGGATTAGAGTTAGGGTTTTGACGGAGGGTTAGGGTTAGGGTTTTGATGGAGAGTTATGGTTAGGGTTTGGGCTAGGGTTAGGGTTTTTATGGAGGGTTAGAGTTAGGGTTAGGGTTAGGGTTTTGATGGAAGGTATACACTCGTAACGAAATAACCCTAATTCTTACTTTAACCTTACCATAACCCTAACACTTGTAACGAAATAATAAAGAAGAAAGAAGGAAGAAAATCCCACGGAGGGAAGCTAACACAAAACACGTGTTCTTAAATAAAGAATTATTCAAATGTTATTATTCATTATTCAAATGGTAGAAATGTACATGAATACAAAAATCGAAATATACATAATTGGTAAGTGTCGAGTAAATATATTAAATAATCGCAATTCTCTTTAAACAAATTCCATTACAATACTGAAAAAGATCTGTCAAATACGTCGTTGTCAACTTAGCGGCATTTACATTGGGCATACATAAATAAATTAAATCACAGAGAAATGTATTCTGTATTCTATAGACAAAGACTTATTTACTAGTTAAAGCACTAGGGTTAGAGTTAGGGTTATAGTTTGGGTTAGGGTTAGGGTTAGGTGTTAGGGTTAGAATTAGGGTTAGGGTTAGGGTTAGGGTTAGAATTAGGGTTAGGGTTAGGGGTTAGGGTTAAAGTTAGAGTTAGAATTAGGGTTAGGGTTTGGGTTAGAGTTAGGGTTAGAATTTGGGTTAGGGTAAGGGTTAGGGTTTGGGTTAGGGTTAGAGTTAGGGTTAGAGTTAGGGTTAGAATTAGAATTAGGGTTAGGGTTTGGGTTAGGGTTAGGGTTAGGGTTTGAGTTAGGGTTAGGGTTAGGGTTAGGGTTAGGGTTAGGGTTTGGGTTAGGGTTTGGGTTAGGGTTAGGGTTAGGTTAGGATTAGGGTTTGGGTTACATTGGGTGATACTTTAAAGTAATAGCTTTCATAACAAAAATGTAGATGGCTGGGGAGATGGTTCGATCATTCTACAGCTCCAGGAAGAAGCTCACTGCTGCAATCTTTAATATTGGTCCGTGTTCTTAAAAAGTAAAGAATTAGTTTCAATCGATTTCATCGATTTTAATATTTAATCGTGTCGATATTTGATTTTTTGTTAGTCACTTGACCACCCTAATCCTAACCCTAACCCAACTTAGAGGGCGTCCTACGATGCAGTATTGTTGCCACATTTGGAGAGGTGCCGCTCAGAGCACCGTTGACAGAGTACAAAACCGACTCCGAAATCTAGTGAACCCTACAGCCTCTTTATCACAGAAGAGACGTTGATAGTCTTTCTCCACTCGAAAACATTCCCAACAAAAACTTGTCTAGCTACAACAACTGTCAATGAATTCCCTTTCTCCCTTTGTGTACCTAGGACTTAGCGAAACTTCCATGAGCAAAGTTTCTTTCCTTGAACTGTGTGTCTGTGAAACACAGTACCACAAGGCTGCTTCCCGTTTGACTATAAAATTGCTGTTTTCAAGTCTAACGCAAATTAATTCTTATTGAGCCGTTTTTTTTAATATTCACTTTCTGACTACTTACCATCATCGTTATTAATCCCCTTTCACTGTCAACTTGTCAGACTCAATAACCCGAATCCTCCAGTGGCCTGCAGGCCTTGATAAGCGGTGATTCGTCTTCTAAAAAAATACATTAAGCATATATAAAGAAAATAATATTACAAATAAATTTCTTTTAAATCCTATAAACAAGTTGACTAGTTGAATCACTTGCCTGAAATTGGGTCACCTTATGAAACAAAATCAGAGTTTAGTATTTAATCCTGGTCGATATTTAATCCTTTTTAGTCACTTATGAAACAAAATCAGAGTTTCCTCTATTTCATTGACCGTAATAGCTTTCTAAACAAAACGTAGATAAAACAATACGTTTCTTTGGATATATTGGCCAAATATTGGACCGTGTTCTTTAAAAAATACTTTTCAATCGATTTAATCAATTTTAGTATTTAATCCTGGTCGATATTCCATCCTGTTAATCACTAGCTAATCCGTGTCTAAGCTTTGAGCGGTAACTCAAGAAATGCCAGGCGCCAACCTTGAACTATTAAATTATTTGCTGGTTATTGTCGTCCGGCGCGAACTCAGACCCCACAATTCTAATAAAGTAGAAACCGTTGAAAGTCAACTTAGTCTAGAAAAAAGCTAATAATTTTTATCTTGTTTCTGATTAATTGGATTATTTAGATTATTATTCTCTTCTTTGTTGTTATATTACGACATTTCGGTCGATTAAACCTTCGATCCTTTTCAGGTGCAACTAAAGAACCTTCTAGTAGAACGTAAATGTCGGCGTTGACATCATCAGAAACGTTTTGAATGGAAAAATCCAGTTGAAAAATATTGGACCGTGTTCTTTAAATGAAAAATACATATTGCATCTAAACGTCACTTAATATGTTGTAAACCTTTCACATGCCCTTTTCTGTAAGTGCACGAGGTCTTTCTAAAAATAATTCTAACTAGAAAGACATTAGGAAAGTATCATAAGACTCTGATTTTGAACCCCTCCATTCTCGTTTTTTAGTGCTAACTTTAAAAGTTTCAATAAACATGACTCATTTATCCTCCTCCTTTATGGTTTCAATAACTCCGACCGCTACAAATGTTTGCCCCCACACATTCCACAGTTATTGTAATGTCTCCCACAATCTCGATGATCCCATAACTTATCTTGTCATAAGCGTCCACTTTCTGCTTACATGATATTAGCTCACTCCTCCTCCCTAATGATCTTATAACTCCAACCGCCACCATTTCCTCCCACACTTTCTACTTTTAACTCAATTTCCAACTGTACAAAGATACTTTAGACACATGAGGACAGTGTCTAGTCGGCATGAAACTTCTCTATTTTGTTTCGTTTTGCTTCAGTCGAAGTTCTCAGAAATCAAGAGCTAACATTTGATCTCTAGATATTCGAATATTCTATTAAAGTTCCCCTTTATTTATCAAACGCTGAGTTAGTAAAGAAGTTAAGAACGTTAATTTTACTATCTAAACATGTGGCTTATCATTTATTTTATTCTTGGCTTGCTGTTACCCGTTCGTTCGTTTCATTCGACATAGATACTTACTATTAAATTTCAGAGGATTAATATTCGGACAGAACTTATGGGATGGCCTAATAGATGGATCGTTTTTTTTGTTTCGATTTTTTTTTTTTTTTTTGCTTTTTCGGCTGAATTTATGAGTGAATTATTTGCAACTATGATGCAGTAAATTTATGATATAAAGAAGTTATTTCGAACTATCATATCGTAAATTTACTTTTTCTTTTCGCTGTTCGGGTGGTGGTGGCTGTAGAACCAACGAGTGTGTATATGGGCATTTGGTATTTACGAACTGTAATAATGGCTCGTGCTCGTCGACCAATAGACCAATCGGAACATCTCTGTGTATTTATTAATAACTGATAACAATATCAAGTGAGGCCAAATAGGCGGGAGGATCAAAGGGAGATGAAATGAGCGCATCGTTAGGGTTAGGGTTAGGGTTAGGGTTAGATCAGTTTCTATAATAAGTGTATAAATGATATGAAAAAAGGATGAATGGAACAACTGGGACGGAACGAAAAAAGGGGGAACAAAGTAAAAAGAAAGAAAGAAAGATAGGAGACTGCGAAAAAGAAGGAAGACGAGGAAGAAAAAAAGAAAAGGAGAAATAGAGAATGTGAAAAAGGATGAAGAGAATAATAGAAAAAAACAGAGAGAAAGAAAGAAAAAAAGAGCCTAAAAAAGATGGAAGCAGAAAGAAAGAAAAGGAAAAAGAGGGAATGAGAAAAACATGAAGAAATAGAGGAGGAAGTAAATGGAGAAAGGGAGAGGAAGTACACGGAGAAGGGGAGAGGAAGTAAACGGAGAAAGGGGGAGGGAGTAAACGGAGAAGGGGAGAGGAAGTAAACGGAGAAAGGGGGAGGGAGTAAACAGAGAAGGGGAGAGGGAGAGGAAGTAAACGGAGAAAGGGGGAGGGAGTAAACGGAGAAGGGGAGAGGGAGGAAGTAAACGGAGAAGGGGGAGAGGGAGTAAACGGAGAAGGGGAGAGGAAGCAAACGGAGAAAGGGGGAGGGAGTAAACAGAGAAGGGGAGAGGGAGAGGAAGTAAACGGAGAAAGGGGGAGGGAGTAAACAGAGAAGGGGAGAGGGAGAGGAAGTAAACGGAGAAAGGGGGGGGGGAGTAAACAGAGAAGGGGAGAGGGAGAGGAAGTAAACGGAGAAAGGGGGAGGGAGTAAACGGAGAAGGGGAGAGGGAGGAAGTAAACGGAGAAGGGGGAGAGGGAGTAAACGGAGAAGGGGAGAGGAAGCAAACGGAGAAAGGGGGAGGGAGTAAACAGAGAAGGGGAGAGGGAGAGGAAGTAAACGGAGAAAGGGGGAGGGAGTAAACAGAGAAGGGGAGAGGGAGAGGAAGTAAACGGAGAAAGGGGGGGGGAGTAAACAGAGAAGGGGAGAGGGAGAGGAAGTAAACGGAGAAAGGGGGAGGGAGTAAACGGAGAAGGGGAGAGGGAGGAAGTAAACGGAGAAGGGGGAGAGGGAGTAAACGGAGAAGGGGAGAGGAAGCAAACGGAGAAAGGGGGAGGGAGTAAACAGAGAAGGGGAGAGGGAGAGGAAGTAAACGGAGAAAGGGGGAGGGAGTAAACAGAGAAGGGGAGAGGGAGAGGAAGTAAACGGAGAAAGGGGGGGGGAGTAAACAGAGAAGGGGAGAGGGAGAGGAAGTAAACGGAGAAAGGGGGAGGGAGTAAACGGAGAAGGGGAGAGGGAGGAAGTAAACGGAGAAGGGGGAAAGGGAGAGGAAGTAAACGGAGAAGGGGGACAGGGAGTAAACGGAGAAAGGGGGAGGGAGTAAACGGAGAAGGGGGAGAAGGAGAGGAAGTAAACGGAGAAAGGGGGAGAGAGTAAACGGAGAAGGGGAGGGGGAGGAAGAGGAAGTAGACGGAGAAGGGGGAGTAAGAGGAAGTAAAAAGAGAAGGGGGAGAGGAAGATGAAGTAAACGGAGAAGGGGGGAGAGAGAGAGAAAGAAAAAGAAAGAGAAAAAAAGAAAATAAAAGAGAGAAGGGGGAGAGGGAAGGGAAGTAAAAGAGAGAGAAATGAAAAACTTTAGATGGGAGGAAAATACCTGTATAGAAACATCGGTACTTACTCCCCAAAAGAAGGAGCCACAGAGGACCGGAAATAAATCCATATCCCAGATTTATTTTTGAGACGAGAAAAGGGGCCGAGAAACCTTCTTCAAAATAAATGTGCTCATAGATTCAGATGAATGTGCTCCGATGAACTATGTTGTACAAGTAGTTCAGATGAACGAACTGATCAGATTATGATGAAAGTTATTAAATCGATAAAGGACGTTATAGGGAGCATAATGAGCTAGGTTTGGTGTAATAAATTAACCTTAATTCTTACTATTCTGTTTCATATTATATCATCCTCTACAATAACCCGGACGACGCCGGGTAACTGCAAACATATATGTTTCTGAAGGTAGAGAGGGGAGGGGGCGGGAGAGAAAGACAAATCTAGTTTCCAAAGCCGGAATCGTGTACTTATATAATTAAGTATGCACGGTGAAATAAATAATTGGATGCTGTGGAATTCCGAAGAAAAATATATAACCAGGCGAGAATATTAAATTAAGATCTGACTGGAATGGAAACGAAAAGAAATTGAAAAAAATACACGTCGAATATTATCGAAAGTTTACGA
>OY744541.1:88761169-88773669 GCA_963556195.1 Sepiola atlantica
TATTTGGATCTGTCCGACATTGTTCAAAGCCATTATAAGGAATCGGGAGTTCTCGATATTGAACTAAACCATGTCCAAGTGACGAATAAGGGATTTATTAATTAATATTTTGAAAATTTTCTTTTAAAAAATCATCTTATATAAATAGAGAAAAAAAAATAAAAATAAAGAAAAAAAAAGTTCCGTAAACAAAAACCGAATTTTTAAAGGTGCATTTATTCAATCTGCGCGTTTAACGCGTTTATTCTAAGCGTGACAGAATATTTATTTACCTCCTCAGGAGGTTAGGCACAAGGCCAGTTTTATCTTCCTCCCAAAAGGTAAGATGTGACCCAAGTTCGAGTCTGGAAAGTGGGGCTTGAAAAGCCAGCGCCCGAGAAGGTGCGCACTCTGGCCATTAAAAATTGCCTGAGCAACCTCGTCGGCATTCCCCGGTAGGAGCGCCTCAGGCAGTATGCAATAAACTTACTCCTCCCCAAAGAGGGGAGGCAAAGCCTGGGAGGGTGGACCTCCTAGAACTGCACAGGACAGACCCATAGACCGGTGTAAATCAAGCCCCGAAGGCCAAGACAATAGCAGTCTATGGAGTGCAGTATCCATCGGAACAGATACTACACTTTGATCTTGGCCAATAAACAAACTTGACAAGTAAGCTTTTCTACACATCGAGAATAAACAGAGTAAAATTTAAGGATTTTTAAAGAATATACGGATTTTCTAGCGACGTCATGTCACGAGGAAAATAAAGAAAATAACATTTTAAAAAAGACAGACTGTTTCTAGTCTTGAAAAAGATGAAATTAATTTGATTTTAAATAAATAAATAAATAGATATTTATTTTTTTAAAATACATATATGGAGCTTATTCAGAGTAGATTTATTATTTATTAAAAAAAACAAAACCTGTTTCGGAATTTTTTTGATGAGGATTGATAGTTTATATTAGTTGGTTTATTCGGACTACTATCCTCATCTTGGATGTTATTCTCAAAACGTTTCTGCCGATGTAACCTCCGGTCTTTTTCAGGTGCGTCGTGTCGAACTCGGGAATCTTTATGTCGAATACGGGAATCTGTATGTAATTTCGGACGGAATCCTTTATTTAATCCGCAATGGTTGCTTGCTCTCGTCCACTCAACCATAACCGTGCAAACATCGTAAGTAATTCGTAATTATATTCTTAGTATCGCCTTTACTAGGGATTGAACCTTGAACCTTCAGAAGACTGTCACGTAGAACTGGTCATTTCTTAGAACAATTATCGTTCAATGCTCGGTACTTTCCACTTCTACCCGATCATGGCTGCCGGAATGAGAACAATCTACCTTCGTGGATTAAATAAAAGGTTCCGTTCGAAATTCCGTATAGATTCAAGAGTTCGACATACAGATACTTGAGTTCGAAAAAACGCACCTGAAGAAGGTCGGAGGTTACATCGGCCGAAACGTTGTGGTAATAACATCCAAGGTGAGGATAGTAGTCCGAATAATCCTAATGTTAAAGATCTTTCATTTTGTTAAACAGTTTGAACCCGTCAACTTAAATAACCCAGACAAACCCGACTAGAAGCAAAATTCCACCCCTTCACTGTAGAAGTCCCCAGATGCCGGAAAACTTTCTAGTCGAGCATAATAGCTTCTTTAATCGTAACGCTTGCTTTTAGAAATTCTCTCCCTACTCCCTGTTTCCCCGACTGTACGAACATGAAGTAAATGTAATGTGAACAAACATCTCGCTGGGCAACTCCCCACTTAAGGTGCCTCTTATAAATCTTGTCCTAATCACAGTATTGATTTACTCCTCTCCAGGAGTTAGGCACAAGGCAGTTTTTATCTTACTCCCACAAGTAAGATGTGACCCAAGGTCGGGTCGGGAAAGTGGGGTTTAAAAACTGCCTGGGCAGCCCCGTCGGCATTCCCCGGTAGGGGCGCCTCAGGCAGTAAGCAATAAACTTACTCCTCCCCAAAGAGGGGAGGCGAAGCCTAGGAGTGTGGACCTCCTAGAACTGCACAGGACAGACCCATAGACCGCCGTAAATCAAGCCCCGAAGGCTAAGACAATACCAGTCTATGGGGCGCAGTATCCATCGGAACAGATACCACACTTTGATCTTAGCCAAAAGGCCAACCCCTTCCGTCTCAGTGGTAATAACGTGATTTATTTGAGGGGGTGAATAAAAGTAAGTAAAATCGAAAGAAAAAAGAAAATAATATATAGTTTTTTTATTTTCTTTAACATAGTTCACCCCAAACAAGGCAGGCCGCTACTGTAGACGTAA
Organism: Sepiola atlantica; assembly: GCA_963556195.1. NCBI lineage: Eukaryota > Metazoa > Mollusca > Cephalopoda > Sepiida > Sepiolidae > Sepiola > Sepiola atlantica. Next base: position 88,763,449 of record OY744541.1, read on the forward strand.
GGGGCTATTGAGAAAAAAGGGAGAAGGTTGTGGGGGGGGGGTAACCTAAATTGAGATCTGCGCAGCGAGATGTCTGTTTACATTAGTTTTAATATTCTGTATGTCTGCACTGTTGGAGAAACAGGGGGTAGCGAGGGAGTTCCAGAGGCCAGCAGCACGAGGAAAGAAACTATTTGAGTAGAAAGCTTTCCGGCATCCGGGGACCTCCACAGTGAATGGATGGGACATAGTTGATTGTCGAGTTGGTCTAGTGAACTTAGGTCGAGGGGGCACCAAATGAGCCAATTCATCGGAGGAAATTAGATTAAACTGAAAAATATAATTCATTTTATCTTCATCCGGGCAACGCGGGGTAAGTAATGTTAGTATATTATACACATCATTCTTTGGATTCGTCTGGGTGATTTTTCAGGGAAACGCCCCTTCGGGGGATGGAAAGTTTTTCGTCGTAATGAAAATGAAGCTGAGTTTGTCGGAAAGCGACAGTCGTTATTCTGATTGGCTGACCAACCCAGGGACAATACAAGGTTTCTTGCTTTTATCTGCTTAGATCTCATTAATTGTTTCCCTATCTAGAATTTATTGTACCTCCTAAGGGGGAGATAATTCTGTTTGTGTTTATCAACTCGCTTGAAAGGTCAGAAGTCACTCGAAAGGCGTTTATTTCCCTGTCTCGCCTCCCCCTCTTTCTCCCCTTCTCCCTTTCTCCTCCCTCTTTCTCCCCTCTCTCCCTCTCTTTCTCTCTCTCCCCCCTCCCCCTCTCTCTCTCTCCCTTTCTCTCTCTCTCGTTAAGAAGATATCGATTCAAGCGATTTAGGTTCACGTGTTGATTGGATGTCGGCTAAATTACGAGTTGCTAAAAATAGACGATGAACTAGAAATTACCAGAAATAGAGGGAAAAATGGTGGAATTAATTCCTGTAATTCTGTGTTCCTTTCTGTGTCTTTTTCTCTCTTTCTCTCTCTTTCTCTCTCTCTTTTTCTCTCTCTCTCTCTCTTTATCTCTCTCTTTCTCTCTCTCTTTCTCTCTCTCTTTCTCTCTCTCTCTCTTTCTCTCCCTTTCTCTCTCTCTTTCTCTCTCTCTCTCTTTCTCTCCCTTTCTCTCTCTCTTTCTCTCTCACTTTCTCTTTCTCTTTCTCTCTTTTTCTCTCTCTCTTTCTCTCATTCTCTTTTTCTCTCTCTCTCTTTATCTCTCTCTCTTTCTCTCTCTCTTTACCTCTCTCTCTTTCTCTCTCTCTCTTTCTCTCTCTCCCTTTCTCTCTCTTTCTCTCTCTCTCTTTCTCTCTCTCTCTCTCTTCTCTCTCTCTCTTCATATCCCCATCTTTTCCCTCTGCCTCCTTTTCTAACTCGCACAGTTTCTTCATAATTAAGCTACCATTTCTTTCTTTCTGTTTTTCTATGGACGCTTTCTCTCTATATATATATACAGGGTGTCTCAAAAAAGTATTCCTAATGACATGTTTCGCGACGTTTGCGAATCCCTTGGTACGCGTTATCAGCTTTGTTTGAACAATAATGGTCATCAGTTTGAACATTTGCGAACATGATTCTTCAATTACATCTGTCTCATGTATTCGATGCTATTTCATTTCACTCTATGTTCATAAATAAAAGTTTTCTCGTCATTCTACGAGTGAGTACATTTTTTTGAGACACCCTGTATATTTCTCTGCTCTCTACCCTCATTCTTTCTGTTTATATTTTATTATTTTGTCTGTATAAAGATGCAGCTTTTGTTATCTCTCTGCGTTTCTCTCTCTCTCTCTCTTTCCCCGCCTCTCTCTCTGTCCGTCTCTCTCTCTCTGTCTCCTTCTTTCTCGCCCCCTTTCTCTCTCTCTCTCTTTCTTTCTTTCAATATAACGGGTTTTATTCAATTACACGTGTGTCCTACTTACAAATAGTAACATAAACAATTGAGAAACGTTGAAGTACAAAGTATATATATATATATATATATATATATATATATATATATATATATATATATATATATGTGTGTGTGTGTATGTGTGTATGTGTATGTGTGCGTTTCTACTTATCTCAATCACTAGGTTTCATTTCATGTGATCTGTCCTCTAGGAAACTTTAAGATACATTTCAAATTACCTGATAGAAGCTTCATCGAGTAGAGATTGGAATGCGTGTTTTCTATCTTGTTTGTTTATATATATATATATATATATATATATATATATATATATATAAATTATGAAAGTTCATTTTATAAAGCATCTTTTGTAAGTTAATATAAATATAGAGGCAAAAAAGCCTTCAAAAACCATGTATTAGATGCGAGTAATTAAATCAAAAGAAAAATAAAAATATTTCGAAACATTTAATAAAATATTTCAAAATACCTTCCGTTTTTTTTTCTTCATCTTGATTTTTTTTTTAGCTAATATTTCGCTTGACAAAAACAAGCTTCCTCAGAGCCAAGACAAATAAAGGTATAACCTTTTTTTTTTACCATAATTTACTTCCTGGTGTTGGTGAAGTGTCACGTCTGGTGTTGTGGACTATTGTTGAAAATGTCTGTTTTAAATAGAATAGAACTTGATTGCGCATGGTCGCTGCGAGTTATAAATTATGAAAGTTCATTTTATAAAGCATCTTTTGTAAGTTAATATAAATATAGAGGCAAAAAAGCCTTCAAAAACCATGTATTAGATGCGAGTAATTAAATCAAAAGAAAAATTAAAATATTTCGAAATATTTTTATTTTTCTTTTGATTTAATTACTCGCATCTAATACATGGTTTTTGAAGGCTTTTTTGCCTCTATATGTATATATATATATATATATATATATATATATATATATATATATATATATATATATATATATATATATAAGTATGTGAATATATAAAAAAATAATGTGAAAAAAAGTTTATATTGTGTTATAACTTTTTATTTTTTATTTTTTTATTTATTTATTTTTTATATATATATTTTGACGTGTAGGAATATGAATTGTTCTTTCTGTAAAGAAAAATAGGTTTTTCTAGTTGATGATAGGGAGAACAAAATTTTCGACTGATGCCTTCAGTCTTCGTCAGTGTTTGGGGTTTGCGTGTGTACGGTGGGAGGTTTCCCCAGGCAATGAGGGAGAAAGAGTAAAAAAATCATAAATTAAATATATGTATAAATGCGCACACGCACATATACGCGTCCACACACACGTAATGGGACGTGTACATGTACATTGATATATACACACACACGCACACACACCGACACGTGCCCATGCGTGCAAGCATACACACATATATACATACACACATTCACAAATAACCCTGCTTCATCACCAAGCGTAAAAGCCAACATAATTTTTTAACGCTTACTGCTGATCTGGGCTCGCGTGCAATCTGACCGCTGTTTGAATAATTTACTTGCTTTTTACTTTCTCTCTTTCTTTCCCTCTTACTGCTCGATACACACACACACATACAAACACACACACACCCGCCCGTGCCCATGCGAGCAAGCATACACATAGACGTATGCATACATACATACACAGATAACTCCATTTCATCTCTTAGCGTTGTAGTCGACTTAATTGTTTAAAATTACTGCTACTGCGTTCAATTTAACCGCCAATTGAATTATTTACTTGCTTTTTTCTTTCACTCTTTCTTTCTTTTTCTCTTCGTATCAGCGGTCATTTATTTTAAATTTTTATTTTCTAAAAAAAACGTTCTTTTAACTTTTTAAATTAGATTTGGAAGGTCGTTCCTTTTGATGTAAGCATGATACACAAAATCACACACGCTATTGTATTAATATTTGTCTTCCCGGTCGTCCCCTCCCTACCTCACTTCCCCTTCCCTCGAAATGTGGAAAAAAATCTTAGAGGTTGGTTGGGATCGAACTATAAAGTCAAAAGTACTACGTCGCTAACCGTTGCGCCAAAGGGAAATACATGAAATGTTTCGAAAATTAGGCGAGTTGAATTTTTTCAAAATCTAGGTGCGGCACGCATGCGCAGAGCTTTTGCCGGAAGCGTGACACACGAACACACACGCTATCGTATTAATATATATATATATATATATATATATATATATATATATATATATATATATATATATATATATATATATATGTGTGTGTGTGTGTGTGTATAATATATATATATATATACATATATATATATGAATGTATACATACATATATATATGAATGTATACAAATAACATGCAAATATTAAATAAATAATTCATAAAATAAATTAAACAAGTAAATAATAATAATAAAAAATAAATAAATAAATAAATTATAAAAAAAAACAACAAATATGTAAAGAAAGTGATGAATATATATAGATAAACAATTAAACAAACAATAATACATAGATATGTATATATATATATGTATATATGCATGTATGTGTATATATGTTGTATATATATACTAATATTGTTATACAGATCTCCACCTAAAAAAATAAAAAAAATTAATTATAAAAATATAATAAAAATCCAGAGTTACTCCCCTTTATCTTATAGTAAATATATCAAGTTAGTAAGTTAATTCGTTAATCTAATTTGACGAAACTCACAATTAGTAACACTTCTTTAATAGATGATAATCGATAAGTTTGATAGATCTAGAATATTTAAAATATGAGAATAATTACTTTACTTTATATTAACATTCTTAAATTACGAAAGAAAGATAAACAAAATAAAAATATAAAGATAAAACAAAGTAAATATTCAAATATAAGCTTGATAAAAAATAAATAAATAAATAAATAAATAAAAATTTTTTTAAATTATATATATATATTATCAAAACTAACAGTTTATCGAACACCATACACCTAACCAACATTACACAAATATTTTTATACACCAAATCATATATTTAACATAATATAAAAATAAAACTTAATTTAATTTATATTCCCTGCGAAACTGCTTTATTTGCTGCGGTCTATATCTGGCAGCCATTTTGTTTTGTATTATTCTCTACACAGTCGGAGAAGAAAAATATTCTTCTGGTTTAATTATTTTTGACAAAGGGATGTCTTTTCCCGAAATATCAAATAGTGATTTTTAATCACCCGGACATCACACGAACAGCTAAAACACTCTTGCTGTTATGTAAGAAAAAAAAAAGGAAAAATAAATAATAAGTCTTATATCGTATTCGATTTATTGTTATTGTTTTTGTTCCTTTCCTTTCAACTTGCATCTTACCCAGAATTGCATTGCCCACAGCCTTTCAAAAACTTACTATATATATATATATATATATATATATATATATATATATATATATATATATATATATATATATATATATATATATATATGTGTGTATAATATATATATGTGTGTATAATATATATATATATATATATATATATATATATATATATATATATATATATATATATATATATATATATATGAAGAAGAAGTAATAATTTAAAGAACCAAACGTGGGGATCAAATTTATTTATTAACAAATAAGTACTTATAAATATACATTAAATAATGCAGATAAAAAATAAGCTCAATAGTTAAGAGACTACGTTAAGCAGAGCGTTCATATTATAATTCGAGGGATTACAAAATTCATGCCTATTACAATAGTAAATATTATAATCACTTCTGTAGAGCTGAGATATCTGTTTCAACTGTTATAAATTCTCTCCTTGGTCATTGAAAGCACATCCTTCTAGACTGAGTTAATTTTTATTTATGTTGTTACTTTAGAAAATATAATAAACGTTGGTGGATTTTTGTCACTTCAAGAACTTATGTTGTATCCTACTCTGCCCTCGTGGGGAGTCAAGTAACTTGAATTGTTCTAAATTGAAAAATCGTATGAAGAAAGATTAAAGAAGTCTTATGTACAATAATAGAAATTACGCCAGTGTTGAAAAGTCTAATAAACCAATTTATTAAATGACTGAAAGTTGGCCACGTGTAACGAAAGTTCATTCTATTTCAGGCACGTAAAATAAATATATAGTGTGTAATAAGTAAAAAAAAAACGATTATTATAGCGTATTTATGTGCCATGTGTTAAGTAAGAAAAACATGTATTTAATGTAGCCAATGAAGGTGGTCAATAATTACTATTTTCGTTACGTAAATTATATTTTATCAAAGTAAATTAGTATCTGAATTGAGCAAATGAAGTTGGTCAATAATTACTATTTTCGTCACGTAAATTATATTTTATCAAAGTAAATTAGTATCTGAATTGAGCCAATGAAGGTGGTCAATAATTACTATTTTCGTCACGTAAATTATATTTTATCAAAGTAAATTAGTATCTGAATTGAGCAAATGAAGGTGGTCAATAATTACTATTTTCGTCAAGTAAATTATATTTTATCAAAGTAAATTAGTATCTGAATTGAGCAAATGAAGGTGGTCAATAATTACTATTTTCGTCAAGTAAATTATATTTTATCAAAGTAAATTAGTATCTGAATTGAGCAAATGAAGGATGTCAATAATTACTATTTTAGTCAAGTAAATTATATTTTATCAAAGTAAATTAGTATCTGAATTGAGCCAATGAAGGTGGTCAATAATTACTATTTTCGTCAAGTAAATTATATTTTATCAAAGTAAATTACTATTTGAATTGAGCCAATGAAGGTGGTCAATAATTACTATTTTCGTCAAGTAAATTATATTTTATCAAAGTAAATTAGTATCTGAATTGAGCAAATGAAGGTGGTGAGTAATTACTATTTTTGTGAAGTAAATTCACATTTCGTATGGATCTAGAAAAGCAAAACAAAGCTATTGTGTTGGTCACTAAATACTGTTTAAAGCAAGTATGAGTGTAAAGCGATTAAACTATGATTATTTGGTATGGGCCATTTGTATAATATCTATTAAAAAAATGTTCAATGAGAAGAAGAATTTTCGCTAAATCGTTCTAATACGTACGGTTAGTCATAACTACGAATGTACTGTCTATCAGGGCCGGCGGGACAGTTATGAAAGTGTGGGGGGATTCTCCTAAAAAGTGAGGATGGGGGCGGTTAAACACATGCATATCAACTTTACTATTGATGACCCAAGTCAAAAAGTGAGGGGGCCTGAGCCCCCCCCCCCGCCCCCTCGGTGCCGCCATCCATGTCTATTAATGGAAAAATGTCCACGGAATATAAAATTATCAACCATTATAAAACACCGAAACTACTTACGGTTGAAAGAATGATAGTCTGTGGCAACGTGTTCGTGTATAATTATAGCTATCTTAAAAGCGTAATAAAAACGAAGACGTGACGCGTCTAATATTGAATCCGAAAGAAATCTATTTTTTAATGTTGGCGAATAAAACATGTATTACTTGGTTTAAATAAAAAATATTTTTATTATGTTATGTTTATTTTTTAATGTTATATAATTAAGAAATGTACTTACTAAGGTTGGAAGTGGTTTTGTTATGCTGCACGTGATGTGTTTGTTTTTATGCAATCTGTTATTCCGTAACGTAGTAATGTTATGTGTTCGGAATAGCGGAATGATATTCCCTTAATCTATACTCGGCGGTGTATCTGTTTAACAGTTCCGAATGAAATAAAAGTCATTTGTAGTGAGTAAGTATAGTGAGCCCTGTGCATGTTGTAGTTGAGAGGGTGATTTATCTAGGAATAATCATAGTAATTGTTATATGTTGATAAAATTATGGGAAAGTTTCTGCAAACATGCTGGAGTGCATAAGAGTATTACAGTGAGTATTTTAGTGATGTATGATGCATGTGGTTATTTTCTTACTATAGTCAAAGGTACAGGGGAAAAAGGAGTCCAGTTTAGATAGTAGATATACATGTATATATGTATATTAGAATTCTGAAAAAGTGCTATTGCAAGGTAACGACTATATATTTATCTTTAACTCAAGACATGTGTCTTCACTTTTACTTGGAACTTTGGCATTATTTTGTTCTTAGGCTGATTGCGATATGTTCACATGATTTTATCTGCTCTGCCTATAAAGAAGGCGCATATATATATATATATATATATATATATATATATATATATATAATTAACTTGTTACAAATATCCAGGGGGTATGAATCCGAAGGAAGTTGAAACCGGGTTTATGAGAGTGCTCAATGAAAATTCAGAGCAAAATATATATTTTTTGAGTTTATTCCATTAGTTGCGACAAAACAAGTTTTGTTTCATTGGTGCAAATAGCGACCAACTCATCGGGCTGGCGATGGAATTCAAATGGCATAAGTTTTAACTTCACCTTAACGGGAGATTGAAAATTGAAAATACATTGGAGGGGGAGGGGAACAGAGTTGGGGCTTTGTCTATAACGGTGACATGGGACATGAGAGGGGAGGGGAGAGGACCCAAACAAGTCGTGTTTCAAATTATTGCGCGGGAGGTTTTCACGTGTTTGTGCTGTGATGATCTCAATTTCGGCCGGGGTGGGAGGAAGGGAGATGGGGCGACGGCCAGAGTTAGTTAAATTTAAAATGAGAATAAAATTATGATTATAACCGTCATTTCTATTTTATTTTAATTCTAATAAGTAATTATCATGTAGATAAAAATGTTTGATAATTTTAATTTAGGCTATTAACTGCTACTTCTGCATTTTATTTGATGAGTTGGTCGCTATTTGCACCAATGAAACAAAACTTGAAAAAAATATATATATGTAAAAATAAAAATGGAATAAAGGATAAGCAAATCAACAACTAGCAAAAATAAACCCCAAAACACATATTGAGTATTGATTTACTCCTCTCCAGGAGTTAGGCACAAGGCCATTATATTGAGTAGTTCTACCAAAATACTTCGATTGTTAAAATGCAATCATCATCAATTGGTAGCAGAAGTTTAATTGAATCAAGAAAAGTTCCGCTACCAACTGATGATGATTGTATTTTAGCAATTGAAATATTTTGGTAGAACTATTCAATATGTGTTTTTGAGTTTATTTTTGCTAGTTGTTGATTTACTTATCCTTTATTCCATTTTTATGTTTACATTTTGTCTGAAACATTGTTTCTTTTATTCCTCAGAATCTGGGGTTTAAAATCGCATGACCAGTAGTGAATAGTCATATCTCTATACTGATGAGTCCCGATTACAAAGGACGGAACGTATACGTACATAGATAATAAACAAATCAAATAGTATATATATATATATATATATATATATGTATATATATATATATATATATATATATATATATTTAATTATATGTATATATATATATATATATATATATATATATAAGTGTAAATTAGTCGTCCAAGGCTATAGCAATGCGATGTGGTTGCCGTGAGATGGAAAAGTGAAAAGCAATAAACGCAGGGAGAAAGTGAAACTCAAAACGATTTATTAATAATTTCACGAAAACTGATTAAATACCAAATAGTATTTTTTTTTTTTGGTAAGTAACAGATCGGCAAAGGGTAATCTTAAATTTTCGAAAGAACAACTTTCATTATCAGAAGACAACAATAGAAGACCGAGGGGGTCGGAAAAACGTGGAAAAACCGGTGTCAGATCATCGTATTATAGGGGAAAACAAATGGGAGTAGGAACGCAGAAAACGTCAAAATTCAATTAAGCAATCATAAGGTTAAAACATTATAAACATTAGTTTAGTAATATACCAATTTTTTTTTTAATTTTATTATGTTTCATTTTAAATGACTCATCAATTTTTATTTATTTATTTATTTATTTATTTTTTTCATTTATTCTCTTCAAATCTAAATTTAAATTCACTGTCAAAGGGAGATAACTTATTCTAAATAATATGTTCAGACCTTAGAAATGAAATTGGAAACTTGAGAAGGAATTTGAGTTGTGAAGTGGATTAGGAACGCAGAAAAATTCCATTAAGCAATCATATAACTAAGGCTAAAACATTATAAACATTAGTTTAGTAATATACCAATTTTTTTTAAAGTTTTATTATGTTTCATTTTACATGACTCATCAATCTTTATTTATTTATTTATTTATTTATTTTATTTTATTTTATTTTTTCATTTATTCTCTTCAAATCAAATTTAAATTTACAGTCAAAGGGAGATAACTTATTCTAAATAATATATTCAGACTTTAGAAATGAGATTGGAAACTTGAGAAGGAATTTGAGTTGTGAAGTGGATAAAAGCCAAGGATGGGACCTTTTTTTTTTTTTTTTTTTTTTTTTTTTTTAATTTTATTAGCAGGGGAAGGGGGGGGCATAAGAAGAGAG
>OY744541.1:88776169-88783669 GCA_963556195.1 Sepiola atlantica
ATCTGTTACTTACCAAAAAAAAAAATACTATTTGGTATTTAATCAGTTTTCGTGAAATTATTAATAAATCGTTTTGAGTTTCACTTTCTCCCTGCGTTTATTGCTTTTCACTTTTCCATCTCACGGCAACCACATCGCATTGCTATAGCCTTGGACGACTAATTTACACTTACATTTACCAGCAATGCTTCAAGCAAACTACAATCTCCTCTTATATATATATATATATATATATATGAAACAATAAATATATAGATATGTTATATTTATCTTAGATCCTATCGTGATAAGAAGACACTCGATATCATGGATAGAGCATTAATATAAAAACAAAAAGATGATGAAAATAACAATTGGATAAAATACAATATTTATTAATTCATCACATATTCAAGCAACGTATATACATATAAACGTTATTTTCTTTAATGCATAGATTTTCAAAGTTTAGCCCTTTTCTATCAGAGGAAAAAAATCAGTAAAATTATGTATTGCTGGTTAGCATAGATTTAAAAATATAAACCCACAAAAGTTGCAAACAAAAAACATCTCAAACGAAAGTTGAGTATTAGGTAACTGTGTTACTGTAATTATCCAGTGGACCAATCAGAGAAAAGGTGATCATTTAGTCATAATCTGATAGAGTCCAGATGGCAAAATTCGAAATCCGAAGTATGAGAGAATACATTAGAATGAAGTCTAAAGCATGAATCAGTTGACAAGAAACTGAGTGACTCACCAAAGAATTCGTAGGAGATCAGTATATGAATAAAGTGATTGCCAATTATATAGCTTCCTTGGCAGGCAAAAATTCACAAATAAAATGTCCCGTATTGAACCATCCATGATCCGAGAATTGTAGTGTTCTAGATTTACATGACTTGGCAACCTCATTTCCAAAGACATCTCGCTTTATAATCAATAAAGTGTGACGTCAGTTGGGGAAGGTTAGCTTTGCTTCACCCAGTTATTTTGTTAGTAGCTATTTCAACGATCTCTAGTTTCCACGCGCGGGAAAATATTTGATTAGAAAAATTCAATTTAGATCTTGGAATTGATTTGTCACAGTAAAACCTGTGTTTTTCTCGCGGCGTTGAAATCACTTTTCGATCGCAAAAAGTAAAAAAGTAAAAAGTAAAAACAATCTTTAAATTCTTAGAATTATTTAAAATAAACAATAAAAAAGCGCGCCGGAATAGAAGTTTTAAAAGACAAAAACAAAATGGCTGCCAGTTTTATAATAGTGTTAAATACCCTGACCAGCTGTACTGAAAAGGTCAGTCGACGGTACTAGATGCACTTGGCATGGACAGGAACCTGACCAGAAGAAATCATCATGACATGATTGATTGTTAACAATAAATAGGCGGTCATCTGGTCAGGGAAAAACAAATATATATAGTTGATTGTTAAAAATAAATAGGCGGTCATCTGGCCAGGGAAAAACAAATATATATAGTTGATTGTTAAAAATAAATAGGCGGTCATCTGGCCAGGGAAAAACAAATATATATAGTTGATTGTTAAAAATAAATAGGTGGTCATCTGGTCAGGGAAAAACAAATATATATAGTTGATTGTAAAAAATAAATAGGCGGTCATCTGGTCAGGGAAAAACAAATATATATAGTTGATTGTTAAAAATAAATAGGCGATCATCTGGTCAGGGGAAAACAAATATATATATAGTTGATTGTAAAAAATAAATAGGCGGTCATCTGGTCAGGGAAAAACAAATATATATAGTTGATTGTTAAAAATAAATAGGCGGTCATCTGGTCAGGGGAAAACAAATATATATAGTTGATTGTTAAAAATAAATAGGCGGTCATCTGGTCAGGGGAAAACAAATATATATAGTTGATTGTAAAAAATAGATAGGCGCTCATCTGGTCAGGGAAAAACAAATATATATAGTTGATTGTTAAAAATAAATAGGCGGTCATCTGGTCAGGGGAAAACAAATATATATAGTTGATTGTTAAAAATAAATAGGCGGTCATCTGGTCAGGGGAAAACAAATATATATAGTTGATTGTAAAAAATAGATAGGCGCTCATCTGGTCAGGGAAAAACAAATATATATAGTTGATTGTTAAAAATAAATAGGCGATCATCTGGTCAGAGAAAAACAAATATATATAGTTGATTGTTAAAAATAAATAGGCGGTCATCTGGTCAGGGAAAAACAAATATATATAGTTGATTGTTAAAAATAAATAGGCGGTCATCTGGTCAGGGAAAAACAAATATATATAGTTGATTGTTAAAAATAAATAGGCGGTCATCTGGTCAGGGAAAAACAAATATATATAGTTGATTGTAAAAAATAAATAGGCGGTCATCTGGTCAGGGAAAGACAAATATATATAGTTGATTGTTAAAAATAAATAGGCGGTCATCTAGTCATGGAAAAACAAATATATATAGTTGATTGTTAAAAATAAATAGGCGTAGATTGAAGTTGGTCATCTGGTCAGGGAAAAACAAATATATATAGTTGATTGTAAAAAATATAATAATCGTTGATCAGAATCACCTGCAAAATACTAGCCACAGCAGGAAACACGCTCTGGGGGCGTAGATACATTGACAGTGAAGACCCAAAGTGGACGTTTGCAAGAGGTCACAAATTATTGTATAATAACAACCCAAAATTGATATCGGAGTTGGTTGGCGATTTGGGGCCGGAAGAAATTACCCGTCGAATTCCTGTTCGTGATCCTTAACCCACACACCTTCACCACCGCCAACAATATATCATTATATTTTCATATATATGTGTGCTGTCATTTTTTTCAGCATACTACAATAGGTTCAAGTTGATAACAGTTTTAATTGGAAAAGGCGCTAGAACAAAAGATTTTTGTTTAATTCAATTATAGTTAAAGAAATATAATCTATATCAAGGAATAACCCACAACAAATGCCACTAATGGAATCCTTCTATGTATGAATTGTCCACCAAGTTCCAGTCATGAATGTCCAAAAGTTTAATTAAAATGCTCCAAATATAGATTTATTCGTAGCAAGCACATCTGGATACTGTTGATTTGGTCTGTCCTAGGGATTATTTAGGTATAAGTCCAAAGATAAAAGTTTGGGATGTTAGGGTCCGGTGAGTGTGAGGCACATTCAGGATCACACCCCTCTTACTGATGAGACGATCATCAAAGTGTCTTTGTATATCATTAACCGGCAATAAAACAATAACTGTTGGTCATTGGTCAATAAATCTTGGTGGACAAGTCAAGCATAGACATTTATTCGTAGCAACTATGGTTGGATTGTAGAAAGCATTGCGATTTTTATTAAAGATTCCATTGAATGGAATTTTCGACCAACTCTATATTTTCAGACGTCAGGTACGATCATGTTTGATTAGCATTTTTTTTTCAGGTCTGTCACGTTTGGAATAGCATGTTTAAATGCGTCCATGCATCTTGAAATATTACTCTGTCCGTCCGACCGTCCATCTGTCACACTAAAGTCGGTCTGTTACACTTAACCATTAAATGCTTTTTGTTTCCAAACATAATTCAATCCCAAAACCAAGCAATATCTGAACCCTTAAATGCTTTTTGTTTCCAAACATAACTCAATCCCAAAACCAAGCAATATCTTAATCCTTAAATGCTTTTTGTTTCCAAACATAACTCAATCCTAAAACCAAGCAATATCTTAACCCTTAAATACTTTTTGTTTCCAAACATAACTCAATCCCAAAACCAAGGAATATCTTAACCCTTAAATGTTTTTTATTTCAAATATGACACATTCCGACAAAATGCCTATTTAATATAATATTCTACGAAAATGCGTCAAACTGCAACTTGTTTCACATCTGCAACGAGCCTGTTCGCAAACGTGAGTAGGTATTAGTATGATGTTGCATCAGCACACCCGCTAGATAGGTAGTCAGTATCTTTGATGTCATCTTTAGTGTCATCATTTTACTCGTTCTAATAACCCGTAATTTGCAATTAAGTTACCACATCATCAATCTCTTACCAGATTACAGTCTATTACTCTCACCCATTCCAATTAAATGTTTTTTGAATCACGCTCTTATGTTCTGCAGTGTATATTGTTCTCACTTCCGTCTATCGCTTTCTTTCGTTTTCTCTATCCGTGTGTTTATAATTATAATAATATAATAGTAATATTATTATAATAATATAACATTATAATAAAATAATTATTATGATATAGTAATACAATTATAATAATAATATTATAATAAAATAATTATCATAATATAATAGTAATATAATTATAATAATATAATGTTATAATAAAATAATAATTATAATATTATAGTAACATAATTATAATAATATAATGTTATAATAAAATAATAATTATAATATTATAGTAACATAATTATAATGATAATATTATAATAAAATAATTATAATAATATAATAGTGATATAATTATAATAATAATATTATAATGAAATAATAATAATATAATATTGATATAATTATAATAATACTATTATAATAAAATAATTATAATAATATAATAGTGATATAATTATAATAATACTATTATAATAAAATAATTATTACAATATAATATTGATATAAGTATAATAATGCTATTATAATAAAATAATTATTATAATATAATAGTAATATAATTATAATAATACTATTATAATATAATTATAATAATATAATAGTGATATAATTATAATAATAATATTATAATAAAATAATAATAATATAATAGTAATATAATTATAATAATATAATGTTATTATAAAAGAATTATTATAATATAATAGTGATATAATTATAATAATAATATTATAATGAAATAATAATAATAATAATAATAATGATAATAATAATAATAATAATAATAATAATAATAATAATAATAATAATAATAATAATAATAATAATAATAATAATGATAATAAAATAATTATAATAATATAATAGTAATATAATTATAATAATATAATCTACTATATAAAGTAGAGACGATTTTTCCCCAGTACCTTCTCGGAGAATAGGAAAATAACCACATGCATCACAGGCTACTAAACTCACCATTATATTACACTTATTCACTCGAGCGTGTTTCAGTAAATTTGTTATTATTTTTTCCTACCTAACACTAAATATTACATTTGGCCCACCATCCACGTCTCTCCGAAAAACCAACTCCATATAGGTGGTAGCAAAAACTTTTCTCCCTAACAATTTTGTACCGTCATACTAATCATCGACACCGGGAACTAATACACACAGTTTAATTTTCACAAAACACCGGTTCTTATTTATTATTTGCCTGGTATTAATTTACTACATAATATAAAGCAATACGCAAATACTTAATGACCGCTCCCGTTCACTTCGATGATTTTCCGCGAATATCAGATTACGTTATTTATAATTCTACCTATGACTTCTACATTATATTCATTCCGGAAGTCAGGGAATGAAATTAACGAGCACAGTTCCTGCAACATTTATTCATTCAACATGGCGGGTACAATTTCTGGATCGAATCGACATCCTATTTAATTCAAAAAGCGAAAGATACTCCTAGATCCTGATACATTTACATTTTCAAAATCATACACCTTTAACACGCATATTATAGAAAACTTGCCCAAATCCAGTCATTTTCAGCAACTTCAATGACCTAAACAGTGTCATTGCTGAATCTTAACATAACACACATGCCAATAAACAAGCTTAGCTTAATTGGCCTATTTTCACATGTATTTTTAACTCGAAACCAGTGGTTAAGAAGGGAGGTTTCATGCTTGACAGTTTCAGCGTTCTACTCTGCCACTTTTTTCTTTTTTTTTTAATTCAAAACATTCGCCAACACAGTAGAGGGTGGGGGAGGGGATAAAGAACTATAGGCCGTTTCTTTTTTATTCGATGTCATGCAATAAGTAGTACTTTCTCCCGGGCTTTTACTGAGCCTTGTTGCATCCACGAACGTACCTTTTATTGGACCTTTTACCCTCTGGATTCTATCTATCTTCGCCGCACCTGAAGATGTGGTTTTTTGGAATTTAACTTTGAATCCTCTCTTGTCACTTCTCGTGCCTTTTAACGACCTACCTATCTACATTTCTCTTTCTCCGCTGGACTTTTTGACACCGGACTTTTTTGCAATCGGACATTTGCTTGCATTCGGGCAGAGTTTTGCCTTGTGTTTTTTCCCTACAATTTTTATTTTACTTTTTCAAATTTTAAATCTTGGCCTTTGCCAACTTATCTATCCCAACGACTTCCTCTGATGATAAGATTTTGATCTTTGAAAAGCCTGGCTTAAGGAAAAATTTAACTTGAATAAATTGCCTTTTTTTTCGGAATATACCTTGCTCTGAGCAACTGAATAGAAATACGATTTGACTTTTGCTTTTCATATTCCTTTTCATCCTTCTACATATATATATATATATATATATATATATATATATATATATATATATATATATATATAATTTATTTAGATACTGTATATTACATAATTCAGCAATGTATCGCGGTTTCATCCAAAAGGGCAGATTTAGACATCTTTAGTAAATCTCTGTGCCCAGTGTAATCATCGGCACGCTGAAACGATTGTAGACACGCCCGACATGGAATGGCGTCAACAATGACAGAAAACGGTGTATCTCTGAGGGGGTCCCCGAAAAAATCCGGTGTGGGATAGTGATTAACTAAGGCTTAAGGGAGGCCTTCATTTTATTCCATAGCAAGTTTTTATTTTTTTTTTTTAGATTTACTAAAGATGTCTAAATCTGCCCTTTTGGATGAAACCGCGGTACATTGCTGAAATATGTAATAGACAGTATCTAAATAAATTATATTAGCTCTCTTATATGATCGAGCACTTTGTTTGATTTCTTTTCATATACAACCTGACACACACACACTATATATATATATATATATATATATATATATATATATATATATATATATATATATATATATATATATATATATATATATATCTCCCCCAGCTGAGCGTTGGATATAAAATATATAACATAAATAAATAAATAAATAAAAAAATAAATTAAAAAATGAAAATATTAATTTCTAACGGCAATCATATTTTAAAATCGGTCACATGACATGTATTTCTTTCTCCTCTTCTTCTTTGCTTGACTTCATTCTTCCTGGAATTCAACAACCAGGTTGGATCATAAAATAATTCTCTGCCTGATGAGACCTCAGCTCTTGAGAGCTGTAGATCGATAACATCGACATGCCAGTGTAGCAAACCTTGTACATGTTTGAATAAAAGCATTCACAATACAGCTCTATATTTTTATTGAGCACTCTTTTATAAGCCCGGTTTGATTCCCTTTGGATTTCTACCCTGTGGATTTTTACCCTACCTGGACTACTATATATATATATATATATATATATATATATATATATATGCCAGCCTCTTCTTGTTCTTCGCGGCTGCTCCGGAATTTATTTGCTTTCATCCATTTGTCGTAATCAA
>OY744541.1:88788669-88801169 GCA_963556195.1 Sepiola atlantica
AAGAAAGAAAAATATCGGCGTGTTTTTGAGTTTACTTTTGCTAGTTGTTGATTTGCTTATCCTTTAGTCCATTTTTATTTTTACACATATATATATATATATATATATATATATATATATATATATATATATATATATATATATGGTCTAAAGAAGCTTTGAGTCATTTTAAATTTAAAAAATGGAAATACACTTTAAATTACCAGAGTAACTAACTAAATCCAAGATATCGCAGACTTAGCGTTCGTTGGAAAATTCATAAATAAAAAGGGGGATTCAAGTATCTACCAGTGAAACAAAAAACAGGGGACCTTCACTTAAGCGTTAAATATTAAAACGGTGATCATCAGCTGTTTACCATGTAACTGTTTCGGAGATTTAAAAACAGAACAGTTATAATATTCATGGCTCCCCCCCTCTCTCTCTCTCTCTCTCTATATATATATATATATATATATGTATATATATATATATATATATATATATATATGTATATATATATATATATATATATATATATATATATATATATATATATATATATATATATATAAAGTAGAGAACTGAAATCGAACTTTTAGGAAAGGTAAAACCAATTGTGAAAATATACAGCTGAATATACTGGATAGAGCAGACAGACACATGCTTGCATTCGGTCAGCTTTTGCCCTGTTTTTTCCCCAGAATCTTTGTTTTACTTTTTCAGATTTTGAATCTTGGCTTTTCGCCAACTTATCTATCCCCGCAATTTCCTCTGATGATAAGATGTTGATCTTTGAAAAGCCTGGCTTAAGGAACAAAATTTAATTAAATAAATTGCTGTTTGCGGAATACACCTTGCATTGAGCAACTGAATTGAAAGTAGATCTGCCTTCGTTGCTTTTCTAATTCCTTTTCATCCTTCTATCGATATGTATATAAATATATATATATATATTTCATATGTCTCTCTCTCTCACACACACTCTCTCTCTCTCTCTCTCTCTCTCTCTATATATATATATATATATATATATATATATATATAAAGCATATGTATTATTTTTGTTTCCTTGATGTTAATCTAATGAAACTTGTGCACGCTAACATGTACAGCTGTTTTTAGTATAAATTTTTATTTATACAAACATTTTTTGTTACATATATAAGCATACATGTTTCACCTGCGCTCTCTTTCAAGAGCAAGCTTCATCAGAACTGTATAAAAAATGAAATGAGAATAACAAACTTACTTGTTTTACTCCGGTTGGGATGGGATGGGTACATAATTAAACGGTCAAGATTCATATCCAATTACACATTCGCGCTACTTTTTTTTTCATTTGAAAGCGGTCAGATCCAACGTACTCTAAACTTAAATGATTACAAACGCCCCCAAAGTAGCGCGAATGTGTAATTGGATATGAATCTTGACCGTTTAATCAGACCCCCCCCCCAATTGGGGTAATACCCAAAATAAGGAAGATTCTTATTTCTTATTTTATTTTTTCTAAAGGTCTTAGGAAGTTTGCTCTCGAAAGAGAGCGCAGATGAAACATGTATGCGGCATATGTATATAGAATAAGAGACAGTCATCCACATACAGCTGTTTCGTTGTTATTACGACTCATCAGTGTAGATTAGTCTCATCAGCACACCATCGAAAATATAGCCATTAAGCCATGTTACTCATCAGTGTGTCTAGACGTAACAAGTGTATCCACGCCCAGATTCGAACACCGAATTGCCAGTCACATCCAAATGTGATCAACAGCCAAATACCTAACCCAGTGCGCCAACATATATATATATATATATATATATATATATATGAAGCAATCCAACAAAAGATATAAGCGTCAACTAATATCTTATAATTAGTGAAACATCCAGATAAAAAACTGAAGCTCAATATACTAGATAGAGCATTAATATTATAATATGAAATGAAGTAATAAAATAAGGTGTCAATCAAATTTTATTAGAATTCAAAGTTCATGCAAAGCATCCTTAAGTCCTTAGCTCATGAGTTTTCAAAGATAATTCTTCTCTTCGGAGGACCATTACCGCAGTTATACTACTACAGGTAATAAAATTACGCTTTGAAAATATATAAAATTATATACACAAATATATAAAAATACATAACATCAAACATATCAATCCAAAAACATACTTTTGTTGAATCCATACAGTCCATCCAGGTCATACAAGTTGAGAAGCATAATCAGGAAGGACATTACTCCAAGATACAAACAGCAGTCCAAATATGTGAAATTGAAGGGGCCGGCAAATTTATCCAGTCGCGAAATGTGTCCATATTCAATGTTAATGATAAATACATCAATCAAAATAATACAAAAAGTCCAATCAAAGTTCCGAGATCCCAACATGTGCAACTCTAATCAAATCCAAATTCGTTGTTTAATTAGAAAACCCGCTAAATCCGAATTGAGCAAAATAAGACGGACTCCCATCACATCTAGCCAGAAGAGCGGATTTAGCGGGTTTTCTAATTAAACAACGAATTTGGATTTGATTAGAGTTGCACATGTTGGGATCTCGGAACTTTGATTGGACTTTTTGTATTATTTTGATTGATTTATTTATCATTAACATTGAATATGGACACATTTCGCGACTGGATAAATTTGCCGGCCCCTTCAATTTCACATATTTGGACTGCTGTTTGTAACTTGGAGTAATGTCCTTCCTGATTATGCTTCTCAACTTGTATGACCTGGATGGACTGTATGGATTCAACAAAAGTATGTTTTTGGATTGATATGTTTGATGTTATGTATTTTTATATATTTGTGTATATAATTTTATATATTTTCAAAGCGTAATTTTATTGCCTGTAGTAGTATAACTGCGGTAATGGTCCTCTGAAGAGAAGAATCATCTTTGAAAACTCATGAGCTAAGGACTTAAGGATGCTTTGCATGAACTTTGAATTCTAATAAAATTTGATTGACACCTTATTTTATTACTTCATTTTATATTATAATATATATATATATATATATATATATATATAAAAATATATATGTGTGTGTGTGTGTGTGTGTATATAGTTTTTAAATTAGAGCTCTGTTTAAAATAGAAAAGTGTGTTATTATTTCTGCGATGAGCAAGTTATGCCCGAGCGTTGACCATTGTAGACACTTCCCCGTCTCTCGGGTGAGTGTATCTTAATTTCAATTATTTGCTGTGTCGATTTCTTGCGGCCGTGTGGTCCTGAACGTTTGTCTCATTATTCTAGACTGAATCTACAAACGGCGTTCGAGCCCATGCGACCGCCTTAGACCGCCACTCCTACACTCTTGATCGTAATGAAGCCCGAAACGACGTCGTCTGTAGGTTAAAAATACTTTAATATTTTAAAAATACTGATAGTTATATATATATATATTTATATAGCTTACTATATATATATGTTTATATATATATATATATATATATATATATATATATATATGTATATATATATATATATATATATATATATATGTATATATATATATGTATATATATATATATATATAGTAAGCTATGAATATATATTTATGGCAATAAAGCTACACAGAGGCTCCCACGTTTTATCCCCGGGGGAATCTTCAGGCTAAAATGCAATGAACGGGTGTTTTTAAATACACGGCTTGCTAGTTTACCAATCAGATCCTTTGTTGTTCTCTCAGCCAATCGTAGGGATTCCCACGAACAAAGTTCTGGTTAATGTTACTTCCTCTATCCTGTTCTATTGTTCTGTTTTCTATAGATTTGCTTATATCCGGCCCTTTGTTGTGTCAATATAATGGGTGAATTTATTTTAATACGGGATTGTTTGTATTTCTATTTTAGGTTTTAATTTTTAAATTGTTAGGTTTTTGCTCTACTTACGTATCGAGCACTGTTGAAGTGAATACTGAAAATTGATACATAAAAATTTATATCTCCTTATAAAATTTGATGTGGATACATGAAATAGTAATATATATATATATATATATATATATATATATATATATATATATATATATATATATATACTAGACATGGCATAATAATACATTTTGATGACAGACGTTCTGTACTGGAAGTTATTGGTGAATCTGATATTTTTCAGGAAGTTAGGAAACGTGCAGCTGCTTATACGATGAGAGATATATCAAGAGAGAATCTATGAAAAGTAAGAAACAAAAATACACCAAGACAGATGCGAGAGCTCGAATACAGTGTGGTTCACAAAACAGTCCACATCTGATTGTAACGTTAACGTTCTTGTTTATCAACTTTTAACATAAAGACGTGAGTAGACGAGAAATCGGTTTCACCTGCAATAATTTTACTTTTGGTCAAACCCACCGTGTCCCATTTAGGGAGTTTGGTTTCCCTGCATTAAAACCTAACTAACCTTTTTTAAATTTGCCCTCATATGTAGATACAATTTAATAAGGACTTTACTTCGTATGAGTAAAACTTGAATAAAGATATACTGTTATTTGTATAAAGATGTGCTTCGTGTGCTTCTTCACAGAACTAGTATATAATTCAAGGCCTGTTTTCAATGAAATCTTTGTCTTTTCGGAGAGAATAAAATACGTATTTCAATAAAAGATAATAATAATAATAATTTTATCATAATAATATTGATCGAAAGAGGTGGAAAAGAGTACTAGAAATCTGGGGAGACTTGTTGTCACTCAGACTCCAGGGAACACCATTGGTGATTATCAGTGCGCAATCGCTGATGACCTGTGTGAGAACCTCTAGTGTAAATTTCTTCCTTCTTGGTATCTACACCGGATATGACTTCATTATGGAACTGACTGTGCAGCCTCGTATTCGAAAATACGAGGTAGTTACGGTTTCATGCATTTATAACATTCTATCACTTGAAAAGGCTTGAATTATAATTTACTAGCGGTGAATCTGGAAAAGTATCTCTTATTAAATTTGTTCGCGGTGTTTACTAGTGAAAGCGGGAGGAGATCTGAGTGCTAAAAGAAAATCCTTCCCCTAACCTTAGTTATAATTAATAAATTATAAAAAATAAACGTTTTAGTTGCTATTTTCATACTATGGACTGCACCCTTACAATTGGGACCGACAGAACATGTTAGTTAGAAAATGGATGACAATACAATAGTGATGCGGAGGTTCAGGCCAATATTGAAGCGGCAGATATATTGAGTTGTATGAAAAATTAGTCGGTGGAAGAGTCGAAAAAGAGTATGGTGACGGAAGTATTTATTTCCTGTTGATGAGAGTAACTTGTGGAACCGGACGTATCGGATTTGGGAGACAAAGAAGACGGGAGGAGTGAGATCGTAGAGTCGAGCAGACGAGTTCGCAGGGTTCATACGAAACAAATTTAAGTGTGTAACTCGTATGAACAAAGTGAATATTATTTACTGTAGTCAGCAAAAAAGGGGATAAACAAACAAAGGTTCACCATCCACTAGTCTCTCCATCTTAGATATGGTAAAAAAGAGTCTCTAATCTGATAGGTCCCTAACTATCTACCAAGCTCCAGCTCCTGCCCAATCGCCGCAATGTTTCATCCTTGTGCTTGTTTTACAAGTACTTCAATGGAATGTGCTCCGATGAACTTGCTGCTCTAGTGCCCCTCCCCCCGATGTAAATACACTCGACAAACCCGACAACCAGCTAAATCCCATCCATTAACTGTGGAGGTCCCCAGATGCAGGAAGGCCTTCTACTCCAATAGCTCTTACCGTGAGCTGTCGGCATCTGGAACTCCTTCCCTGATACCTGTTTCCCCGACTGTACCGACATGCAGAAATTTAATGTCAACAAACATCTAGCTGCACAGCTCCCAATTTAGAATGACCCTTCCCCCAAACTTTCACTTTAATTCTCAGTAGCCCCTTAGGTCTACAGTGGCACATTGCCTTGTTTTGGGTTAATACAGTTTAAAAATAAAACAAAACAAAAAACACCAAGAAAGGGTTAATATAAAATTATACAGCAGAAATATAGACCCGGATTAAATATTAAAACATGAAAATAAACTGGAATGCATTTTTTTTTATTTTTAAAGAAAATATTAACCATAAATGACTAACAAAACAGATTTAAGTATCTTGTATCTTGTATCTTTATTAAGTATCTTGTATCTTGTATCTTTATCTTGTATCTTTATCTTGTATCTTTATTAAGTATCTTGTATCTTGTATCTTTATCTTGTATCTTTATCTTGTATCTTGTATCTTGTAGTAAAAAGAAACAGTCAATAGACTGACTCTATTTTTTCATAAAATACTATGGATGACTAAGAAAAGGATTTATATAACATAAGAGAGAAGACATCTTTGCACTTGAACATTTTGTTTCATTTTACTTCAGTCGAAGTTCTCAGAAATCAAGGGGTCCCTTCCTGGGGCTGCACTTGATCTCTATATGAGATACATAGATATTCGAATATTCCATTAAAGTTCTCTTTTATCTCTCAAACGTTGAGTTACTAAAGAAGTTAAAAACATTCATTTTCCTCTCTCCAATTGACCAGTTAACTATGTTATAGTGTATCTTTATTGTGGTCTCTTGGTCTTACAGAATTCCAGGACAACTATTCATCTAGTCTAGTGGAGTATCCAGCTAACGTGATTTGGAGAAGATTAACCATTCCTCATATGAGCCAGTGTATAGCTATGTCGAAGGTATCTTATTGGGTTTCAAATACTATGTTATTTTGAATATTTCGTCATGTCAGGTTATCCTGACAAATCCTTGTACAGAAAAACCGAAGACACTCGAGGATTGTGTTTAGTAGGTAATTGAAACTCCCCAGTGGGTAATTCAAATTCCACAGTAGATAATTCAAACTCCCCTGTAGGTAATTCAAACTCCCCTTGAACTGAGTGAAACGTTATATGACTTTTGAATGTACCTATTAAGTGAGTTTCTATTAGATGCAAGACAATAAGTAGTGCCTCCACAATGAGAATTGGATTCTCTACTCAATCGAAAGCATCGAGAGATGAGGCAATTTAACCAATCGGCCGTTATGGCAGAACCGAGAAGAGTGTTCACAAGAGGATTCATTTTGTCCTAAAAAAGAGGAGGGTTTTTTTTAGATGCGTCCATTCAATCTACGCGGTTATCGATGAAAATTCTATTTCAAACACCAGCGTGACAGACAAACAAGAATCCCTTTTCACACTTAAGTGTTAAATACTGACAGATGAAGTGGAATAAAATTTAAACCTAAAACGTGACAGACCGGTATTTGCAACATACGCGTGACAGACACACATACATTATATTTCACACTTAAGTGCAAAATAGTGACAGGCGGTAATAAAAGTTTAAACTAAAGCGTAAAAGTAGATGTTATTTCCAACTTAAGCTTCACTGTAAAATGATATTAAAGACTAAAGCGTGACAGACCGATGTAGATGCTATTTTTTATAAAAAGCGTGACAGACCGACACGACTGTTTCAAAAAACATAAGCGTCATATACCGATCAAGGGCTATAGAATATTATAAATGACTTTGACGTATCTTAAACAATATGCGTCCATTCGATCTGTGTGGTAGAATGACGAAAATGCTATTTCGAACTTAAGCGTGACAAAATTACGAAAATGCTATTTCAAACTTAAGCGTTACAGAATGACGAAAATGCTATTTCAAACTTAAGCGTGACAGAATGATGAAAATGCTATTTCAAACTTAAGCGTGACAGAATGACGAAAATTCTATTTCAATCTTAAGCGTGACAGAATGATGAAAATTCTATTTCAAACTTCAGCCTGACAGAATGACGAAAATGATATTTCAAACTTAAGCGTGACAGAATGATTAAAATGCTATTTCAAACTTAAGCGTGACAGAATGACTAAAATGCTATTTCGAACTTACGCGTGACAGAATGAAGAAAATGATATTTCAAACTTAAGCGTGACAGAATGACGAAAATTCTATTTCGAACTTAAGCGTGACAGAATGACGAAAATGCTATTTCAAACTTAAGCGTGACAGAATGATGAAATTGATATTTCAGAATTAACCATGACGCGATTGATATTTCAAAAAAATGATATATTCTATTTTAAAATTCAGCTGGAAGATCGCCCGATGGATATATATCATAAGTATGAATATTAAATGATTACTCTAAACAGATACGACAAAAGTCAATTGACACCGTTTAATAGTGGAAAATGGAATCCAGAAGTTTGTGACAGTTTGACGCTGACTATGTTTACCTTTTATATTAACTTATAATATGGGTTCTCTAATTATCATAATTCGTCCTTGTCCTTGTGTCATACTTAAATGGTAATATATAAGATAGATAAATTGATACCCGAAACACAACAAAACGTAGACAACATTGTCGCGACTAAGTTTACCCTTCGATTCCCAAAATGGAAATTCTTAACTCGTTTCTGCGCATACGGCTCGGCGCATTCACTCGCCTGAATTAATAAAACAAATAAAAAAACATTTCAAGCCAATCAGATGCATTTCTCGTAATTTATCAAATTTGCTGTTTTGAGCCACCCAGAGTAAATAAAAAGCCAGATTTTTCCTTCAACTTTTTGCCGAGCCCAAACTCCACGACATAGCTAACATCGCCATTTCACTAGCTTCCCTCGCCCTCTGTCAAGCGGTGGTAAAGCTAAAAATGCATTTCTCCACTCACGTACACATAGCCACTCTGACACTAACACACACACATACATTAGGCATTAGCTCTTTCAATGTCGTCTGCTGATTGAAAACAAATCGTCTGCTCATTGAAAACAAATACTTAACAACTTTTCACTAAACTTTCTACAATGAAAACAAATGAACATTGACTCTTATTAATAACTTTCAATGAAATCTAATTCATGTAATTGAGTGAGAAAGTTTTGATTACGATTTTCAGACCTGTGGATAATTCACGGCCCTTAAATTATCGACTCAGACTTCCTCGATATCTCAGCTAATGAATCCCCATTGTTCTGCAATGAATCTCAAAATATGAACAACCATTCTATGTTTGCCTATCTATGTAAACTTCTATTTTTGACATAAATAAAATATCTCTTTTGTGAACTTATGCTTTTGAATTCATTTTTTTTATTCATGTTTATCATATAACATTTCTCTCGCCCTTTCATATTTGAGTATTACCGAAAATTGTTTCCTTAAAAAATGTCTCTCTAAAATCGGCTCTCTCAAAAAATTTCCCACCAAAACTAGAACCCTAAAAGGGTCCTCCAAAACATCATAGAAAAATGGAAAGTCCACGATGAACATTAAGCAAAAAGTGTTCAATAAATGCATCATGCCTGTTAGGACATATGGATTTTATCTTTTGTTATTTTATTTGCAGGTGGAATACACGGCCGATGAAGTGCATAAAATTCTAGCCATGATTGAATCTGGAAACAGGCCCAAATCGGCTTCCTCTAAAGGCAATTCGGGTCTTTTCAGATCTGTTTCAGCATTTGGAATTGCTGGTAAATCTTTGATTGAATGAACAATATAGTTGATCACCTCCCCCCACTTTCTATGTCAAGAATGGCTTTCTAAATTATAACGTTATCATTTCAGCCCGGTCCGTAAACTACATAAGCGCCCTTTTTAAATTAACTTTTTTACGTATTCTCTGTAGTGTCCTTATTGGTCAGGTTACAACAACAAAAAATAGATTGAATTATCTCCCCTTTTAACTGACTCTTCTAACTTAATTCTCTGTAGTGTCCTTACTACTTACAACAACAAAAGACAGTTTGAATTATCTCCCCTTTTAACTGACTCTTCTAACTTAAAGATGACAATTTCATCTGTCACCAATAATAAAAAAGCACCGGTAATTATTTGTGTGCCATGTCTATTTATTTCTGTAAAGTCTGTGTAAAATTACACGTTCAACGAGTAAAATGTAATTTCCAACTGAAAAAACTTATAGATGGGACGACGGACCAATCCTGTTATAAGGATCCGTGGACGCTTCCAAGAATGAGTAATAACAATGATAACAATGTGTATTTGTTGGTCTGCAGACAAATTGGGTAGTGATTGGTTTCACTCTCTTCGTGCGGTCGATCGGACGAAAAAGAATCTCTTAATGTTTTCTTGGAGACACAGATTTTAAACTACTAACGCTTGGGGGTTTTAAGTAAGGAAGGAGGGAAGGACACGTTGTTCGCAGAAGAAAGGAAAGAACATCTCTCAATGCGACAAAACCAATCTCAGATTTCCAAATCGTAAATACAAGATGATTGGAAAATGATTCCATATTATTAAGTGTCTGTTATTTATTGCTGAAATTTACTTCTTACAAGAAACGAATCTGATACAGACGTGTATAGCTCGGGGTTTTATTTCGAAAACAATATGGGCGCCAGCATTCGCCACCAGCTTCTACAGCCGTCTGAGAACCGCATCGACTGTTACCCACTCTTTTTATTTTACTAATGATTCCACTTTTATCAAGGCTTAAAGAGAATCGGGGATAAGGGTTTATGCAGTAGATAGATTGACAGATAGATTGACAGATAGATTGATTGTTGAACTATGATGAATACTATGAGAGGATTGAATATTTGAAAATAACACTAACCACTCAGAACAATATCCGACGCGAAAAACATCAATTACTCGCCCTTTGACAGAAACAGGAATCGTGAGATGTTCGGGCTAAAGGACGAAATAGCGGGAGCGAATGTTGTGAGACATAATATTTCGCTGATCTACAGTATAGCTAATTAAACAAGTGACTCAATCCGGAATCGAAACCCGACCGTCTGGTCAAGAGTCGGTATATATATATATATATATATATATATATATATATATATATATATATATATATATATATATATATATATATATATATATATATAATGGTAATAATCCAGGTAAAAAATATCCAAAGGGTGGTAATCCAGAGAATTTTAATCGGGTTTATAAAAAGTGCTCAATATCAAAATAGAGCTTTATATATATATATATATATATATATATATATATATATATAAAGTGGTGTACTAAAAGAATTTTGCCCTGTGTTTCTTCCCCCTAAAACTTTTATTTTATTTTTTCAAATTTTAAATCTTGGCCTTTGCCAACTTATCTATCCCAGCGACTTCCTCTGATGATAAGATTTTGATCTTTGAAAAGCCTGGCTTAAGGAAAATTTAACTTGAATAAATTGCTTTTTTTGCGGAATATACCTTGCTCTGAACAACTGAATTGAATTATGATTTGACTTTTGCTTCTCTAATTCCTTTCCATTCTTCTTCATTATATATATATATATATATATATATATATATATATATATATATATATATATATACGCACGCACGTATATACACATATACACAATATATATATATATATATATATATATATATGTTTGTATTAAAAAAGATAAGAACAACATCGGTACCGTCGGTTTCAAATCCTAACAAAAGGCACATATCAATGCCTTGTTATATATATTTGTGATTTTTCTTAAAATCGAGCCCTCTGCTGGGATTGTCTCTCACTAATCTCTCTCTCACACACACACACACACACACACACACATATATATATATATATATATATATATATATATATATATATATATATATATATATATATATATATATAACTTCTTTGTAATAATTAGTGTTGTTCCTTTTAACCTCTTTAATCCTTAAACCCATTTTCTCTCCCTAATTCCTTTAGAAGACACATCATTAAACCCCAAAACAGTAACGGCCAAATATACGATACTCATAATATTGGCTATAGAATTTTTTATTTTTTTATTATTTTTTATTTTTTTATATCTCTTTAAATCTTCGGTTTAAATCTCAACTGTTACTTTTCACCCTTCCCCTTTTTTTCAAACCTTTTTAAACCTTTCTTACCTTAAATTTAAACAAACATACATAACACTCTAAGCAAATAACGCGTCCAAACGAGAGTGACACGTGACTTCACATTTCCGAAACAGATGACAACAGATGGTTAAGTCCTTCTGTGCTTGAAACCGACGGTACGAGGAAGTCGAAGCAAAGATGCGCTATTAGGGAAAACATAATTCGTCGCTCGATATCTTGAATTACACTGCTCAACCATGTCAGATGAAAGAATAGTGGGTCAGATAGTTTGGACATGCGTTGTGGGCCAACAACGACACCATCGTGAAACTTATTTTTTCGTTAGGAGTCGCCGGGCAGCGACCGAGAGGAAAGCCGATGATGAGATAGGCAGACACCCTGCACAAAGATCAATGTAAAACCGGCCTTCATTCGGACCAAGTTGTGATCGTGCCAAGTGGAGAGATACATCCACCATTGCTGACCCCGCTTTTGTTCGAAATTAAAGAAGAAGAAAAAGAAGAAGAAGAAGAAGAAGAAGAAGAGGAAGAAGAAGAAAGAAGCAGAAAAGAAGAAGAAGAAGAAGAAGAAGAAGAAGAAGAAGAAAGAAAAAGAAGAAAAAGAAGAAGAAGAAGAAGAAAGAAGCAGAAAAGAAGAAGAAGAAGAAGAAGAAGAAAGAA
>OY744541.1:88813669-88831169 GCA_963556195.1 Sepiola atlantica
CTCTCTCTCTTTCTCTGTTCCTTCTCTCTCTCTCTTCTCTTACTCTCCTTCTCTCTCTCCTTCTCTCTCTCTCTTCTCTCTCTCTCTCTCTTCTTTCTCTCTCTTCCTCTCTTTCTCTCCTTCTCTCTCTCCTTCTCCCTCTCTCTCTTCTCTCTCTCTCTTCTTCTCTCTCTCTCTTCTCTCTCTCTCTTCCTCTCTTTCTCTCCTTCTCTCTCTCCTTCTCTCTCTCTCTCCTTCTCTCTCTCTCTCTTCTCTCTCTCTTCTTCTTTCTCGCCTTCCCTCTCTCCTTCTGTTCACTCTTTCTGTCTCTCTTTCTGTCTCTCTGTCTTCTCTCGCTCTCTTTCTTCTCTCCCACTCTCTCTCTCTCTTCTCTTTCTCTTTTTCTCTCTCTCCTTCTCCCTGTCTCCTTCTCTCTCTTTTTCTCTCCCTCCTTCTTCTTTCTCTCCTTCTCTCTCTTTCATTCTCTCTCTCGTACTGTCTGTCATCCTTTATCTGAACCGCACACACACACATACACACGCGCACACACACAAACACCCACCCACACACACACAGACACGCGCAGACGCTGTATTGTCATCCGACTATCAAAGTGATGGGTGGGTAAAGTTCATTTGTAATTCATTATTAGTAAAATCGATATAGGAAAGGAAAAGAAACGGAAACAGAAATCTTTCTAATCAACGAACTCCACCGCCCCACGTGACAGTCACGCACGACGTTCTATCGCCTCCACGACGGGAGAAGCCTGACCCTAACCCTAACCCTAACCCTAACCCTAAACCTTACCAGAACCTTAACCCTAACCCTAACCCTAAACCTAACCCTAACCCTAACCCTAACCCTAAACCTAACCCTAACCCTAACCCTTACCCGAACTTTAACCCTAACCCTTACCCTAACCCTTACCCTAACCCTTACTCGAAATCTTACCCTAACCCGAAGTCTCACCCTAACCCTTACTCTAACCTTTACCCTAACCCGAACCTTAACCCTAACAATAATAGATACCGTAGAAATTAAATTTAACTTGGAAATGTTATCTAAAAACAGCCATTTCCGTAAACTGCATAAGCCCCAAAAGAAATTAACTTCATTATGAAACAACGAAGACCCAATGAGTACATCCCAGATAAATATCTTAACAAAACTCCTATTTAAAATTTAAAAAAACAAAGAATAATGTGGTGCCCTCAAATTTCCCGGGCAACGTCGGAACACGGGTCCCGCTTTGATTTCTATGAGACGGCGAAAGTTGTACTGATTATAATCTGTCGTTAAACAAAAAAATGTTAGGTGTTTAACTTAGTATTGCTTAAAAGAAAAGTTCAACATCAAAAGCTAGATGACTTCCGGTAGTCAGATAATACCGGAAGTCATTAAGCTTTCGACCGAGGTCACAATCGAGCCTTTAAATTAAATACACAGCGTGAGTGGAAAAGTGTTCTGACCAGAAGAACGCTTTGTCCATCTCAAGTCTTCGTCAGAAGGTAAACTTATTTCGGCTCCGAGTATCGGTAATGGCACAGGCTGAGTAGGTGTGTTTTTACCAGTCGGTAATGGCACAGGCTTAGTAGGTGTGTTTTTACCAGTTGGTAATGGCACAGGCTGAGTAGGTGTGTTTTTACCAGTCGGTAATGACACAGGCTGAGTAGGTGTGTTTTTACCAGTCGGTAATGGCACATGCTGAGTAGGTGTGTTTCTACCAATCGGTAATGGCACAGGCTGAGTAGGTGTGCTTTTACCAGTCGGTAATGGCACAGACTGAGTAGGTGTGTTTTTACTTACGAGTCGGTAATGGCACAGGCTGAGTAGGTGTGTTTTTTACTTACCAGTCGGTAATGGCACAGGCTGAGTAGGTGTGTTTTTACCAGTCGGTAATGGCACATGCTGAGTAGATGTGTTTCTACCAGTCGGTAATGGCACAGGCTGAGTAGGTGTGTTTTTACCAGTCGGTAATGACACAGGCTGAGTAGGTATGTTTTTACCAGTCGGGGTACGTCCTCGACAATCAGTGCGACGATGACTTTGTTGCTGTCGGGCTGAGGTATGATTCTGTTAAGTCTCAGAAGGTCCACTCTCGAAGGCTTTACTTAGTTTATTGCTAATCGCCTGTGGAATAGCGACGGGGCAGCTCAGGCTTCTTTTTGTAAGCCAGAGCGCGCTAATCCTCAGGCGCTGGCTTTCTACACCCGACCTTGTGTCTAACCTCCCGGAAGGGAATTAAATCAAATAAAATACAGCCGATGATGGTAGCGTCGCAGCGGTGGGTGTGTGGAGTTAAGAACACCTTAATTTCTAAGGCAGAATGTAACTGCGATGTTTAATTGGAACAAATACATTGAAGACATTGCCAAGGCTGCCGCAAGAGAAGGTTGACTCCCTCTACCGTGCTAGTAAACTCCTCACATCTGACATTATCCTGTATCTCTACAAAGCCACCATTCGTCCATGCATGGAGTATTTTTGTCACATCTGGGCTGGTGCATCATCTACTAGTCTCTCCCTCATTGACAAGGTCCAAAAAAGAGTCGCCAACCTAATAGGTCGCTCACTGTCAACCAAGCTCCAGTCCCTGTCCCATCGACGCAATGTAGCATCCTTGTGCTTGTTTTACAAATACTTCAATGGATTATACTCCGATGAATTGGCTACTCTGGTGACCCCTCGACGTAAATTCACTAGACTAACTCGACAATCAACTAAATCTCATTCATTCACTGTAGAGGTCCCCAGATGCCAGAGAGCCTTCTACTCAAATAGCTTCTTTCCTCGTGCTGCTGACCTCTGGAACTCCCTCACTGCCCCCTATTTCCTCGACAGTACTGACATGCAGAAATTTAAAACTAATGTAAACAGACATCTCGCTGCGCAGATCCCAATTTAGGTTGACCCCCTCCCCAACCGTCTCCTCTTTTCTTTTTTCTGAGTAGCCCCTTACGTCTACAGTGGCGGCCTGCCTTGTTTGGAGTGAACTATGTTAAAAAAAAAGCCGTTCAGTTCTATTCGTTTAAAGGGAAGCCAGGTTTGTTTTTCCTTTTTATGATGATTCTTCTGGTGTACACACACACATACACACACATACACAAACACACACACACACATATATATATATATATATATATATATATATATATATATATATATATATATATATTGGTATAGAAAAATTAGTATAACATGCGTACCGTCGGTTTCAAGCACAGAAGGACTTAGCCATCCGGCTCTCTTCAGCTTCTGTTGTCATCTGTTTCGGAAATGTGAAGTCACGTGTCACTCTCGTTTGGACGCGTTATTTGCTTAGAGTGTTGTGTATGTTTGTTTGAATTTAGTGTAAGGAAGGTTTAATAAGGTTTGAAAAAAAGGGGGAGGGTGAAAAGTAACAGTTGAGATGTAAAATTGGAAGAGATTTAAAGATATAAAAAAATGAAAAAAAAAATTCTATACAAATCCGGTGAGTCAATATTATGAGTATCGTATATTTGGCCGTTACTGTTTTTGGGTTTAATAATGTGTCTTCTAAAGGAATTAGGGAAAGGAAATGGGTTTAAGGATTAAAGAGGTTAAAAGGTACAACACTAATTACATTCGTGTTTAAATCTTATATATATATATTGTTGTGAAGTTGTCCAACAGTAAATAATAAATAAAGGAAGTCAAGTCGAGGGTTGGTTTAACAAGTGTATTAACAAAGTAAGAAAGTGACTAGCACTTGGCTAGACAGTTACAAGACTGTGCTTTGTCTTCTCTGTGTCTCTGGTGACTCGCACTATTTATAGTGACAACCGGTGTTGTTTCTCCTGTGTAAGAACGGCCGGTGTAACATATATATATATATATATATATATATATATATATATATATATATATATATATATATATATATATATATATATAAACTTCTTTTAAATATAGCAGGAAAAATCTCAGGAGAGGATTTAAACATGGCCTATACCTGATTAACCTCATCCCCCCGACGATGGACCCAGATGGGTCCGAAAGTACTTGGGAGACAAATCCAAACTATGGTAAATTCATCAGCCAATTCCCCTCCAAAACTAAGATACTGATTCGGACTACAGAAAGGATCTACCAAAAGATATCTAGACACGAGTTGTCTCTTATATTCAACAATACCTGCCTGCAAGGGAAGATGCTGCCTATATATATATATATATATATATATATATATATATATATATATATATATGTGTGTGTGTGTGAAGAGTTTGAATGCAAAACGCGATAAACGCCATTTAAAAAATTACGTTACATTTGAACACTGGACCACGCACTCAAATTATGTTTTACATAATATGATACCGGAATAATTAATGTTTGCTTTCAATTAAAATAAGCTCATATTCGAAGTCTATATTTAATACATTCGTTCTTGTATGGATTAAGGTCTCAATTTATACAAACTGGATTTATCGCGTTTTGCATTCGAACTCTTCATATATATATATATATATATATATATATATATATATATATATATATATATATTAGATTCATATTAGCAAGCTTTTGAAGGGTGGTGAATAAGCACATTCCTGAAACGTCAATATAATCGATCTATTTTGTTAATAAAGTTAGCGATCAAAGCCTTTTCGAATTTATGAACGATTTTGACAGAATGTGCGCAGGATAAACAGGCATCTACACTCACGCAGCGATGTCTGTCCGTCACTTTCTCTCTCTTTCTATCTTTATCCTAAAACTACCACGAACTAGCGCGTATTCTACTACCCTGACTTACAAAAAAAAAATAATAATAACTCTCCGTGCTCTCAGGTCGGATTTGTCGACCTCGGATCCCGACAATGAAAAATAATTTTTTTTAAATAACTGTAACCACTGAAGAAGACATGTGTTTGTCGAAATATCTGATAAAAAATACAAATGAATGTTTCATTTATTAAAAATACTCGCATCGCTTTATCTGTTAGTTTTTTAAAATCTGATTGCTTTTTTAACTAGTCGATGCCTTACAAAGTAGCCCCAAGGGATTTTAATATATATATATATATATATATATATATATGATTTAAGTTCAATTTAAAAGAGACACTTACACCGTTAGTCAACACAACATCGGACGCCACTTCCACAAGACCAGGAAGGATTGTTACAAAAAAATAAGGTTAATACCTTTTATTTGTCTAAAGCTCTCACAAGGCCTGTTATATCAGGCGAAATTATAAGATAAAAATAGTCAAGATGAAAAAGGAAAAATAAATATATTTTTTGATTTTTGATTTTGATTTCAATAAAAAATATCTGCATCTAACACATGGTTTTTATGAAGGCATTTGCCTATTTCTTTATGTTTAAAATTTTAAAGATGCTTAAAAATATGAACTTTCCCAAATTTATATATATATATATATATATATATATATATATATATATATATATATATATGAGAAAGGAAAGATGAGAGTAATCCGACGTAATGAGAAATGAAAAAGGAAAAACCAAGAGATATTTTTTTTATATATTCATCAACGTTTCGTCTTTATTGTAAGACTTCCTCAGGATGATAATTTGAAGAAAAATGTCATGCAAGTACATCGAAATTTTGGGTTGACATGATGGAGTGATAAAGGAAAAGTAATAGCCGTGGCTACTGTGAACGCTGGAGGAGAGTCCAGGCTGCGATATATATATATATATATATATATATATATATATATATATATATATATATATATATATATAATTGTATTGAACAATTATACTTGAAGCACCCCAAAACGAGATGTTGTGCTGAGATGGTTTACAAAACTATTTGTTTCGCAAACTTTGGAGAGTCTCCCTATTGACTTGCTTCCCCACGAGAGCAGAGTTCGACACAAGGGCAGTTTGTAATGTAAGGAAAATTCAGCTCAGTAAAAAAGGGGTGGCGCTTTAGATTGGGACAAAAACATTTTTTAAATTGCCCCAATCTCGAAGGATTTCTCCCTCACTGACCGAAAACCAGAAAGATGCAGTGTAGTTTCGGAACAGATACTACACTTTGCTAATTGTTCGTGTGGCATAACATATGTGCAGTCTTCGGCGTCGAATCCCAAAAGAATTGTCATATTCTTTAGCATGAACAGACTCGACCAAATCACCACTTTCATGAAAATATTCTCCCGTCAGCACCCCAACCCCTCGATGAATAAAAGATTGATTTCTAATAAATTTTTAAAAATGGCCAAGAATATATTTGTTTTTAAATGGATGTATGTACTTAAAAACTGTATCCATTCGTATGTGGCTTCTCAGTTTCCATTAAATTTACGCGCGAAAGTGAAATATCGTTTTATATTTCGTTTTATTTCTTTTTACAGGCAACGCTTTTAGGCTGTTTTCATATAATCACCTTAAAGGTAAAATCTGGGGTTTTTTTTTTGGGGTGGTGGGGGGTGAATTAGCATAAAGTGAAAAGACTGCGATAATACTCAGCAAAATTTAAAATAAACCCAAAGAAATCTCTCAGAAATTGAGCAAACATAATATGAAGCCAGTTAAAAAATAGACTTCGCATTTTTTTTTTTGTTCTTTCAATTTATTTAAAAAAACGAACAATCCATTTAATTGTCTGGAAGTGAAATTAATATTATAAATAAAATGATGTTAAAGTTTTTCAAGAAAGTATTTAAAGAAAAACACGTTCTTCCTTTGCTAGCCTAGTTCTCGACTGATTTATAAAGATGACAACTATATTTTTCTGGTCGATCTTTCGTTTCGATGTTTCACGTGCACGATAGAACCTCGTGTTTTAATGTTTTTTGTGTGTTTTTCTTTCACTAAAACGTGATTAAAATTTTGAAAAAAAGATATTCTTTTGTGAGTAAATCAATTTAACTTTAAATAATTTACGTGATTGAAATAGGAAGTGGTTGCTTTTTATTTGGTTTAGGAGCACACATGAACTAAAATATATATTTTTACTGGTTTGCATCAATCAATGATTTTTATTTATTTATTCGAATCAAAATAAGCCTTTTATCTAAGAAGAAAATGCACAATCAGTTCTGACATTAAACCTTTCTCATCACTTTCGGATGAAAAGTCCTTTTTCACTGGGGAAAATGTTATTTTTGCCATATTCAGAGTGCCTCTGCTCTTTTTTTTTGGGGGGGGGGATACCACTGTATAAAAAACGACCTTGTGTCTAACTTTACCTTCGTAGAGAGGCAAGTAAATAGAGACTCGAGTCAGGATTGTTTTATTTGATCTGTAATCAAATTCTAAATAAAATAAAATGAGAAACTGAAAATTCAGTTCTTTTCTAGAATAGTGGCTCTCACCAATAAATACTGATTTCATCTTAATTCCTATTTCAGTCACGTAAATTAATATCGAGTGAAATTGATCTTGGCATCGTTTGGCTATTTACCCAAAAGGAATAATTTTTACTTTAACTAGAGTTAGCGTTCTTCCTTGGCTAGCCTAGTTCTTGACTGATTTATAAAGATGACGACTATATTTTTCCGGTCGATTTTTCATTTCGATGTTTCACGTGTAATTTTTTTTAAAGATATTATTTTGTGAGTAATGCCAAAGTCCATTTCACTTTAAATAATTTGCGTGATTGAAATAGGAAGTGGTCGCTTTTTATTTGGTTTAGGAGCACACATGAACCAAAATACATAACAATTGGCAGTTTAAACGCTTCTAAAGCACTTATTTCGCATAGGAACAAAGAAATATTATGAACATCACACCGGGGTTTACAGTTCTGAACACCATATTTTCCCAAAACAAAAATGTAAACATGGCGACAGCTAAAGCACGAACAAAATTTCAACATGACGACGTAAACAATGTCAGAAAAGTATTATATTTTTAAAACATTGTTGGCTCAGATTATACATGAGTTATCTCCCTTAAAGCATATCAAAGTTATCTTTCAAACATATAATTCTACCCCATGTAGGATTTTTAGGGTTAGGGTTCAGCTTCTTTCCTGGTTTTCCATTTTACCATGGTTGACTGGTTTTCTATTTTACCATGGTTGACTGGTTTTTCATTTTACCATGTTTTTTTGGACTCTTTAGTATCTACGTCTGTAAATTGCGCCATTTTTTATGTATAATGTTTCTTATATATATATGTATATATATATATGTATCTATATATATATATATATATATATATATATATATATATATATAAATATATATATATATATTATAACTGTCCTGTTTTTAAATTTCCGAAACAGTTACATGGTAAACAGCTGATGATCCCCGTGTTAATATTAGACGCTTAAGGTCTCCTGTTTTTGTTTCACTCTTAGATAATTAACCCCCCATTTTTTTTTTATTATATATATTTTTTTTTTTTTTATATATATATATTTTTTTATTTGTTTATTTTACTTATATTTTTTCATTTATAAATTTTCCAACGAATGTTAAGTCTGCAATATCTTGGATTTAGTTAGTTTGTCTGGGAATTTAAACTGCATTTTACATTTTACATTTTTTTTTTTTTTTTTAATGACTCAAAGCTTCTTTTGACTATATATATATATATATATATATATATATATATATATATATATATATATATATATATATATATATATATAATTTCACTATTTCATGTACCAAGCCACAATATTTGCCAGCGAAAGACCGAATAACAAGAAGTACTACGTGGGTATCACCTCTCTAGATTTTAAAACCAGATAGTACGACCACAAAAGCACATTTAAAAACTGAGAACGTCGAATTAAAACAGCACTAGCAAACCACTATTGGAGCTAAAAAAAAATGGGCGCTCCTCAATAATTGAATAGAAAATAATACGACAGGCCAGTACATGTAGAAATTTAGTTAATTATGTCTGAATGAGAAATTTGAAATCCTAAACTTTAAAGATCCCAAAATCTATTACACTGTAAGAGTGAGATAGCAAACCGCTCCCTGCACAGAATAACATTTACCTTAGGCTAACAATACATAAATAAATAAAACTAAAATAAACCTAACATAAAAACTAAAACTTAAAATAGAAATACAAGGAACCACGTATTGAAATAAGGTCACCCATTATATTGGTACAACAAAGAAACAGATAGGCCACTCTAGAGAAAACAGAACAATAGAAAAGGAAATAGGAACTAAAACTAACCGGACTTTTGTTCGTGATAAGCCCAACGATTGGCTAAGAGAACAACAAAAGAATCTGATTGGTTAACTAGCTAGTCGTGTATATAAAAGCACACGGCAAAACTGACTCAATGCATTTTAGTCTGAATATTCTCCCCGGGGATAATTGCCATAGATATATTTTCATAACTTAATATATATATATATATATATATATATATATATATATATATATATATTTGTTTTTGTTTATTATCTATGTACTTATACATTTCGTCCTCTTTAATCGGGACTCATCAGCATAGAGATATAACTATTCACTACTGGTCGCGTGATCTGAAACCCTGGGCAACGAGTGTTTTACAACTCAAATCCCGACATCTAGAACCATACGGCCACCTCTGCATAGCTAAATAAACAGTGATAAGTTTAACACTTATTTCGGCGGCTTGACGTCATAAGAGCGTTCAACTTAATGAAAGGAACGATGCATTTATAGCTAGCGAGGTCATGCTGTGTTAATACTACAATTATAGTGCCCTTCTAGAGGGGTTTCTAGGGGCTACAAATAATAAATATTTGTTTTTGTTTATTATATATATATATATATATATATATATATATATATATATATATATATATATATATATATATATATATATATATATATATTAGTAAATATATTAAGAAGGCTGTGGGCAATGCCGAGTGCCGGATTGATTATAAGCTGGAAAGAACAAAAATGATAAATCTTACATAACAGCAATTGTGGTGTCTGCTGTGTGTGTTGTCCGGATGATGATTAAGAATCATTTAATATTTCGGGAAAAATCTTCCCTTTGTCAAAAATAGACACCAAAGGAAACTTCCGTCTGTGTGGAATTGATTTATTATTTTTGTTCTTTCCAACTTCTCATCAATCCGGCACTCTGCATTGTCCCCAGCCTTCTTAATATATTGACTACAATAGCCAGCAATGCTTCAAGCAAACTACCATTCTCTATTGTATATATATATAGTTTTTAAATGTGTTTATGAACCTATTTTTGAAACGTATTTTTATGTATTTTTGAAACGTACTTTAAAACGTACATCTGTAAATATTTTGAAAAACCTTTAAATTCTTGAAAACGATATCCTTGGTTTTAGCCGAAACAATTGTTTGCGTTGATTAAAAACGGGCTTTTCCTGTGAACATCTATCCGTCATCATCATTATATATATATTTTAAGCGGCTTCAAAAATTGATACTTTCTTGTGAAATGTCTAATGTGTATTTTCATTGTTTTTACTTATTGTACTTTTTGCACCTGGCACTGACGATGGCCAAACCGAGGTGGTTTTAAACGTATTTTTTAACGTATTTTTATGTATTTTTGAAACGTACTTTAAAACGTACATCTGTAAATATTTTGTAAAAACCTTTACATTCTTGAAAACGATATCCTGTAAACAACATCATTTTGAGGGTAAAAGGATTAAAACCCGAACACCAATGGTTTTAATCAAAAACAAAAAAAAACAAGAAAGAATCACGGATTACAACATTGCGAAACTAAGAGAAAGATATCAGAAGATGGAGAAACAAAAAAAAGGTTGTGTTTCTTCTTTGAAATAGATTCGTGTAAGAATGGATTTTTGGGGAATTTGTTATAGACATGCTGTTCTAATCTCTAATAAAATACTGCGCTTTTTATCTCGGTTTCCATATATATATATATATATATATATATATATATATATATATATATATATATATATATATATATAGGAAGAAAGATGAAAAGGAATTAGAAAAGCAAAAGGCAGATCTTATTTCAATTCAGTTGCTCAGAGCAAGGTATATTCCGCAAAAAGGCAATTTATTCAATTAATTTTTTCCTTAAGCCAGGTTTTTCAAAGATCAAAATCTTATCATCAGAGGAAATCGCTTGGATAGATAAGTTGGTAAAAACCCAGAATTTAAAATTTGAAAAAGTAAAATAAAGATTGTGGGGAAAAAACAAGGCAAAACGCTGCCCGAATGCAAGCAAATGTCCGATTGCAAAAAAAGTAGTGTTATATATATATATATATATATATATATATATATATATATATATATATATATATATATATATATATATATAATACTACGTTTTTCGAACGAAATTAACAATAGCTACATATATTAGAAGCCTTGCATATAAAAAACAAAAAGCCACCCACCAACAAAACTACCTGCAACAATAGGGATAACATACTAAAATACCTTAATACGAATACTAATACTTAATCACAAGGTTCCCGCCAAAAACTAAATATATAAGAATACACGTTATTTAAGCTCCTAGCTTCTTCAGGTGTGTTTTGCCGAACTAGACATATTTATGTCGAACTCGAGAATCCGAACGGAATTTCACACGGAACCCTTGATTTAATTCAACTTCTATCCATGGTCAGGGTTAGCGTTAGAGTTAGAGTTAAAGTTAGGGAAGGATAAGGGTTGGGGTTAAGGTTAGGGTTGGGGTTGGGGTTGAGGTTGGAGTTGGGGTTAGAGTTAGGGTTAGGGTAAAGGTTAAGGTTGAGGTTAGGGTTAGTGTTTAGGGTTAGGGTTAGGGTTAGGTTAGGGTTGGGGTTAGGTTAGGGTTGGGGTTAGAGTTGGGGTTAAGGTTGGGGTTAGGGTTTAGGGTTAGGGTTAGAGGTAGAGTTAAAGTAAAGGTTAGGGGGGTTAGGGTTAGAGTTAGAGTTGGGGTTAAGGTTATGGTTAGGGTTGGGGTTGGGGTTGGGGTTGGGGTTAGAGTTAGTGTTAGGTTAAGGTTGGGGTTAGGGTTGGGTTTAAGGTTTGGGTTAAGGTTGGGGGTTAGGGTTAGAGTTAAAGTTAAGGTTAGAGTTAGGGTTGCGGTTGAGGTTGGGGTTGGGGTAAGGGTCAGGGTTAGAGTTAGGGTTACGGTTAGGGTTCGGGGAAGGGTTAGGCTTAGGTTTACGGTAAGGGTTAGGGTTAGGGTTATGATTAAGATTAGGGTTAAGGTTAGAGTTAGTGTTGGGATTAGGGTAAGGGCTGGGATCAAAATTATCTCGGGTCATAATCTGAAGAAGTACCATAATTTATACTCTAATAGCTTGTTTTCCAGACTACTAACTTTGACGATTGCCCATTGATCATACTAATACGTGAAATACCAAACCGTCACTAGCGTGAAAACGCAATGTTGTTGTTTGTGTAAACAAATAAATCTTCCGGCATTTGAAAATGTTCAGCATTGTAAGTTCACCAGCATCCAATTGGCCTAATTAAGCGCCGATTGTCGTCTAGACGGCCGAGTTTCGATCCTGGCTTTAAGCAGTAGCTTGTCTAGCCGAACTGAAGAGCTGTGATACAGCGGAACAGTCTGTCTGTTGATTATATATATATATATATATATATATATATATATATATATATATATATATATATATATAAGACGCTTATGTAGTTTGCTTGAAGCATTGTTTATTTGTATATAAAAATGTGGTACTTAGAAGGTAATACAATGCAGAGGTGTGACGGATAGACACAAGTTGGAGCAAATAAGACATATAATGGTGGAACAAATGAAATAGTTTCACCCTTAATACAATGTATACATACACATACATATATATATTTATTTATTTTTTCACAAACACACATATATCTATTGAAGTGAAATATTTTGAAAATCAACAATCGTGCCATTTTAAATGAAAAATTCATTTATTTAATTTTTTTTCGCGAGCTTTCCTTGTAATACAACCTTGTCAGGCGAAACTGTCTTATAGTTTTTTTCTTATTCTTTTCTTCCTCCTCATAACGTCTTAAGAACTTGACGTCTATTCGACCCCTCAGGATTAATACCATCAAAACGAGGAGGAAGAAAAGAAGAAAACAAACAAACTATGAGACAGTCTCGCCTGACAAGATTGTACTTCAACAAAAGTTTGCGAAAAAAAAAATTAAATAGATGAATTTTTCATTTAAAAGTGCACGATTGTTGATTTTCAAAATATTTCACTTTAATACATTCTAATCCGTGCTTCAAAGATGTTAATTTCCTTACTTACACATATATCTGTTTATCTACACAATGTTACAATGTTATGTAATACCTGTATCAAGATGGTCTGGTGGAAACTCCGTATGATATTATAATATTTCGGGAACTCTTCACTTCTTCAGAACCGTGCTCAACTCAAGTTCAAGCGTGCATATATATATATATATATATATATATATATATATATATATATATATATATATATATATATATATATAATTATCCGTGGTTATTAAAACTAAATGCTAAGTGGGAATAATTTTAGCCTTCCCCAATGTGATACCCCCCCATCTATTGGCGCGTATATATATTTAGAAATATAATTATCAACGTAGACGTGTTTCCTCGTCTTACGACTCGTCAGCGTGGATGAACGTTGCAAAATTTGTAACCGAGACTCAAAAGAATGAATTTCGACGTTCTACCGCTGAGCCAATCCCCGCTCGTAGAAGTGGAATGAATGTATCGCTTTTGAGAGATGTTATTTTATGTGATTATATTTTATTTGTGATACTCTAATGTACGGAAAAGCATTTCACCTAAATGCTAGATGTTAATATTTTCCCCTTTCAACAATGAGATGGCTTTTTTGTTTCATTTTCTTCAGTCGAAGTTCTCAGAAATCATGGGGTTACTGAGTCTTAATCTCTGTATGAGATACATAGATATTAGAATATTCTATATTCTTTGATCTTTCAAACGTTGAGTTAATAAAGAAGCCAAGAACATTCATGTGTGCATATGTTTATGTGTGTATATATGTGTATGGGTATGTGAACCTGTGTGTATGTATATGTGTGTATATGTAGTTGTGTATGTATGTGTGTATGCATGTACATGTGTGTGTGCCTGGTAATGTATGCGTGTAAGTCTGTGTATATGTATATGTGTGTATGTGTGAGTGTGCCTGTGAATATACATGTATTTATGTGTATATTAGTTTCATTTTACTTCAGTCGAAGTTCTCAGAAATCAAGTATCCCC
Source organism: Sepiola atlantica (assembly GCA_963556195.1). NCBI lineage: Eukaryota > Metazoa > Mollusca > Cephalopoda > Sepiida > Sepiolidae > Sepiola > Sepiola atlantica. Next base: position 88,827,822 of record OY744541.1, read on the forward strand.
TTGCTGGGGCTAACACTTAATCTCTATATGAGATACATAGATATTCGAATATTCCATTAAAGTTCTCCTTTATTTCTCAAACGTTTAGTTAGTAAAGAAGTTACGAACATTAATTTTCCTCTCCCCAATTGACCAGTTAACTATATCTTTTCGTCTTACCGGATTCCAGGACAAGAATTCATCTAGTCTGGTGGAGTATCCAGCTAAGTGTTGTTACTTGAGGACACATCACTAGTAAAAGGTGTACCATTCCTAGTATGAGCCAGTATATAGCCGTGTCGAGGGGATCTTATTTGGGCTTCGATTACCATTTTATTCTTAATATTTGGTCAGGGTTTACTTGTAGGGTGAAGTATCCTCATGTCAGGTTATCCTCACAAACCCTTGTACAGAGAGACCGAAGACACTCGAGTGTTGTGTCTAGTAGGTGATTCAAACTCTCCAGTAGGTAATTCAAACTCTTCTTTTATATGCCTCATATATAGGAGCGTATATATTTCTTGAATATAATTATTGACGGACACGTGTTTCGTGACACTTCAACATGGGTGAACTTACTGAGATTGGAAACCGCAACACCAGAGATTAAATTCCCACGCTCTACGACTGAGCCAATCATTTCGTATGTTATAAGTGGACGGTTATTCTATTATTTTCTAAGAATTACCCAAATAATTCAAGACAGATAACTACTAATTTAACTTATATTTTATTTGCGATACTTTAATGTACGGGAAAGCATTTTACCTAAATGCTAGATGAGAATATTTTTTCCTTCAACAATGTGATGCCTTATATATAGGAGCGTATATATTTTCTTTAATAAAATTATCGACGGAAACGTGTTTCGGCTGAACCTAGCGAGATTCGAGATTCGAAACCGCAGCCCAGAGACGCTCTCCCATTGAGCCAAACCCTGCTAATAGAAGTGGAAAGAAATGCATCGCTTTTGATAGACGTCATTTTATGTGTTTATATTTTTATTTGCAATACTTTTTCGTCATTTCTATGTTATAACTGGACGGTTATGGTATTGCTTTCTAAAAAATTACCCAAATAATTGAAGACCACTAATTTAATATGAAGATTAAAAGATCACCCTTACATTATTCGAGTTATTCTTAGAAATAATATTTAAAAAATATGCAAGCAAGAAAAGGGTGACTAAAATTACGCTAATGGATAGATACGGCGAGTTGATCAATAACTATTTTTAGTTAATGAATAATTATTGAACGTAGAATATTAATCGATTTGGGTGGATATTATAGAAAGCAGAGTGATGATTAAATGTTAGATAATAACTACCTGTTCGGTTTAATACCTATTGACCCTTTTTGTAAACTCCCGACCGATTAGATCAACGAAATCAAGACAGTTTAAAAGAAAATTGATGACCCGATCGAACAACTTGCTCGATCGATCATTCTTCAAATAGAGTGACCGTCAATTAAACACGTGCAAGGACACCGACTTGCTTGACCGAAGCGATTGATAACAGTACCGTGCTGATCTGTTCGTCGTGTCCGCCGCCCTCTCCGCTAATTACCACCTGGAAGAACTTAATTGCCTCTGGTGGCCTCAGCAGCCTGCAGCGAATGTACCGGACATCGGCTTGATGTCGGACAGCTACGTAGCTTACCTTAATGTCCGGTCTGACTTCTGTCTCCATCTTGGCAGAAGGCGGCGGCCATTTTGTGAGGAGATTGCGACTCGTTAGGCAACAGATTTTGATACGTCATTTATCACGGGCTGGCTATTCTGACTGTCAGATTCTTTCGATTAAAACTATGGAATAAACTGGGTGTAATTTAGTCGCCAATATATCGATAGACGAGTACTATCTTACTTAGGAAAATGTTAGTTTACAGATTAGAGGTAGATGGACGAATAGGTTGGTCGGAATGTCCAGGTTTTTCCAAATATTCTCCTTATTATTGCCATTTCATCAACGCTTCAAGTGTGGACTTTTCATTCTACCCCATTCACGTAACCGCGTGGTACACACACCGGCATATCAACATAAATCGTCGATAACATCAAGACGAATGTCAACTTGACTGCGATAAATATGTCTCAATCAAGAAAGATTTAACCGAAAAAAGAAGAGAAACAAATATGCTTATACTTTTGACAAGGGTGTATTACACCGAAAGTGCTCAAGTTTTTAAGATAAATAAATAATTTATTTAAAAGAAAATAAGAAAAAAGAAGATTAAAAAAGGGGATTAAACAAAAGAAAATAAAAATATGCTTATACTTTTGACAAAGGTGTATTTCACCGAAAGTGCTCAAATTTTTAGAATAAATAAATAATTTATTTTAAAAAAAACCATTAAAAATGCGTTGTCCAGGTTTTCAAAATATTTTTTCGAAATATCCTATTTTTAATTGCCATTTCACCAACGCTTCAAGTGTGGACTTTTCATTCTCTGTCTGTCTGTCTGTCTGTCTGTCTGTCTCTCTCTCTCTCTCTTTCTCTCTCTCTCTCTCTCTCTCTCTCTCTATATATATATATATATATATATATATATATATATATATATATATATATAAAAGCACAACGACCTAAAATTTACAACATTGCATATGAAACCAGCGGTAACATTTTAAAATTATCGAAGAACCGTATGTATAACTGACCATTTGATAAATAACACGTCGTGCGCAACGAACTTCAGCACAGATTACTTTTCCATCTTAAGCTGTTCTCACACATCTTATCATTTGAAAATCTTAGAAACTATCCACATACGCCTCAAGAGGCCCTCCCTCTGCAAATAGAAGGAGTGTCTCTTGGGGTTGAGTGTGATTAGTCTCTAAGACACAACCTCCATTCCATATAACATCACGATTATTTTATTCTAAATTCGAACTTCAACATAACGCTAATTTCATTTTAAATATAAAAGGTTTTAATTCTATCCTACATTCTCACCCATATTTATAATCCCACAATATCAGTCTTGTAAAGTGTGGGCGAAACCAGTCGACTGGCAATTTTATTTTATCCCCTAAATATTTTAATTATTAAAAATTCAACACGTCTTCCCTTCATTATTGCACTAATAAAGTTTTGTACACCCCCACCAAAAAAAATAATGAAATATATATATATATATATATATATATATATATATATATATATATATATATATCTGTACCTTTCATCTATTCATGTATTTACCTAGTCTTTATATTTCGTCGCCCGACTACAACCATAGATTTCTTCTGTTCTTCAATTTTTTTACCCTCATATATCAGCGAATACCAATAATTTCGCCTTGTCTTACAGGCAAACAAAATTCTCTTAATATATTTATATTGTTATTTTTCGAAAATTAAGTC
>OY744541.1:88843669-88893669 GCA_963556195.1 Sepiola atlantica
GTCAACAGACGATCAACAACGTCGGCTCACAACGGGTGTTAAAAAGATTTATACGCGCATCGATAAGTAAAATTGAGCAAATGAAACAAACACGCGAGCAATCAAACACGCGAATATCGAAAACAAATGCCAATGAAACCCCACGCCCCACGCGCCATCGCCCAAGGTAATTATCCTTATTACAATTCCTCATCTTGTCAATAGACAAAAAATGACTCACTTCTCCGTTTTTTCTCTATATCTTATTCGTTTTCTATATAGTATTACTTTTTTTTTCATTTCCCAAGACTGACGAAAAAAACAAATGGTAAAATTGCATCTCCGTTTCCGCCGTCTTCACGTGACTCGACATTGTGTCAAACAAAGGCTCGATTGGTTTTACTCCACGGAGACGCAGAAATGACAAAGCACAGCGCATGCGTCGCTGCCAGGTGGACGGGGAAAAAGAACGTGCACGTGGGTGGGCGAACTAATTACGCTAAGACGGAAACAATCTTGTTTCTACTTTCACTTTCCTTTTTGGATGTGGCAAAAGAGAAAGTGAAAGTAGAAACGAGAGAGAGAGATGTACAGAGAGAAAGAGAGAGAGAGAGAGAAAGAGAAAGAGTGAGTGAGAGTGAGTTGTCGTGTCAACACTTTTTAGCTTTCTGACCTGCCGGTTGTTTTAACAGGGCAAGTTTGGTTTTCTTCTGTTTGCTCTGTTGGCGCGTAGGAAATGAAGCACCGCGTTTAAATAGACGGGAATTTTGATTGTCACTTTTCGTGTGCATTCGCGTGTCCGTGTGTGTAAATGATTGCACATGCATCGTATGTCATTGTTACACGGTTTCCTTTAAATGGCTTTTCTTTTCAACAGAGTGAATAGATCATTCTTTTTAATTAATATCAGTTTACGTAAAAATATCACAGGACTAAGCAACATTAGAAACTGTCAGTAATTATCTGTTATCGACACAAGAACAACACATGAACATTTTACTTATATATATATATATATATATATATATATATATATATATATATATATATATATATATATATATATATATATATATATGGACACCTTATCAACGGACATTCACCAACTGGACAGACTCCATATTTTTTACACGCATACCTTTACTCGCCATCACTTTATATTTTTTTTATTTTTTAATTTTGGCTTTTCCACTGCCAACTTATCCATCTATGTATTTCCTCTGATGATAAGATTTTAATCTTTGAAAAGTCTTGGCTTAAGGAAAGAAAAATAAACATGTTTTTACCGAGTACACCTTGCATTGAACAATCGAAGTTGGAATAAATTTGTCATTCGTACATGTTTATCCCTCTTCTTTCATATATATATATATATATATATATATATATATATATATATATATATATATATATATATATATATATATATATATACCGGATTTTAAAAAATAATAATGGTGGAAAAAGAGGATCTTTAATTGGCGAGATGAGGTGTTAGGTTAAAAGTACATGATTTGAAACCTCCCAATGTTATGCATTTTAGCCGAGTAATATCGTCGGAAAGCGGCTGCTACTGATTGTGAAATATTTCTACCAACAAAGTTATTTCCGATGGCAAATTCATGTGCCTGAAAATTCCCGGATGTTCTTAGAGCTTTTTGAAAACGAATATCACGTAGTGCGGTTTTATGCTATTCTGATTTCTAACTGTTGGGAAGTATTGCCTACAATATATTTACAAACACACGCACATATATATATATATATATATATATATATATATATATATATATATATATATATATATATATATATATTCTATTGATTATAAATATTTGTTTTTATCTACATACGTATACGTTTGATCCTTTACCAGAATCGTCAGTGTAGAGAAGAAGTATCCACACCGGTCGCCAGACTTGAACCTCGAAACACGAGTTATATTACACACACAAATTACAACGGCCTTGCCCACACGGCCGTTGTAAACAACTCTGTAAATCAGCGAGAGATTAATCCTATTTAAAGGCAGCTGTCGTAAAGAGTTCGACTTTTGAAAGGAACATTGCACTGAAGCCACGAGACGGCGGTTTTAATACTACCCGCTACAGAGCCCAGCCAATATATACATATATATATATATATAGTACATGTATATATATATATATATATATATATATATATATATATATATATATATATATATATATATATATATATATATATATAGTACATGTATTGTATTAGTTTCTGTAGATGTAAATCCGTTAAAACTCCAGTGTTTATAAAAAGTGCTCAATAACAGGAAGAGCTGTTCTTTAGTAAAAAAAATGGTATTATACAAACATTATTGGTTACATATGTGCATACATGTTTCGGTTGTACTCTTCACGGAGAGCCTACCTCTTCAGACCAAAGAGACTTCCTTGTTCTTTGTCTAGAGAGGTTGACTCTCTGCGAAGAGTACAACCGAAACATGTATGCACATATGTAACCAATAATATTTGTATAAATAAAAATGTATAGTATATAGTATATATATATATATATATATATATATATATATATATATATATATAAAGATAAATAAGAGAAGAGGGATAAACATGTACGAATGACAAATTTATTTCAACTTCGATTGTTTTAATGCAAGGTGTACTCGGTAAAAACATGTTTATTATTATTTCCTTAAGCCAAGGTTTTTCAATAGTTTAAAATCTTATCATCAGAGGAATTTTCCATCTTTGAATCTCCTTTCACTGGACACCTTATCAACGGACATTTACCAACTGGACAGACCCCATATATTTTTCCACGCACATTCTCACTCTACATTACTTAATATTTTTTCAAATTTTGAATTTTGGCTTTGTCACTGCCAATTTATCCATCTATGTAATTCCTCTGATGATAAGATTTTAATCTTTGAAAAGCCTTGGCTTAAGGAAAGAATAATAAACATGTTTTTACCGAGTACACCTTGCATTGAACAATCGAAGTTGAAATAAATTTGTCATTCGTGCATCTTTATCTTTCTTCTTTCATCTATCTTCATAATTGCCCTATCTCGTATATTGAGCTTAAACCATTTCACTATAGGTTTTATCTACTAAAAGTAGTTTCATATTTTATATATATATATATATATATATATATATATATATATATATACATATATATATATATACATATATATATATATATATATATATATATATATATATATATGTTATGAGGTTTAAAAAGACTAAATATACATTCGGATTGTACACATTATAAGTTATTTCGACCTTGTGAATCGTGATTGGAAACACATCCGAGGAGACCTAGTTAAGGTCGAAATAACTTATAATGTGTACAATCCGAATGTATATTTAGTCTTTTTAACCCTCATAACGTATTCATGCTCTGTTTGAACGGACATAGAGCTCTCTGATTCGGAATCCTGTCGAAAATAATCGAACCTGAATACTATATATATATATATATATATATATATATATATATATATATATATATATATATATATATATCCTGAAAGAAATGCTGATTGTTGAAAGGCAAGTTTTATATATATATATATATATATATATATATATATATATATATATATATATATATATATATATATCGATGATAATATCGGCGTATGTTCACAACCACTTAATATTCAGCTGATGAGGTTGTCCTTCGAAAAGGCGTGTATGTGGCGGCAACTACGCGATACGTGCTTGAGGCATTAATGTTCAAATATTGAACGAAGGCATAGATTGGCGGTCACTCAAGTTGCGACGCTGCCCCTCGGGTTAATATGCACACTCTCAACTTCGGGGACGAATTTTGAGTTGCGAATATAAAATGAACGTAAAATAGATTATTACGCGATCAGCTTGTGGCATGTTCACATTGTGGAAACAAAAGTAATAGGTTGTAATATTTATGTAGTATTAAAGGGACCCGTGTAAATTACACGAAATGATGTTTTCAATACTAATTATCTTGTTCCTAACCTATACATGTTTGAATAAAATATGATAAGATTTGACTTGTATATTTATTTTAAAAAATGAACAATACATGAAACAATTTTCAAAACTTCTTTATCTACAATATTTCTAGTGAAGGTAATATTTCGACGACTAAACCTTACTTTGTAAATGTTTTCGATTAAATTAAATTTGGCTCCAATTCATGAGTAGCATACAAAGATTCGGAAGGTCGTTGCTTTTGATGTAAGCGTGACACACACAATAACACAGACGCTATCGTATTAACATGTGTCTTCCCGGTCGTCCCCTCCCTATCACCCCCCCCTTCGATGTGGAAAAAAATCTTAGAGATTGGTTGGGATCGAACTATAAACCAGTCGGGCCGACGTCAAAAACCGACGTCAAAATCCTACGTCGCTAACTGTTGCGCCCAAAGGAAATACTTGAAATATTACGAAAATTAGGTGACTTGAATGATTTTCCAAATCTAGGTGCGGCACGCATGCGCAGAGCGTTTGATGTAAGCGTGACACACGAACACACACACTATCGTATTGATATATAGATTACTTGTTAACAGTTTTGTTTGTTATCAATGAGTCACTTCTTATCAAGGCCAGAAGCAATTTGGGAATAAAGGGTTAAATCGACGGATGGATTTTTGGTTTAAAGATGAAGAATATTATGAGAGGATTGAAGATGATAAATAGAATAAACAAAGGTTTATTACTTATAGGGACTTTTTATGACAAGTATTTGTCGCCATTGCATTTGAAGACGACCATGGTGCAGTCTGCAGGGATACAGTTCTTTGCTTATGTGATTGAAATATCAGACTATGTATGGAGTACTGTTGTCATATTTTGTTTGCTTCTTTAAATACTATTATGACATGTGTTCTTCAGAATTATGTGATATAGTTCGTGCTTTTTTTTTGTACCAGCGCGTTAAGCAATCTAACCCGAGCTCAGTGGGTGATCCAACAGGGTACGATGCAAAAATATATACCCATGTGTAGCAATTTAAAAGATGACATTTTTCGAGAATCAAATAGATTCATAGCTACGTTTAGCAGAATATGCATTTGGATGACCAGACTATTGAGGTAATTCAGCAGTTTTCTTACTTTAGTGATACCAGGTGCTAGTATTATTGCAAAGATTAGGAGTGGATAGATACATTTGAAGTAATATCAGACATTACTAACTAACAGAGCGTTACCACTGCCAACCAAAAGAAGAGTCTATCAGGCAAGTGTACGCAGTGTGATGATGTGTAAAAGTGAAACATGGCCAGTAAGAGTTGAGAACATGCATTGAATCCTCCCTGATCTTTCACAACAAATTTTGCATGGTAGCAGCCGAAGTTGATTTTATTATTATTATTATTATTATTATTATTATTATTATTATTATTATTATTATTATTATTATTATTATTATTATTATTATTATTATTATTATTATTCATTAGAAGTTATCACACAAGTAATTGTTCTAAGTGACAACAAGCCTCCCCAAATTTCCAGTACTCTTCACCTGTTTTCGATAACAATTGAAAATGACTTTGCAGTATTGCAACAGCCGCTTACCATTGAATTCTGTCTAATATCGACCATTAGTCTCCTCTGGGATTTGAGTGGCAATAAGCCTCCCTTAAGCCCCAGTACTCTACATACTCTTCCAGTGGAGGTCTGGTTAGTGGTATCTCTTCTCGGTCTTCCCATCCTTCTTGAACCTTCACGACTATTTTGTGCGGAAACAGCCGAGGCTGGTACCATCGCTTTTGTTTCGTGGGGGTGGGGGCAGTTTATTAAATTTCTTGTAGGTTCTGGAAAAACGATTAACCTGTTCAAGTTTGAAATAGGATTGTCATCGTTAAATGGACATATTGTGTATGCGTCTAATCATCTAACCCTAACCCTAACCCTAACCCCAACCCTAACCCCAACCCTAACCCTAACCCCAACCCCAACCCCAACCCCAACCCCAACCCTACCCTACCCCCAACCCCAACCCCAACCCCAACCCCAACCCTAACCCTAACCCTAACCGCAACCCCAACCCTAACCCTAAACCCAACCCTAACCCCAACCCCAACCCTAACCCTAACTCTAACCCACACCCTAACCCTAACCCACACCCTAACCCACACCCTAACCCTAACCCCAACCCTAACCCTAACCCTAACCCTAACCCCAACCCTAACCCTAACCCTAACCCCAACCCTAACCCTAACCCTAACCCTAACCCTAACCCCAACCCTAACCCTAACCCTACCCCCAACCCCAACCCTAACCCTAACCCTAACCCTAACCCTAACCCTAACCCCAACCCCAACCCCAACCCTAACCCTAACCCTAACCCTAACCCCAACCCCAACCCCAACCCTAACCCCAACCTTAACCCTAATCCTAATTCTAATCCTAACCATGAACTCGTCTCACGTACAGCTTGTCTGAGTTTTCACGAATCCCTTTTTGTGGAGAAGAAGTCACAATATTTACAATTTAGTTAAAGTTTAATTTTTTATAAAATATCACATGTATTAACCAGCAGAGCGTCACCACTGTCGACCAAGGGACGAGTCTGGTTAGTGCACGTAGTGTGATGATGTATGGCAGTGAAACCTGGTCAGTGAGGGTTGAGGACATGCGTTGCATGGAGAGAAATGATATGAGAATTATACGATGGATGTGTGAGTCTTAAAGATGATGATCTCGAGAAAAGATTGAATCTGAATAATTTAGGAGGGGGGGGCACAACAGTAAACTTCGATGGTCTGACCACGTAAAAAAAGGGAGGAAAGTTCTTGGGATTCTAGATGTAGAGCAGTTGAGGTAGCAATATCAACTGGCAGGGCAACGCCAAGGAAAACATGCGAAAAATTGATAAAAGTGGACTTGAGAGAAAGAGGGATAAATAAAGACCTGTCCAGAGATAGGTTAGTATGGAAGTCAATTTCTAAAAGCCGATCTAACACATTCCAGCATGTAAAACGGACGTTACATCGATGATGATGATGATGATGATGATGATGATGATGATGATGATGATGATGATGATGATTTTGATGATGATGATGATTATTTTGATGATGATGATTTTGTTGATGCTGCTGCTGCTGATGATGATGATTTTGTTGATGATGATGATTATTTTGATGATGATGATTTTGTTGATGCTGCTGCTGCTGCTGATTATGATGATTTTGATGATGATGATGATTATTTTGATGATGATGATTTTGTTGATGCTGCTGCTGATGATGATGATGCTGCTGCTGATGATGATGATGTTGCTGTTGCTGCTGCTGATGATGATGATTTTGTTGCTGCTGCTGCTGCTGCTGCTGCTGCTGCTGATGATGATGATGATGATGATGATGATGATGATGATGATGATGATGATGATGACTGTTCTTAAGGTCCGCCCATAAAATCCGTGCGTTTATCGATGAAACCTATTTCACACTCAAGCGTGATTGACCCACAAAGAAAAAGTATCGCCAACTACGCCATTATTACCCTTCACCAAAGGTACGATGAATAAATTGAGAAACGGTCGCTCGGTACACACGTGGGTTTCAGGTAAAGCCACTAGACAACCAGAAAGAAGAAAACAAACAGAAGTACCTCGGAATTTATGCATCTGCACTCAAGAGGATTGGATCAATAGTCCGAACGGTTTCATCCCATATCTTTCGGAATTAAGATTTCCGCCGACCAATTCCAACCAAATATCGATCTCATTTCTATCTATACGTCAGCTATACGCCTCTTCCTAAGCCTGCTTAACCAATCGATTTTTATTGTATTGATTTAGGTGGGACGACCCTGCAAACCATATCCTTTGTTATCATGTCTGACGTCTGGTGCGTCTGGCAGCCGTCGTGGCGGTCTGGTGAAGCTTATCTTGTGGACAGCTTAAGGATTTCACACTGCAGAAGGTACAAAACTAGAAACTGTTCATAGTATACTAGTGGAAAGACCCGGCCAAGTACGGGTTCACAATGCTTAGTCAGTTTTAGGCCCTTTTATAAGTTGTATACGCCATTACTATTATTTACAGGTTTCAGATTCTTTTCCTACACTTCGTTATTGGGATTTTCTCAATATTTCAACCGTGGCGTTACATAATAGTCATATTAGTGGAAAAGTTTAAAGGTAAGGGGTCGGGGGCAGAGGGGACAACAGTAGTTACGCAAACCACTTAATTTCCTCGCCCTTTTGCAGACAAGTTTTGAACGTGAAAAGACATGTTTTTGCGTGCTGCCCCCTTTTATAAGTTCTATTCGTCATTTATATTATTTACAGGTGTCAGACTATTTTCCCCAACTTCATTCTTTTTATTTTCACAAAATTTCGTCCCTGGCGTTACATAGTAGTAGTCTAAGTGGAAAAGTTTTGAGGTCAGGGTCAGAGGGAGGAAAGGAAGTTACGCTAACCACTTGATTTCAGGGTGGAGCCGTCTTCTTCGCAATTTAGGCGACAAGATTTGAACGAGAAAAGACGTGTTTTTTTTTGTGCTGCCCACGAAACGTAGAGAGCACGCGTCGAGCAACTTATGTAGTGACATCTTTCTCTCTCTCTCGCTCGCTCTTTCTGACGCACATCGCCACATGCGTGCGAAGTTGATGTTCTGTCATTTTAAATAAATGTTTTTATAAACTAACTAACAAGTGGCGGCGTGGTTTTGTACCAAAGAACGAAAAAGCAACCAGGATGTACGACTATGATAATGGCGGCGACGAGACGATCAACACGCGTGTATAAACACTTTATACACGCATCCGTATATAACAACTGTACTATGGTTACCAATTGTTTACCCCCTCAGACAACTGAACTCATTTCGTAGACGATATGCAGCAGTGATGCATGTCCTCTTCTTTTTCATTTATTTTTATTTTTACTAACACCTCTCATAAACGCTATTTAAAATAGTAGCACACATTCACTTGGGATTTAACAATCTCTTTAGGGTTATTTATGTTCTTGATATAATACATGTATACACACATAATTGCTACCCTCAATGTGAGACCGCTCTCTTTCTCTCTGCCAATTTAGTGAAAAAAAGGTATTCTTTGCTCATTCGCCACGTCACACAAGTGACTTCCTTCTGAGACGTAACTAGTCAGGCACATAGTTCTCACTCAACTTCTAATGGGGAATTCCACTATACTAAACTTCAAGATTTATTTGAAACTACCTTTATATAATATATTTACTATATCCACTCTCGTCATGTGGGCAAAACGAACGTACACACATCCGAGGGAATGGCTGAATCCTTAGAAAGTGACATCCAGTCTGTTGTGGAATGGGGTCATAAATATTATGTAACATTTAATGCCGCAAAGACAAAGCTCCTTTTTTTCAATAACTAAAAGAAACCTTATCAACCACCGATTGCCAAACGTCAAACGTCAAACGTTCAAACTCTTCGGCCTAACATTCACAGGTGACATGAATTGGAGCAAATACATTGAAGACATTGCCAAGGCTGCTGCAAATAAGGTGGGCTCCCTCTACCGAGTTAGAAAACTTTTTAAACCTGGCATTATCCTATATCTTAACAAAGCCACCATCTGGCATACATGGAGTATTGTTGTCAAATATGGGCTGGTGCATCATCCACTAGTCTCTCTCTCTCTCTCTCTTTCTCTTTCCTTCTCTCTTTCTCTTTCTTTCTTTCTCTCTCTTTCTCTCTTTCTCTTTCTCTCTCTCTTTCTCTCTCTTTCTCTCTTTCTCTCTCTCTCTCTTAGACAGGATAAAGAAAGAGTCGACAACTTAATAGGTCCCTCACTATCCACCAAACTTCAGCCTCTGTCCCATCGCCGTAATGGTGAAACCTTGTGCCTGTTTAACAAGTACTTCAATGGGATGTGCTCCTATGAATTTGCTGCCCTGGTGCCCCCCCCCCACGACGTAAATACACTAGGCGAACACGACAATCAGCTAAGTCCCATCCATTCACTGATGTCAGAGAGGCTTCTACTCTAATAGCTTCTTTCCTCGTGCTGCCGGCCTCTGAAACCCCCTCTCTGGTCCCTGTTTCCCCGACTCTACTGACATGCAGAAATTTAAAACTAATGTACACAGACATCTCGCTCCACATTTCACAAGTTAGGATGACCCCCAAAACGTACTCACTAATTATCAGTAGCCCCTCACGTCTACAGTGGCATCCTGCCTCGTTTGGGGTGAACTATTGTTAAGGAAATACTCTCCAAATGACGTTAAACTGCTGCAGTGCTGAAAGCAAGTGTCTGAAACATTTCTTTGGGATTTTGACGTGGATTTTGCTCAACAAGTGCTTGCAATTGTTCATTGTCAAGATTATACGGTCGTCCTCTACCTTCTTCATCTTCAAGGCTTTTATATCCACTATGGAATTTCTGGAACCACCTTCGTACTGTTTGATCGCTTGTCGATCCATCTCCCCATGCTCTATTGCTATTGGCAGAAGTTTCGGGGGCATTTTGCCCAAGTTTGAACTCATGCAACATAAGAATGGCAAAGGTCATGTTTTGGTATGTTGATCATTGAGGGTCTTCTAGGCTTCAAAAATACTTTCTATCTGAAAAAAAGTTACAAATTATTATTGAGCACACATTAATTAGTATATATATTAAAATTAACCAGAAATAATCTATAAATAATGTGTTAAAATGACTTTTTTAAACCCAGCGTTCCAGGCAGCCATTATTTTTTAACGACCTAATAATAACAAGGCAGATTGATCGATCGATATAACAAGCACCGAAACAGTAAATAGGTGGATGATCGAATTATCGTGTGTGTCATGTTAGAGAAAACGACGCTTTCGTGTAAACAAACACTCAAAGATTTTGCGATGTCTTTGAGGTCATGTCTTTGTTTTAAAAGAAACAGATGTTTTGATTGGTTATGGTTCATTAGACAGAGCTGCAGTTTCACACTAATGGATACTGAAGAAAATCGATGAGATGGTTGAAGGTTTACTAGTGTTGTCTGTCTGACATCATGCATTTTCGTTGCTGAGACAAAGTTCAAAATCGACTTGGCAATCTAGTGGGATATTATCTCTTCTGTTCTTTCCCACCACTTTCTCACAGAAGAGATATTTCTTTTTGTTCTATCATATTTCACCCCAAACAAGGCAGACCGCCACTGTAGACGTAAGGGGTTACTGAGAATTAAGATGTAGGTTTTGGGTGTCATCCTGAGTTGGGAGCTGTGCAGCGAGATATCTGTTTACATTAGTTTTTAACCTCTACATGTCAGTACAGTCGGGGAAACAGGGAGCAGGGAGGGGATTCCAGAGGCCAGCAGCACGAGGAAAGAAGCTATTGGAGTAAAAGTCTCTCCGGCATCTGAGGAACTCCATAGTGAATAGATGGAATTTAGCTGATTGTCGAGTTGGTCTAGTGTATTTACGTCGAGGGGGCACCAGATCAGCAAGTTCATCGGAGCACATTCAATTTCTATTCTCTTTCTACTCTTCCGTTTCTTTACATGAAAGCTACTCGGCTCAGCTCAGATCTCTTGTTCTCTTTTATAAGACATTCACAGCAAGAACTCGTCTTGTTGCCACAAAGAAAAATTGTTTTCTTTTCTTCCTCCATGTGCCTAGAATCCGACGGAATTTCTACGAACGGAGCTTCCTCGCAAAGATTTTCCGTCTGTGAAACACATTACCACAAGAATGCTTCCCTGCATATTACAACATACTTTTTTCCGAATCCAATGTCATGAACTAAATCAACCTTTCTCAATCCTCTCATAAAGTTCTTCATCTTTCAATTGGCAATTATTCTATCTCAGTAACTCTTATTCTTCCAGTGGCGTTTGGCTTTGATACGCAGTACATCATTAATAACAGATTACAAAACTCGTCGAGTTACAACCACTACAAAGAACTTTCCTTTCTTCGCCTGTTCCCCTGAAGCTTAACAAGATTTCTATGAGAAGAATTGATTTCCAAGTACTGTCCGTAGGTGGGACATAATACCACAGGATTGCTTCCCAGCTAAGTACAGCGTGATAGTTTTCAAGTCCAATGTTAAGAAATTCTTGTTGAGCCATCCTATTAAGTAATCAAATTCAGGCCAGATCCAACGATAGCCTGCAATCCTCAAAGTGTTTCTCTCACCATCCACCTGATGAAAACCATTAACCCTTGCCCTTGGTTGGCTTTTGGGCCTTGATGAGCGGTGACTCGTTAGTGTATATATATATATATATATATATATATATATATATATACTGCTCATCACGGCCCAAAATACAACCGGAGAAAAGATGTAATGCTTTGTATCAAGACAAACACTTTCAGTATTGAAAACCACATTGGAGTTAATAAATTTAAAGAAATATATGTAAACATATTAGCATCGAAATTCGCCCATATGGTAATTGAGATAGGAAAACTAAGCCCTTACTTATATAAGAGAAATGTTTAATTCACTACCATAAACCGTATTTTCAGATTTTATCTAACGCAATAATTTTACTTATAACAATAACAATTATCTACCATAATCTCAATCTTTAATTAACCACTTTCTATTTCAACTAATATTTTATTAATTACTTGTTATTGTTTCCCATAGCTATTTGAAAACGTAGCTCTGTGTGATAATATAAAAATGGCGCTTGGTTTAAATTCGTCCATCCGATTGCAGGGGGGTGATCACACGTGAGTGTTATCTGCTTTCTGTTGTTTATTTTTTCTCCACTGACTTTATGCTCGATATAACACTTTGTAAATGCCTTCCATTGTGGTCTCAGAAGTACGGCGAGTAATGGCGTTTAATGGCTGCATTCTACTCGTAATGAAACAATTGTAAGAACATCGTCAATTTTGCCATCACAAACAATAAGTGTTATGAGAAAAGACTAAATTCTTTGGTCATTAGAATTTAAATTATATATATATATATATATATATATATATATGTGTGTGTGTGTGTGTGTGTGTGTGTGTGCGTGTGTGTGAAATGAAAAAGGAAAAACCAAAAAGGATGTTTTTTTTATATATTCATCAACGTTTCGTCTTTATTTGTAAAGCTTCCTCAGGATGATAATTTTAAGAAAAATGTCATGCAAGTACGTGAAAATATTGGGTTGACATGATGGATGCTCAGGCCCGAGGTCCGGGCTTAGTGAAGTCAGTAGCATGAAATTAAATTAATGAGGATAGTTCTGAGTGAGAAAGTGGCGGGTAGGGGTGAACAGAAATAATATGGATGGCTGTTAGTGAAGAAGTGGAGGGGTGGGGGAAAGAGGAGGGGAGGGGGCTCTGTGATTTTGGTGTGTGGGTAATGTCATGGTTTTAAAAAAGATTTGAAAAAATGAAGGTGGTTTGAAAGTGGGAGGGGTAGGTGGCTAAGAGTGTAAGAGAAGTAGTTCTCACATTCCATTACGTCGGATTACCTTCATCCTTCCTTTCTCATATGTATATATATAATTCACTCTTACGAATAGCAAGCATCAGTTTTGGTGACACTTTTATTCGAACATCGTATAGTTTAACTGTGAGTTTCTTATTGTGTCATTAATCTGGGTTGGTCGAATGTAAAAATGTCTCGAGATAAGTCTAACAAGCAAACGTTTAACAACGAAGTGAAAAGTGAATCACACGTCATATTTTATCTGTCTGGAATTTGAAATCACTGTTGAAGGCGGAATGGTGAACTTCGCACCTTGCTACGAGTTATCGCTTCGCTAACATTCTTCGAACGCGGTTCAGGTCGAACTACTCTCGCTCAAAAATGGCGACAAGCTTTGCTAGGCGAATACATACGGTGCTATGTTCCCGCCACATTATAAGACATCAACATATTTCTGGCCAACGAGTTGTTGCCACGCACTCAGAAAAAAAACTATGTTAAATTCTACATGATTCGATGCGTCTATTTCAATACATTTATTTGGAGAGTAGAAAGTGACTAACTTCCCTTATTGTGTCCTTTAGTCCTCATATTCCATGAGCGATGTTTCTGACAAAGGGGGAAGAATTGCTGGTTTCTGGGTCAGAATCTATTCATCTATCTAACACTTATCGTTGGCTAGTTTTTGGACCTTGAAGTTTCTTTAGCTCCTTACATCAAGTGGCTTCATGCTGTGTCTGGAGCAACTTCCATAAAAAATTATAGTGTTGTTGAATTCCCTATTTAAAATTGATTTCTTCAGCGAACATAAACGGATCCCTTAACATTATAAGCTATCTGTTATACACCATGTAATTTAGGTTATAATAATTAATAACTCGTAAAACAAAATGGATGACTTTTCAACAGAAAGGTTTAACAGATTTATTAAAAGTGTAATTAGAATGAAATGAGTTATTTAGCCGCTGTAACGCGAGATGTAATATGAGCCAGTCTGATCCGTGGTTAATGTTTACTTTTCACTCCGCAAGCCACTCGACAAGGGGGGATAACTCTTAAATGGTCCAAGGGACATAATTCCGTTTTTCTTTAGTTATCCTAACACTAACAAAAAAAAAATTTAACAACGAGTCGCTGCAACGTATTCAGAAAAACCGATACTTATATCTGGAATAATACGTGTATTGATTTCAATATGTGAATCGTTCGAATAATGTTATAACACTATATTTAAGACTAACAACACTTGTCGAGGGGTAGATATTAAACACCGCTCACGATCTACTAGATAATATAAAATCGTGACACTTCTTGAAAACAACTTACGC
Source organism: Sepiola atlantica (assembly GCA_963556195.1). Taxonomy (NCBI): domain Eukaryota; kingdom Metazoa; phylum Mollusca; class Cephalopoda; order Sepiida; family Sepiolidae; genus Sepiola; species Sepiola atlantica. The sequence continues at coordinate 88,858,344 of OY744541.1, forward strand.
TGAAGAGCTCACGAAACACGTCAAGTTTGTCTGAAATCTATCCGGCAAAATGATCGAGCGAGGATTCAACTCCCGCCACGTGACATCACAGCAACACATGACAATAAGAATATTCTTCTTATATTGGTTACAATTTCTCGCTGTAATCGGAGATCCCGATTTGATAGATTTGTAGGGACAAGCTCTTTATTGTTTTTCTATGATTTCATACTCGACTGGAAGTAAAGACTGATATTATTTTTCTATTATCAGACATTTTGTTACCACCCCCTCTCTTTCGTTCTCTCCCTCTCTCACTCCCTCTTTCTCTCTCTCTCTCTTTCTTTCTTTCTCTCTCTCTCACTCGCTCTCTCTTTCTTTCTCTCTTTCTCTCTCTCTCTCTCTCTCTTTCTTTCTTTCTTTCTCTCTCTTTCTTTCTTTCTTTCTTTCTCTCTCTCACTCTCTCTCTTGCTTTCTCTCTCTCTCTTTCTTTCTCCCTCTCCCTTTCTCTCTCGTTCTTTCTCTCTCTCTCCCTTTCTCTCTCTTTATTTCTCTCTCTCCCTCTTTCTCTTTCTCTCTCTCTCTCCTTCTCTCTCTCTCCTTCTCTCACTCTCTCTTTCTTTCTCTCTCTCTCTTTCTCTCTCTCCGTTTCTCTCTCTTTCTTTCTTTTACTCTCTCTCTCCCTTTCTCTCTCTTTCTTTCTCTCTCTCCCTCTCCCACTCTCTCTTTCTTTCTCTCTCTCTTGCTTTATTTTTTCTCTCTCTTTCTTTTTCTCTCTCCCTCTCTCACTCCCTCTTTCTCTCTCTCCCTCTCCCTCTCTCTCTGTCTTTCTCTCCCTCTCCCTCTCTCGCCCTCTCTTTCTCTCCCTCTCCCTCTCTCTCTTTTTCTCTCTCTCATTCATCGGACATACGAGAAAAGTCCTCGTTTCCCCTTTGGATCGTACGTGTGGATTTGTATCATTCCGTGTAAAGTTGGTCGTATTATTTGTGTTATTTCCTCTGCTTATGTACACATCCTAGTGTCGATTTAATACCATGTTTCTTTGAATGAATCTGCACATATGGATACCTGCACGCAGTGTTGGGCATTCATTACTGAAACTTGGTGGACAATTCAGTCATAGAGTAAAGTTTATTTGTACCAAATATGATTGGATTGCAAAAAAGATCGTGAGTTTTATCAAGGATTTAATTAGTGGCATTTTTGAAGAAGCCTTCTTTTTTGTTATTACTTTAATAGAAATCGCTCCAGACCAGGCATGAAGCCACTTGATATATATATATATATATATATATATATATATATATATATATATATATATATATATATATATATATATATATATATATATATATATACTACTTGAATGCTCTTCGTAGTGGTGTATGTCAGTTGTGCTTGAAAGAATGACGACACACAGTTATATAAAAATATAATGATATGTCTTTATTGTCGGCAGCGGTGAGGGAGTGTGGGCGAGTAATAAGGAAGGCGCACGCACAGTATTTGGACGGGTCGTTTTCATAGACCTAAATCGCTAATCGACTCACGATATCAATTTCGGGTTGATTATATCAGAATTTGTGACACCCCTCTCTCTACCTTCAAAATTCCACTGTGGGACTTCGCTGTTAATATATCCACGCCCCCATAGCGGTTTATTAAGCGACGAAGTATTTCCTTATGTCGCTAACTTTTTCAGGATGTTTACGTCAACAGTTATTTTATTTCTGACAATCTAACAGGTTTACCGAACAGGTTGCTTAATTGCAACTAACAATTATTTTATTTTCGACAATCAATCGTGTTATTTTTTTTTCCGGTCGGGTGCACCTACTCTTGTCAGGTTATCTTTTCGGTACACCCGGCCTTGATATTTAATACTAGAACTGAGCCTAACCATACCTTATCAACGAAAAGAAGAGTCTGATGGTTTAAGGCATACCATAGGTTGCCAGAATGGTGTCAAGGTGAACCAAGGCTGTTATGATAACCAGCTGGAAGTGGCAGCCTCTTTTCTCTGCTTAAATCGTGGTTCCCAGAGAAATAGGACGGGCAAAGTATTTGCCAGAAATGTATCACCGTTATCGACTTCAGATCAGGACACGTGCTCTCGACATTGTCTCGCTGACGCAAAACAACTCTGTTGTCTGAACACAAGAGATGAGAAGACATTTTAAGTGCATCGGGTAATGCGATCTGCGATCAACCTTTCGTATTTACAATCCATTCTCAAATCGGGTTCGAAGACGAGACTTTAATTCCTCACCGAATTTCACGAAACTAATGGACTTTTCTCTTTAAGAACACGTTCGGCAATAGAATAATCTTAAGCTGCGTCTAAAGTACGTGTCTAGCCAGAACTATGATACCAGTTATCTGAGATTCTACATAACCATATATTACACACACACACGCATATATATATATATATATATATATATATATATATATATATATATGTTATTATTATCATTATTATTATTTCATGTATCTACATAAAATGTCATGAGATGTAATTTTTTATGTATCAATTTTCAGTATTAAGTTCAACAGTGCTCGATACGTTAGTAGAGCAAGGTAGTAAGTTATAAAAATATGTTTCATCCCAGGAGGGAATCGTCAGGCTTAAATTTTAGCCTGACGATTTCCTCCGGGGATGAAACATGGAAGCCTCTGTGAAGCTTAATTGCCATTAATATATTTTAATAAATTATATATATATATATATATATATATATATATATATATATATATATATATAGTACACGTATTGTATTAGTTTCTGTAGATGTAAATCCGTTGAAACTCCAGTGTTTATAAAAAGTGCTCAATAACAAGTAGAGCTGTTCTTAAGTATACATTTTTATTTAAAACAAACATTATTGGTTCCATATGTGCATACATGTTTCGGTTGTACTCTTCACAGAGAGTCAACCTCTTCAGACAAAAGAAGACAGAGAAGTGAGATGGATTTGGAAAACTTTCCCTTTAAATACATATTTTTCGAGGATAGGCTATATTTATAAATTAATATCGGATTACATATTTTACTTGTTAGATCTTTCAATTAGTTTCTATCTTTTGTATTCTTTTTTATTACCTGTCGTCTTATTCTTTCCTTTTTATTACCTACTTAGCCTGGATTCCTTTCTTCTCTATTTAACACTTCAAAGTTTTAGTCTATTTACAAACCTATTAAAGCATATATATATATATATATATATATATATATATATATATATATATATATATATATATATATATATATATATTTCACGCTTAAGTTAAGGTCCCCTGTTTTTGTTTCACTGTTAGATACTTGAATCCCGTTCTTTTTTGTTTTGTTTTTCTTTTTTTATTTATGAAATTTCCAACGAAAGCTAAGTCTGCGATACTTGGAGTTAGTTAATTTTTCTGGGAATTTAAACTGCAATTTCCTTTTGTTTAAAATGACTCAAAGATTCTTTAGACTATGTATATATATATATATATATATATATATATATATATATATATATATATATATATATATGTATATATGCACATATACATGTAAGTATAGTTGTTTATGTATTTGCATATATATATATATATATATATATATATATATATATATATATATATATATATTTGAAAATTTCTTTGAGAAACCAGTAAACAGACGCGTGAATTCATATCAATAAATGAAAATTTATTTAATCATTTTTTTTTCTTTTCTTATAATCCCAAATTTTCGGTTTTATCAAACCATAATCATGGTAAACAGACATTGTATTTCTTCTTTTTTTTTTCCTGGTAAAAATCTGACGGCGTGGCCGAAGATGTACGATCTCCTCCGATGTTTTTGGGGAGTTTTTTTTTTTATATGTCCGATATTGTAGTGAAGGCCCTGGTTGGCCTAGGTTAATAGTATAAGTGTTACTACAGTTTTAGAAGCGTCGTTAGTAGATATATTTGAAAATTTCTTTGAGAAACCAGTAAACAGACGCGTGAATTCATATCAATAAATGAAAATTTATTTAATCATTTTTTTTTCTTTTCTTATAATCCCAAATTTTCGGTTTTATCAAACCATAATCATGGTAAACAGACATTGTATTTCTTCTTTTTTTTTTCCTGGTAAAAATCTGACGGCGTGGCCGAAGATGTACGATCTCCTCCGATGTTTTTGGGGAGTTTTTTTTTTTTTATATGTCCGATATTGTAGTGCAGGCCCTGGTTGGCCGAGGTTAATAGTATAAGTGTTACTACAGTTTTAGAAACGTCGTTAGTAGATATATTTGAAAATTTCTTTGAGAAACCAGTAAACAGACGCGTGAATTCATATCAATAAATGAAAATTTATTTAATCATTTTTTTTTCTTTTCTTATAATCCCAAATTTTCGGTTTTATCAAACCATAATCATGGTAAACAGACATTGTATTTCTTCTTTTTTTTTTCCTGGTAAAAATCTGACGGCGTGGCCGAAGATGTACGATCTCCTCCGATGTTTTTGGGGAGTTTTTTTTTTTTTATATGTCCGATATTGTAGTGCAGGCCCTGGTTGGCCGAGGTTAATAGTATAAGTGTTACTACAGTTTTAGAAACGTCGTTAGTAGATATATTTGAAAATTTCTTTGAGAAACCAGTAAACAGACGCGTGAATTCATATCAATAAATGAAAATTTATTTAATCATTTTTTTTTTTTTCTTATAATCCCAAATTTTCGGTTTTATCAAACCATAATCATGGTAAACAGACATTGTATTTCTTCTTTTTTTTTTCCTGGTAAAAATCTGACGGCGTGGCCGAAGATGTACGATCTCCTCCGATGTTTTTGGGGAGTTTTTTTTTTTTATATGTCCGATATTGTAGTGAAGGCCCTGGTTGGCCGAGGTTAATAGTATAAGTGTTACTACAGTTTTAGAAGCGTCGTTAGTAGATATATTTGAAAATTTCTTTGAGAAACCAGTAAACAGACGCGTGAATTCATATCAATAAATGAAAATTTATTTTCATTTATTGACTAAAAATAACGTCAAAGATCTTGACGTATTTTCGACCCCTTAGGGTTAATACCACCAATATGAGGAGGAAGAAAAGAAAAGAAAAGACAGTCTCGCTTGACAAGGTTGTACTTTACAACGAAAATTCGCGAAAAAAAATTAAATAAATGAATGACTTTTTCATTTAAAATTGCACGATTATTAATTTTCAAAATATTTCACTTTAATACATTCTAATCCGTGTTCTGAGATGTTGATTTCCTTTCCTTACTTATTTTTTTTCCTCCCAATATGTCAACCCTACATGTATTTGTACTTGCATGACACTTTTCTCCATATTATCATCCTGATGAAGTCTAATAAATAAAGACGAAACGTTGATGTACACATATAAAAAAACATCCATTTTTTTGGTTTTCATTTTTCATTTCCCCATCACGTCGGATTACCTTCATCCTTCTCTTCCCATATATGTATATATATATATGTATATATATATATGTATACATATATATTAATACAGCGACAAAAAAGCTTATTATATATACAAAGACATGTAAAAAAAAAAAGGCTTATTTTCATCTCTGTTGTCTTCTTAATGGCTTCCCTCGAGCAAGTTCCCAGATGATTACCTCAAAGGCGATAAGACATTGAATTTACGGAGCTGAGTCTTTCAAATCGAATTTTCTAACAGCGATTTAACATTGTGCAAATAATACGAAAATAAATATTGTTTGATTGCGGAACTAAAGAGAACAGGAAGCCCGAAAAATCTAGCTGAAACAAAACGGAAAAATGGCGCTAAAAATGGCGATGAGATAAGCATATTTGATTAGCGAAAAAAGAAATGTCTTTTTCTGCATGACACCCTTGATATAATGGTTATCGAGGTTTTCACTGGAAGGTTAGGAAAGTTCCATGGTACGCATAATGAAGGGAACATGATGTTCTGGGTTTCCATGGTTACTGTACAATATTGCGCGAAATATGTTCATCCCATAGATTTGCGAGATAATTTGATTTTGACTTGACTTAATTCATCCATCAATTGACGGTGACATTAATTTCATGCAATACTTGATTGCATATACAACATAGCAAACCTGCATATAATCAATGGTGTCTCACTAACTGGAGCAGTTATGCCTTTCCATTGTCAAATATATATGATCATCAGTTTTCTGGAACTACTGCTAACTGTGGAATAGCAGGAATTGTGGTCAAGGTTTACTCTTCTAGCTCCGCCGTGTCATGTCTGTGTCCATGCCTATTAACAGGATAATCTCGACAAAGGTGTGGCCACTCATCACGCACGGACGTTCATTAACAATGGATAGACTATATTTTGCATGTTTCATAGTGATGTAATGGACGGTGATCCGTCGAGAAGACCGCTAGACAACTCGGAATAGTAACAAAAAAGGTTAGAATCGGACATTTTAAAGTTTTTAAAATTAATGGAAAATTCTATAAGAAGTAACGAGTAGAACAAGAGATACGTGTACAGGAAGTTGAATCGTGGGCGGAAGTCTAGAATGACACGTAGGAAAGAAAAGGATTAAAGCCTGGCTCTCTTTTGGCAGATAAGCTGATTGTGCTGCGTCACAGTTTTCGAAGCTCTCTCTTTATTTACCCCCCCCCCTAACTTGCCTTGTTTGGGTGAACCCAGTTAAAAAAAAAAAAAAAAAAACAGAAGGCCGAATAATACAAATAATACATTTTTTTATCATGTTAAGTTCTTAATTATATGGAGTGAGGGACACACTTACCCTCCGCATGGATGACCATATATTAGAGTCACTTCTCCATGCGTCTTTCCTCTCTATATCTGACCTCATGATTATACGGAGGTCATAATCAGGTTTGATTTATTTTACCCGCGTGTTCAAAACGAACGCTCGTATTTCGACGCGAATATAAACGAAGCAATTATAAGGCACGCTATCGATTCTGATTTGTTATCTCACCGACTTGGTCAGCGTCACGAATAAGCGGGAACGGCGTTTAATAAGGCATCTGTGTCACTGACAGACTGCGGTAAACTAACGTTCTAATTAGCTATAATAGTGGACAAGTCGAGAAAACAGAGAAACATGAGGTCTCACCACTCTAACCCCTCCTCCCTCAAAAAAGATGATTGCGCCAAGATATCGTTGCTTCAAAGACAAGTCCAACAATATGGCGCATATGTAGACAAACGATCTTTCATTTAACCAAGGCCAAAAGACACGCGAGTCCTTTCTCGCAGAAGAGACGTTGCTAGTCTTACTGTAAGGTCAACCTAACAAATCAAAATCGAGTTATTTCCATTGAAGCTAAAAATTAAGAGTTATCGTCCTTGCATTAAGGAGTCGTTTGCCGAACAGTGCAAAGTAAACAGAACGGTCTCCCAATCAAACAAGCATCTCGCGTTCAGCGGTTTTTCTACATTTAAATTAATCAGTGTGTTTTTGTTAAATAAATCTGTTAAAGGTTCTACTTCCTTCATTTTTTTGAGTTGTAGTTGTAACACTTACTCTACTTAATCGTTATTCATATGTTTTGTTTGTTTTTCTTTTGCTTTGTTTTACGGAATATCAACCATTTTCGGGGATTTAATACCGGCTCCATTTTTTTATATATATATATATATATATATATATAATTATAAAAAAGACAAAACTATACACACATTAAGGTTGTATACATTATAACTTATTTCGACCCCTTAATTAGGTCTCCTCAGATGTATAAACAACCACGTCAAAAACCCAACGTTTTTTGGTTTTTTGACGTGGTTGTTTATACATCTGAGGAGACCTAATTAAGGGGTCGAAATAAGTTATAATGTATACAACCTTAATGTGTGTATAGGTTTTTTCTTTTTTATAATTCTGTTTTGCTCTGTTTAAATTACATTTCAGATTCTCAACATAAAATTGAAATCTACACACTATATATATATATATATATATATATATATATATATATATATATATATATTGTTTCATTTTACTTCAGTCGAAGTTCTAAGAAATCAAGGGGCCCCTTGCTGGGGCTAACACTTGATCTCTATATGAGATACATAGATATTCGAATATTCTATTAAAGTTCTCCTTTACCTGTCAAACTTAGTAAGTAAAGAGTTAGTAAAGAAATTAATAATATTAATTTTCCTATCTTATTGACCTGTAAACTATGTAATAGTATATCTTTGGATTCCAAGACAAGAATTCATCTAGTCTGGTGGAGTATCTAGCTAAGTAATGTTATTTAAGCTAACATCATTAGGAGACGGTGCACCAGTCCTCGTATGAACCAGTGTATAGCCGTGTCGAGGGGGTCTTATTTGGGCCTCGAATACTATGTTATTTTCAATATTTGGTCAGGATTTACTTGTAGTAGAAGTATTCTCATGTCAGGTTGTCCTGACAAACCCTTGTACAGAAGACACTCGAGGATGGTGTCTAGTAGGTAAGTCAAACTCCCTTTATATATATATATATATATATATATATATATATATATATATATATATATATATATATATATATACATATATGTCGCTCCTAGAAAAAGTAGAGCATTGTAAGTGTAGTATTAACACAGCATGACGTCACTAGCTTTAAATGCATCGTTCGTTTCATTAAAAAGGTAGAACGCTCTAGATGTTAAGCCGCCATATAAAGTGTTAAAATTATCACAGTTTATTCGCTGTTCAAAATTAGCCGAGTGGTTAAGGCGTCGGATTTGAGTTGCAAAATACTCGTAATCCGGGGTTACGAATCGCATGACCAATAGTGAATAGTCATGTCTCTATGCTAATGAGTCCCAGTTATAAAGGACGAAACGTATACGTACATAGATAATAAACAATAACAAATATTATATATATATATATATATATATATATATATATATATATATATAAACAGTTGTTATTGTTTATTTATCTATGGACGTATACGTTTAGTCTCTTATTCACTACCGGTCACACGATTCGAAACCCTGGATTACAAGTATTTTTCAACCCCAATCCAACGTCGCTAACCGATAGGCCAGTTCTGAACAGCTTACAAACAATGATAATTTTAACACATTAAAGGCAGCGAGCCATACAGGCATTCAACTTCTATATAAGTGAAGGAATGATGCATATAAAGCAAGTGACGTCACGCTGTGTTATTACTACCATTTACAATGCTGTACCTTTTTTTAACGAGGAGCTTCAAATAATTTATATATATATATATATATATATATATATATATATAGAGAGAGAGAGAGAGAGAGAGAGAGAGAGAGAGAATAAAATATAAAAACATAATTTTATTACAGAATATACCTTGCATTGAACAATCGAAGTTTGATATAAATTTGGACATTCGTGCATGTTTATCACTCTTCGTCCATCTATCTTTATATATATATATATATATATATATATATATATATATATATATATATATATATACATGTTAGATTGAATCGGGCTATACTTTTTATTGGTTCTCTTCGCTTACGAGTGAACAACTCATCTCGTATCATTTTCTAATCTACCCAACAAGCATCCAAATTTTGAGTGTCTATATTTTCTAGCAATTTCGACCTCCGCAAGAGATGATTCAATATTAGAGTGTGGCGTTACCCTGGCCAGAATTGCATTTGATTGGTGTCACGTGATGTTTACCAACCTCGAACCGGGTTCCGTTGAAGGAATGGTGACGGGACCGGATGATCAGCAACTCGGGAACCGGTAATCTTATACCTGCAATTCGATGGAGCATTGATTTTCGCAATCTCTGTTAGTATGTTTGTGTAAATTGGTTGCAGGCATATTATCTGAAATTAAATGTTGACAACTGGAATTTCAGAGAACGGGGAAGAGCGGAGACACAATCGTGGTTCGCCCGATGACTAGAGATGTATACTAGCAGGACTAATCGTCGTTTATATAATGAGTTCAGAACGTTGTTTAAATCTAAAATGTACAGTGATGGCGGCTAAGTGGTTAACGACGCGGACTGGGGACCTGAGTGTAATGGGTTCGAATCCAGCTCGTTCCACAGAAACACTTTCATCAAAACCCATACTTGACCTTGTGTCTAACCTTCTAGAGAGGAGGTAAATAAAATACAGTGCTAAAATAAAACATTTATTGAATTATATAAAAGATGTGTAACATGTTTAATAGAAACATGATATCACTAATAATGGAAAAAGATTAAAAAAATTAAAAAATATTTCAAATAAAAAGACAGACAGTCGTTATAAATTTAAAAAAAAAGCTTTATTTCGATTACTTGATTGTTTATAAAGTCAAAGCTTTTAAATTGACAATCCTATTTTTAACTATAGTATAGGAGCAGATAAATTTTTTTCTTTGCAATTTGATCTTTAATCTCTTATTGGTGTTTCTTTTGAGTTTATGGCAAGATTTGTTTTTTTCATCATTATTTTTTGATGAAATTAACATCATTTGCATAAAATTCTCCAGGGAAGACATTGGAAGCCCGAATCTCTACATTACCTTCTATTTGTCGAATATGTATCTGGCCCCCAACTCTAAGTGACCCATGGTGACATAACCCCATCAAAATTTAAAATCCGTATTTCCGATTTTAATTAAACTTGAACCATATGTATAAACATAAGCTTCTTCCGACTATATTAGGGAGCGAACCGGGACGAGGGGAGCAGTAAAAACACAGAAAGTGATATAATGTTATAAGCATAGATAACATATACATAGTAGTAATCCTCTACCTGCGTGTATATATATATATATATATATATATATATATATATATATATATGTATATATATATATGTATATATATATGTATATATATATATGTATATATATATATATATATGTATATATACATATATGTAAATATATATATGCATGTATATATATATATAAAAATATAATTTAATATTATATATATATAATATTAAATTATATTTACATGTATTTTTATATTGGTGATTGCAGCGTTCGTTGTTTTTGCTTACTACTATATATATATATATATATAAGTGTAAATTAGTCGTCCAAGGCTATAGCAATGCGATGTGGTTGCCGTGAGATGGAAAAGTGAAAAGAAATAAACGCAGGGAGAGAGTGAAACTCAAAACGATTTATTAATAATTTCACGAAAACTGATTAAATACCAAATAGTATTTTTTTTTTTTTTGGTAAGTAACAGATCGGCAAAGGGTAATCTTAAATTTTCGAAAGAACAACTTTCATTATCAGAAGACAACAATAGAAGACCGAGAGGGTCGGAAAAACGTGAAAAAACCGGTGTCAGATCATCGTGATACAGGGGAAAAACAATTGGCAGTAGGAACGCAGAAAACGTCAAAATTCCATTAAGCAATCATATAACTAAGGTTAAAACATTATAAACATTAGTTTAGTAATATACCAATTTTTTAAATTTTAAATTTTATTATGTTTCATTTTACATGACTCATCAATCTTTATTTATTTATTTATTTATTTATTTATTTATTTTTTTATTTTTTTACTTTTTTTCATTTATTCTCTTCAAATCTAAATTTAAATTTACTGTCAAAGGGAGATAACTTATTCTAAATAATATATTCAGACTTTAGAAATGAGATTGGAAACTTGAGAAGGAATTTGAGTTGTGAAGTGGATAAAAGCCAAGGATGGGACCTTTTTTTTTTTTTTTTTTATTAGCAGGGGAAGGGGGGAATAAGAAGAGAGAGGATTATAAAAAAAATACAAATAAAAAATAAAAAAATAAAAAAATACAAATAAATAAATAATAAAAAAAGAAAAAGTAAGTAAGTTGTGGGTGGGAGTGTGAGGAGGTGGGAGTGTGAGGATGTAAGAATCAGAGGATGAAGGGAGATGACAACTCGAATCTGTTATTCAAGGCAGGGCGAAATTTAGAGATTAGGATAGCTTCCGAAATTCGAAGCTGGCCTATATTGCGGACAGAGTTGAGGATGCGGACACTAATGGAGCGATGTGTGTTGCCACATGAAATTAAGTGTTATATATATATATATATATATATATATATATTAATAATACCAGTTTGAATCAAAAAACAATTTTCTGCCTGATGAGACCTCAGCTCTTGAGAGCTGTAGATCGATAACATCGACATGCCAGTGTAGCAGACCTTGTACATGTTTGAATAAAAGCATTCACTATATATATATATATATATATATATATATATATATATATTAATTATTTTAATATCTACAGACATCGATGATTCATGCTAACGCAATCTTCAGGAAGCAAATTCTCAACGGTCGGCGGGAGCGAACCCTGATCACAAATCGCCACTGATCTGTAGTCAAGAGTCTTAACCCCTCGGCCATAGACAATTGGGTAATAATTAGGGAGGAATTGAACTTTGTAAATAGCGAATCAAGCCGTTTAGAGTGAAGTCATTCCCTGCCACTGACTTCTCTCAGCCCGGACCTCGGTCCTGCTCTCCCAGTAGTGGCTGCTACTTCTTCTCATTAACCCATCATGTCAACCCAATATTCTCATGTACTTGCATGACATTTTTCTTAAAATCATCATCCTGAGGAAGTCTTACAAATAAAGACGAAACGTTGATGAATACATAAAAAAAAACATGTTTTGGTTTTTCCTTTTTCATTTCCCATATATATATATATATATATATATATATATATATATATATATATATATATATATATACACTGAGAGTAGGCAAAGAAGAAGAAGAAGAAAAAGAAGAGGAAAAAGAGAAAAGATTAACGGTTAGCTTATAAACGCCGATTTGAAACACTGAGAAAAGAAAAAAATCGACAGTTGGCTTGTGAACGCAGATAAGAAAAACTGTAAGTAAACAAGGAAGATTAGTATTTATTTGAGGTTTACGACGACGGGGAGATGGACAACAAAGGAGGAGGAGGGAGAGAAGGAGGGACTAAAAGTATATATATATATGTATGTATATATATATATATATATAAATTTATTCTTTATTTATTGATGTGTTGATATTTTTTATATTTATAACATAACACTAAAAATAATACATTAATCACCTAAATAATAGTGTAATGGATTCGTCCAAACACTTTAAAATGCAGCAACATTTTTGTAAGTAACGGATAAATTTTATTAGACAGACGAACAACACAGGGAAGGGAATTTTTTTTTTAAATAATATAAGTTAGCAAAACATTTATATGGAACAAAACGTAGATTTAGTATAAGGAACGTTTATGTGTTTGTCTTTTAAGGGAAGTGGGGTCTGATCAACTCTGCTGGGAAGCCATGAAATTAAATACTGTCTTGTTTTTAAATTCGCGAAACAGTTTTTCATGGTAAACAACTGATGATCCCTTAAAATATTGTTAGAAACAAACTAATATGATAACTGTAAAAACTAAATTGACTTACATGAGTGATTTTCCACTGAAAGACTTGGGACTAAAAGTTTTTTTTTAATATAGTTTTAATGGTTGAGAAACTTCCGAGACTATATATATATATATATATATATATATATATATATATATATATATATATATATATATATATATATATATATATACAGGGTGGGCAAAAATAAGGGTCCTATTTTTAAAAATTCATAACTTTTTTATTTATTGATTTTAAAAAATTTTTTTTTAGAATAAGTAAAGGACCCCTTCCGAAGCAAGCATGAGCCGTATTAGCCCTAAGGAACGTACCCTCATTCAGAAAACATTATTTTTGCTTAAAAAACTCAAAACAGTGTAAAAAACAATACTTTAGTTTTTGTAAGTTTTAAGAAGTGTTTTTCGGCTAAAATTTGTTTTGTTTATTTCAAAAAATCTCGGAAGGGTCAGTCTACACACACATAAAGTTTGGTGAGTTTAACTTTTATTTTGTGGAAGTTATTCAAATTCAAGTTATTCAAATTTAAAGATAGGACCCTTATTTTGGCCCACCCTGTATATATATATATCTAGTGCGTCAATATCGATATTTCAATATGCCACAAATTCTCTTACATGCATTTACTCGGGACAGACTTTCGCCTCCATATTCTACGTTCTTTCCATTCCGGCATTCCCGCTTTGCTTTCCCGTTCCTTCCACGTATTCAAGAATAATTACCACGGTGTCTGCCATGTGTCGCGCAGCTACAATAACGCCAGGATAGAACAACAGTTTTTTATGCAAATGGCGGCCACTTCGCTCGCATCGGCCGCCATCTGCATCGAGCATGGCCGACAGCATCAAACCTTGCAATTCGAAAGCAAAACAACCTCCCTTCCGCTCGTCTCTGAATCAATATTGTTTGATGGTCAAACGGAGAAAAAGAAGCGAGTCGCTGTTTCCATGGCAACGTAGCGTTTCGATCAGTACGCGGGACACACGACGCCTCCGTGTCGTATTTATATTTATCCCCTCAACGACATCACCCCCCCCCCCGATCCACCCGACTTGAAGCAAAATCACACCCTTTCACTAGATTATGAATTTGTTAAAAGAGATACAGTTAGGAAATTAGTCAAAAACAATTCATTTTGCCTCCTACTTCTTTGTGACCTATTTGCGTTAAAAATAAATATTTTTAACCACTTGTTTTAAGATGGCTTCTTTGCTAAGAATCGATATGTTTGCTAACTTAAAAGGCTTGTTACTTCAACAGTACTCAATACATAATACTTTTTCTTATAATATATATATATATATATATATATATATATAGAGAGAGAGAGAGATGGAAAGAGAAACAGTAACTATATATATATATATATATATATATATATATATATATATATTTATGTATATATCTATGTATGTATATTTAGGCAGCATATTCTTTTGCAGGCAAGTATTGTTCAATATAAGGGACAACTTATGTCTAGATATCCTTTGGTAGATCCTTTCAATAGACCGAATTATGATCTTAGTTTCGGAGGAGAATTGGCTGATGAATTTGCCATAGTTTGGATTTGTCTCCCAAGTACTTTCGGACCCATCTGGGTCCATCTTCAGGGGAATTAGGTTAACCAGGTATAGACCATGTGTTAGTATTCATAGAAGGTATTTGGCGGGAATTATGAAAGGATCTACCAAAGGATATCTTGACATGAATTGTCTTTTATATTCAACAATCTCTCTCTTTCTCTCTATCTATCTATCTATCTATCTATATATATATATATATATATATATATATATATATATATATATATATACATATGTATATATATATGTATATATGTGTATATATATATGTATATATATATATATATATATATATATAAAGATAAATGAATGAAATAAGAGAGATAAAGATGTACGAATGACAAATCTATTTCAACTTCGATTGTTCAATGCAAGATGTACTCGGTAAAAACATGTTTATTTTTCTTTCCTTAAGCCAAGACTTTTCAAAGATTAAAATACTTTCTACCTCAAACTGCAAAAAAAAAAACTACTTTCATTCTCGGCCCACGGAAGTATTTTGAAATAGCCCGAATTCTCAAATTTACTCCCGAATAGTGCGTTTAATCTACGATTGAACTAAACATCTTTCTATTAAATTTACTTCATTTTGAACATTTTAAACGCTGCCTTCACAAAACCCCCTTTTTTCCATCTTTAAATCTCCATTCACCGGACACCTTATCAACGGACATCCACCAACTGGACAGATACCATATTTTTTTACACACACACTCTTACTCTCCATTACTTTATATTTTTCAAATTTTGAATTTTGGCTTTTCCACTGCCAACTTATCGATCTACGTAATTCCTCTGATGATAAAATTTTAATCTTTGAAAAGCTTTGGCTTAAGGAAATAAAATAAACATGTTTTTTTACCGAATACACCTTGCATTGAACAATCGAAGTTGAAATAGATTTGTCATTCGTACATATTTATCTCTCTTCTTTAATTTATCTTTATAATTGCTCTATCTCGTATATTGAGCTTAAACTATTTTACTATAGGTTCTATCCTCTAAAACAGGGGCGGGCAACCTTTTCAGAGTGAGGGACAGATGCGACTTTTGGAAGGAGATCGCGGGCTGTAGTGAAAAACGAAATCTCAGAATTGTTTACATGAATAAATTGTACAAAAATTGCATTGAACACTCTACAAATCTGATAATTTTCTCAAGAGACTTCTGTATCTGATGTTATAAAAGGCGCCGACGAAGAGCCATTTTGGAATCATAAAAAATAATGACGGGTTGAAGTAGCAAGTTGATCCAGCATTCGTTTTGACACACCTCACATAGGTTTAATGCCCTTTCCTCGTCTCTCGTTTACTCTTTGCTTCTCTCTTTCTCTTTCTCTATTTTCATCCCTTAATAGTTAAAGAAAAATAAAATATACATGCATCATCGCTCGCTGATATTCATACATTTTTATCCCACTGTGAATCTTAATCGAACCCTACTTTTACGTCTATGCCACAGAATGATATGAGTTTTACTGGAAGGTCCGCGGGCCGGATTGCAATAATAAAGCATAGCAGGGTGGCGGGCCGGACGCTAAGCCTTCGCGGGCCGGATGTGGCCCGCGGGACACCGGTTGCCCGCCCCTGCTCTAAAAGTATACTTTTAGTTTCATTTTATTTATATATATATATATATATATATATATATATATATATATATATATTCCTCTGTTAAGTCATTGTTACGCATTTCAAATCGTTCCCAAATTTGAGAAGTTCTTTTCGAATTCACTTCAGCCAATCATAAATGCTACGTTCAGATCGGAAGAGAAATTCAATTGAAATCAACGCAGCATCTATTACTGTCCGACTTCTCGGAACCTCTTTTCTTCCATCAATGGACTCTTCCACCCTTCCGGACAGCCTAAACTAATTGAAAGAATCCCCACAGCGTCGCATTTCATTTGCTTTATCTATTGGACGGCGAAAATCCCCGGATATAGTATCACATAATCCGATTGCGATTTCGGAGTTTTCGTTTGGGGAAACGCGCGCGCACCCGTGGTAAAATGGCGACCTTTTTTATATCTACTGAGATGTGTACATCCTGATAACCTTTACTGACTTACCTCATTGTCTCTTGTGATTAGAGTCAGAATAATATCATATGATACAATTAGAAATCCATAGTAACATCATATGGGTGTGTCGGTCTGTTTTTATATTTCAAATATGGAATGGTTAGTATATGGAATCAGTGGATAAGCATCTAAACAAGCTAGTTAAAATAATGGCAAGGACACCTTTCTAAAGCCAACCGATATTTCGGTCGTGAATCCGACCTTAATCTTTAGTAGCTTGAGGTCGGACTTACGATCAAAATATCAGTTTGCTTTAGAGATATGTCTTTGTCCTTATTATTATAAGTGTGTTTACACGCTCATCCACTAATTCCATTCAAGCTCTGGTCCCCCCTCCCCTTTATCAGCAAGATCTTGTCTTGCTACCAACACTGCACATAACTCTCCTTCCTTCATCTGTGTACCTGAAATCAAAAGGAACTTCCATGAGCAAAGTGTATTTCCAAAAGAACTTTCCACCTGTAGAACACGTTACCGCGGTAATGTTCCTCTACATACTACAGCATGGTCTTTTCCCAATCCAATGTCAACAAATATCTGCCATATCGCCTGTGAATTACTAATAGGTTTAAACTCACAGTCAATCATCCAATTGAAAATTACTTTAATCCTAATCCTCGAGTGGCTGTTGGCCTTGGTAAGTTTTGAACAATTAGTATAAAATAAATAACGATTTTATTTTTTTTCTGAAATTTTATTCCATGTTTGAAACTTTCTTTATATTTCAAGAAAAGACGACCATTTAAAACATAAATAAAATATAAGACTTGAACTTCCCCCACTTTTATTTCATACAGTGTATATCACCCTCGCTTCAGTCTCTCTCTACCTTTAATAACCCTTAAATGCTTTTTGTTTCACATATGACACATTAAAAAAAAATGCCTATTTAATATAATATTCAACGAAAATGTGTCAAACTGCAACTTGCTAAAAATCTGCAACTTGCTAAAAATCTGAAAACTCGTTAAAAATCTGCAACTTGCTAAAAATCTGCAACTTGCTAAAAATCTGGAACTCGTTAAAAATCTGCAACTTGCTAAAAATCTGCAACTTGTTAAAAATCTGCAACTCGTTAAAAATCTGCAACTTGCTAAAAATCTGCAACTCGTTAAAAATCTGCAACTTGCTAAAAATCTGCAACTTGCTAAAAATCTGCAACTCGTTAAAAATCTGCAACTTGCTAAAAATCTGGAACTCGTTAAAAATCTGCAACTTGCTAAAAATCTGCAACTTGCTAAAAATCTGCAACTCGTTAAAAATCTGCAACTTGCTAAAAATCTGCAACTTGCTAAAAATCTGCAACTCGCTAAAAATCTGCAACTTGCTAAAAATCTGCAACTTGCTAAAAATCTGCAACTCGTTAAAAATCTGCAACTTGCTAAAAATCTGCAACTTGCTAAAAATCTGCAACTCGTTAAAAATCTGCAACTTGCTAAAAATCTGCAACTTGTTAAAAATCTGCAACTTGCTAAAAATCTGCAACTCGTTAAAAATCTGCAACTTGCTAAAAATCTGCAACTTGCTAAAAATCTGCAACTCGTTAAAAATCTGCAACTTGCTAAAAATCTGCAACGTGCTAAAAATCTGCAACTCGTTAAAAATCTGCAACTTGCTAAAAATCTGCATTTTGCTAAAAATCTGCAACGAACTAAAAATCTGCAACTTGCTAAAAATCTGCAACGAGCCTGTTGGCAAGTGTGAGTAGGTATTAGTATGCTGTTCATGAAGGCATTTTGCATCTTTCTTTATGTTTAAAATTCTAAAGATGCTTTTTAAAAAAATGAACAAATTTATACCTACCGGCGACCATGCCCGATTTGCACCGTTAGACCACATACATCGGACGCCACTTCTAGAAGACCAGGAAAGATTATTACGGGGAAAAAAACAGTTAATACCTTTTATTTGTCTAAAGCTCTGTCGAGGCTTATTATATCAAGCGAAATATTAGATGAAAAAGTCATGATCAAGAAAAAAAAATGTTCCAATTTTTTTATTTTAATAAAAGATAAATGCATCTAAAACATGGGTTTTATGAAGGCATTTTGCCTCTTTCTTTATGTTTAAAATTCTAAAGATGCTTAGAAAATGAACTTTCCTATAATTTATATATATATATATATATATATATATATATATATATATATATATATATATATATATATATAGGGTGGGCAAAAATAAGGGTCCTATTTTAAAAAATTCATAACTTTTTTATTTATTGATTTTTTTTAAATTTTTTTTTTTTTAGAATAAGTAAAGGACCCCTTCCGAAGCAAGCATGAGCCGTATTAGCCCTAAGGAACGTACCCTCATTTAGAAACATTATTTTTGCTTAAAAAATTCAAAACAGTGTAAAAACAATACTTTAGTTTTTGTAAGTTTTAAGAAGTGTTTTTCAACTAAAATTTGTTTTGTTTATTTCAAAAAATCTCGGAAGGGTCAGTCTACACACACATAAAGTTTGGTGAGTTTAACTTTTATTTTGTGGAAGTTATTCAAATTCAAGTTATTCAAATTTAAAGATAGGACCTTTCTTTTGGCCCACCCTGTATATATATATATGCTTAATTGATGTATTTAAATGTAATTTATCATACTATATCATTATCAATTAAAATGTATTTCTTTTTATTGCTGCCTATTTGATATTTTATCTTCATCTTTTTTATCGTCCTAAGCGTTTATTTAAGAGTTAATTTTTCAGTTACACGCGACGTCTTTCAGGAAATAGATTTAAGATGATATACGTCGGATTTAAAAGTGTAAAAAAAAAGCTAATCCTTTCGTGACAGACCTTTGTTCATGGTTATCATTTCGCATGCAACGACGCCATTGGCCACTTTTGATGGAAGATAATAACTGCACAGCATTTTTTTCTTCTTTAATTGTTGTCGACTCGCCACGTTAAACGTTTCGCGTGAGGTCAGCGTTGCAGAACCGTCGTTCGTCATTACGTCATAATCGGATGAGGCTTTCCCTCGGCGAGTTAATAAAAGAAATCTTAATGGCTTATACACGCAAACGCATTTCTAAATAATACAAAAGTGATACGTAAGGAAATAAAAT
Organism: Sepiola atlantica; assembly: GCA_963556195.1. NCBI lineage: Eukaryota > Metazoa > Mollusca > Cephalopoda > Sepiida > Sepiolidae > Sepiola > Sepiola atlantica. Next base: position 88,878,441 of record OY744541.1, read on the forward strand.
TTATGTAAAAAAAAAAAGATTTACAAAAAAAATAATAATAAATCAATTAAATAAAAAATTTTAAAATAAAATTATATAACCGACTCACAATTTTCCTCCAACAAAATATTGAACTGTTCTACTTCTAATTTATTATTTCAAATTCATTCATTCCCCTTCAATGACGCACTACGGTTTTCGGAGTTTTAGGGTTAGGATAAGGGTAAGGGTTAGGGCTAGGTTTTTCAGAGTTTTAGAGTAAGGTGTAGGGTAAGCTTTTCGGAGTTTTAGAGTTAGGGTTAGGGTTAGGTGTTTCGGAGTTTTAGGGTTAGTTTTAGTTTTAGGGGTAAGGTTCACTTTTTCGGAGTTTTAGGGTTAGTTTTAGAGTTAGGTTTTTCGGAGTTTTAGGACTAGGGTTAGATTTTTCGGAGTTTTAGAGTTAGGGTTAGGGTTAGGGTTAGGTTTTTCAGAGTTTTAGAGTAAGGTTTAGGGTAAGGTTTTCGGAGTTTTAGAGTTAGGGTTAGGGTTAGGGTTAGGTGTTTCGGAGTTTTAGGGTTAGTTTTAGTTTTAGGGTTAAGGTTCACTTTTTCGGAGTTTTAGGGTTAGTTTTAGAGTTAGGTTTTTCGGAGTTTTAGGGCTAGGGTTAGAGTTTTCGGAGTTTTAGAGTTAGGGTTAGGGTTAGGTTTTTCGGAGTTTTAGAGTTAGGGTTAGGGTTAGGGTTCAGTTTTTCGGAGTTTTAGGGTTAGGGTTAGGGTTAGGGATTTCGAGGTTTTAAGGTTAGGGTTAAGGTTAAGGTTAGGGTTAGGGTTACGTTTTTCGGAGTTTTAGGGTTAGGGTTAGGGTCTGGATTAGGTTTTTGGGAGTGTTAGGGTTAGAATTAGGGTTAGGGTTCAGTTTTTCGGAGTTTTAGGGTTAGGATTAGGGTTAAGGATTTCGAGGTTTTAAGGTTAGGGTTAAGGTTAAGGTTAGGGTTAGGGTTACGTTTTTCGGAGTTTTAGGGTTAGGGTTAGGGTTAAAGTTAGAGTTAGGGTTTTCGAAGTTTTACTTCTATGTATGTCTTGTTGTCGGACATGTTGAAAAAGTCTTTTAATAGAAACGACGCAACGGCGATGACAATATAAACAACTTTCGGTTTCATATTTTCGCACACAAAGACACAGAGACACACACACACACACACACACACATATATATATATATATATATATATATGTGTGTGTGTGTGTGTTTTTTTGTTTTTTTTGTTATTGTTTTTCTTAAGCGCCGTTGAGCGAATGAACACTCATTCAAATACATATCGCTACCTTAGCGGTGATAGAGATATTTTCCCTATATAAATGCATTTTACAGCATTCTGTCTTCCTTCCTTTTTTTTCCACAGGTAGCGATATGTAATTGAATCAACGTTCATTTGCTCAACGGCGTTTAAATTTAAGGCGCCAGAAATCAAACATAAAATTTGACAGGCACTCTAGATCAGAGGTAAGTTATTAGGCCACGGTCATCGTGGTCGTGGTTTCGAACCTCTGTCAGAGCCAAACCTTGTTAATAATTAATAAAACTATGAACGCGTACACGAATTACTTTCATGTGTGTAATATATATATATATATATATATATATATATATATGGTAGTTTCTGTAGATGTAAATCCGTTGAAACTCCAGTGTTTATAATAAGTGCTCAATAACAAGTAGAGTTGTTCTACAGTATACATTTTTATTTACAAAAACATTATTGGTTACATATGTGTAAAATTTGGGAATTTCCTTGCTTTTGTACATTTAGTGTATATGAATTTTCATCTTAACCCTATTAAGGGCATATGATTTCAGTATACTGGCATTTTTCATGGAATATATATATATATATATATATATATATATATATATATATATATATATATATATATATATATATATATATATATATATATATATATATATATGTTATTTTAGGAAGTAAATAACGAAAACAAATTAATTCCAGATCACTGTCACTCACCATTTGCTTAAAATACCGCATGGGTTTAATTAAGTTTTAAGCTTTTTAAAGAAGTATGGTTGATATATATATATATATATATATATATATATATATATATATATATATATATATATATATGTATATATTAATTATTTATTATTTACAGACATGGATGTTTCATGCTTACGTAATCTTCAGTGCATGAAGCTAATTTCTGACGGTCGGCGGGCGCGAACTCTGACTACAAATCGCCACTGATTCACCAGTTGGCCACCACAAATTAGCTTAGAATTAAGGTGGAATTTAACTTTGTAAATACCAAGTCGGCGGGTATTCACAGCAAGCTACGAAGAGTGATCCAACAACAACAAATCGTGTTGGATCTCGCAATAAAGCTAGTAGTACTGCTTGTTATTAAATTCACTCAGAGTGCCCAGCCTTAGTAAAGGGGGCTATACAATAATTTTTATGAATACATATTAACTATTTATTACCTACAGACATCGATGTTTCATGCTTACGCAATCTTCAGTGCAGGAAGCTAATTCCAGACGGTCGGCGAGCGCAAACTACGACTACAAATCGCCACTGATTCGCAGTCAAGAGAGTTACCGTACGGGAGTTATGTATATATAATTATTTTCTTTTTTTACTTACTTCGTTTGTCCATAGCATTGTGGGGAATTTTCGGCGGTCTCTGTCGCCTTTCACAATCAAATACGAAATGCCCGTCATTTAAAAAAACGAATGAAGACTTACCGATCTTCATAAAAAACCACTCACTAACATCAACTGGCAAATAACACCCGACATGAGAGTTAATCATTACAAACTCCTCGGCCTAACTTTCACAGATAACATGAATTGGAATAAATACATTGAAGACATTGCCAGGGCTGCTGCAAAGAAAGTGGGCTCTCTCTACCGTACTAGTAAACTTCTCACATCTGACATTATCCTATATCTCTACAAAGCCACCATCCGCCGATGCATGAAGTATTGTTGTCACATCTGGGTTGGTGCATCATCCACTAGTCTCTCCCTCTTAGACAAGGTCCAAAAAAAAGTTGCCAACTTAATAAGTCCTTTACTATTAACCAAGCTCCAGCCCCCGTCCCATCGCCGCAATGTTGCATCCTTGTGCCTGTTTTACAAATACTTCAATGGATGATGCTCTGATGAATTGGCTACTCTGGTGCCCCCATGAGGCAAATTCACTAGACCAACCCGACAATCTGCCAAATCCCATCTATTCACTGTGGAGGTCGCCAGATGCCGAAGAGCTTTCTACTCAAAAAGCTTCTTTACGCGTGCTGCTCGACTATTGATCTCCCTTCCTGCTCCCTGTTTTCCTAACGGTACAGACATGAAGAAATTTAAAACTAATGTAAACAGACATCTCGCTGCACAGCTCCCAATTTAGGTTGACCCCCGAAAAAACTTTCACCCTAATTCTCAGTAGCCCCTTACGTCTACAGTGGCGTCCTGCCTTGTTTGGGGTGAACTATGAAAAAGCAAACAACAAAAAACTCTTTTGCCCATCACGTAATCAATCGGAACCAATCGGAGCTGGTGAAATTAACCGGATTCTAAGCCGAAACCTCGTGCTGATTGAAAGTCATGTTTCGAATACAAGGGTAAAAAATGCGAAAAGTTGCAAAAATTGAGACGAGTCAACGAGTTGCGAATTCAGATGATGTGTGTGAAACGTCTACAATTTTATAATTCGGTGCGTGTCTGACTTTTAACTTACAACCTTTCATGTTTAACAACTTTAATGCCGGAAGAAAGACGTAAATTATGTTGAGTGTACCAGTCAAGGAAATGTTATCTCATGGGATTTCCATTGGCAACCCATGCGAAGAATAAACTAAGTGTTGGCTGCAGGCAATACATACACGCGCGCACACACACACCCACACACACACACATACACACACATCTATCCATCTCTCTCTCTCTCTCTCTCTCTCTCTCTATATATATATATATATATATATATATATATATATATATATATATCAAGTACACGTATTGTATTAGTTCCTTTAAATGTAAATCCGTTGAAACTCAAGTGTTTATACAAAAGTGCTCAATAACAAGTAGAGCTGTTATTAAGTATAAAATGTATATGTATATATATCAAATTTTATAAGATGGTAGGAAAATTCCAGCAGAGTGCTCAACATAAGCTGAAGAGAGCCGGATGGTTAAGTCGCTCTGAGCTTGAAAACGACGGTACTAGGGTTGTACTAATTTTACTGTACCATATATATATATATATATATATATATATATATATATATATATATATATATATATATATATATATATATTGATATATATATATATATATATATATATTGATATATATATATATATTGATATAAATATATATATATATATATACATATATATATATATATATATATATATATATATATATATATATATATATAATAATCCAGGTAAAACATACACAGAGTAGTAATCCAAAGAATTTTAACCGGGTTTATAAAAAGTGCTCAATATCAAATAGAGCTTTTATATATGATTATTTTTATTTACACAGACATGTACAAAATCTGCGACACTGGCATGTCTATGGTATCGATCAGCAGCTTCTTTCTAAATTTGATCTAACTCTGCCTGATGAAATCTCAGTTTATAATAGCTGTTGATCGATAACATCGACATGCCAGTGTCGCAGATTTTGTACATGTCTGCGTAAATAATCATATTTATATATATATATATATATATATATATATATGTATGTATATATATATATTTACACAAACAGGCATTCACTCACAAACATACAGATACATATATATATATATATATATATATATATATACAAATGTGATCGATCTAAACGCACATTTATGAACAGGTATACATATATATATAAGTATAAAGTTTATATATATATGTATATATATATATATATGTATATATATATATTTATATATATATGTATACATATATTTATATATATATATATATATATATATATATATATATATATATATATATATATATATATAAATTATAAGGCTACATATGAATATGTGTATGTGTGTGTCATATATTATGCTCTTTAAACGACACATCCTACTTCTGATCGCTAAAGCTGTTGGGATGTTCTTTTTGGTTCACTCGACTTAATCGGATTATCATTGGGATAATCTGTCGATATGATCAGTCGAGCTGTAAGTGTCAGTGTCAGCTGAGCTGTTACCACAGCGTGTCAATAAAACAAGAAACCCCACACCCAATTACTTCCTCGACGATAAATGTGTATCCTTCCGCATATTAACAGGTGCTCACAGACCGTTACATGTTCTTTTATGACCAACCATTCACTGTGAAAAATAAATGAAGTACCTTGAGACCATCAATAACTCTAGTGGTTTGTCTACAATTATGATAGCATGAAGCGATGAAACTGCGATCGTGACATAGCGGATATATATATATATATATATATAATAATGGTAATAATCCAGGTGAAAAATATCCACAGGGTGGTAATCCAGAGAATTTTAACCGGGTTTATAAAAAGTGCTCAATATCAAAATAGAGCTTTATATATGCTAATTTTATTTACACAGACATGTACAAAATCTGCGACACTGGCATGTCGATGTTATCGATCAACAGTTACTATAAACTGAGATCTCATCAGGGAGAGTTATATTCCGATCTTAACCTCAGATCATATTTGGAGATATATATATATATATATATATATATATATATATATATATATATATATATATATATATGGGAAGAGAAGGATGAAGGTAATCCGACGTGATGGGAAAATGAAAAAGGAAAACCATCCACTTTATTCCTGCTCACCCCCATCTTTCCACTTCTTCCCCACTCATTTTCATCAACATTCATTTTTCACTCCTCACCAAGTACGGACGTCCACCCAGTAGTGGCCATTATTTTCTTCCTTCTTCCCAATATGTCAACCCTACATGTGTTTGTACTTGCATGACATTTTTCTCTATATTATCATCCTGATGAAGTCTTATAAATAAAGACGAAACGTTGATGTACACATAAAAAACTCCATTTTTTGGTTTTCCTTATTCATATATATATATATATATATATATATATATATATATATATATATATATATATATATATATATATATATATGTAACTTCTTTGTAATTTAGCAGGAAAAATCCCAGCAGAGTGCTCGATTAATTAAGTATCAAAGTTAAAAATAAAAAATTAAGAGCACAATATTGATATATTTTGGCACAGAAAAGTTAGTACAACATTCGTATCGTCGGTTTCAAGGATGGAATGACTTAGCCATCCGGCTCTCTTCAGCTTCTGTTGAAGATAGCCGGATGGCTAAGTCCTCCTTCTGTGCTTGAAACCGACGGTACGAATGTCGTACTACTTTTTCTGTACCAAAATAAATAAATAAATATATAAGTATATATATATATATATATATATATTAATATATAAATATATATATATATATTTATATATTTATATATATATATATATACATATATATATATTAATATATAAATATATATATATATATATATTTATATATTTATATATATAGAGAGAGAGAGAGAGAGAGAGAGAGAGATAGATATGTATATATATATGTGTATAATTGGGCAGCATTCCTTCTTTTATGCATGTTTGATTAAACAGGAGTGCTAACTTCTGCTTATTCAGCTTTCGATCCGTTTTTTTAGTCTTCGTACGACGGATTTGATGTTATAATCCAAGGAGTGTAAAAAAATCTCCATATTTTGTGCGAACGTTTTCGACCAACATCGGTCGTCGTCAGGCGGTTGCAAAATGAAATAAATTGGTGAATCTATCAAGAAGGCGCTCTTTTAACTTATTCTAACAGCACTTCAATACACCTTCAACACCCCTCATAACGGGAATGGTTGATGTTTGGTTTATCAATGCGTATAAACAATGCTTCTATTATGTTTAATCAAACATGCATAATATATATATATATATATATATATATATATATATATATATATATATATATATATATATATCTATATCTGCTGCATTGTTATCACTTGGGAAGTTTTACAATTGATATAGCACAAAAGCAACAAAAACTACACCAATAAAAACAATTACATAAAAATACATTGAATATTGAGGCCGTGCATATTATATTTCCAGGCAAGGCGTCATAGTTCGGAGGTAAAACGCCAGACTATAGACTTAAATATCGAATGTTCGATCCTTGTCCAAGTTAGCCAGAAACACGTGTCAATAGATTACTTTCATGTACGTATAAAATTTATATATATATATATATATATATATATATATATATATATATATATATATATATATATATATATTGGGAAAGAGCTGCTGGAATAGGAAGCTGTGTTGAAAAGACCTAGGCTATAGGTAAGAGGAAAACGGTCAGCAGGAAGTGAGTTCCACAAACCTGCGGTACTTGCAAACAAGCTGCTTGAATAGGAAGCTGTATTACAGAAGGTATCAAAACAGCAAATTGATGGAGACCACTAGACCAATAAGTCAAACTATCTGGAACAAAAGAAGCGGGGAATAGATCACATAATTCTGAAGAACACATGCCATAATAGTATTTATAGAAAAAGACTGAGACTAGCAACATAACGTCTGTGAGAGAGAGGGAGTAGAGAAGAAGAAAGGGTAAGGCCAATCAAATTACAGATATGTTTCTGCACCTTATCAAGAAACCTCAAATGGGATAGAGATTCACCAGCCCAAATATGACAACAGCACTCCATACATGGTCTGATAGTAGATTTGTAGTTGAAGCTGTATTACAATGATGTATCAAAACAGCGAATTGATGAAGACCAATAGACCAACGAGTCAAACGAGCTGGAACAAAAGAAGCGGGGAATAGATCACATAATTCTGAAGAACACATGCCATAATAGTATTTATAGAAAAGACTGAGACTAGCAACATGACGTCTGTGATGGAGAGAGTGTGCAGAACAGATGTAAATGTAGGACTAATCAAATTACAGATACTTTCCTGCACCTTATCAAGAACCCTCAAGTAGGACAGAGATTCACCAGCCCAAATATACTTTGAATACCTTTTTTTTAAAAAAAATTATTATCATATTTAATAATATTTCTGAAAATACAAGATAAAAATACGCTGAATATTTTTTTTTAGTGAAAGTCTCCCTACTCTACACTTAGTAATATTTACAAATCTCCATTCATGATTTTTTTCGTAATGAAAACAAAAATAAAAGAAAACTTTCCCCTTTTTCTAATATAATGAAACGCAAAAGTAAATTCGTAGTGATGTTAAATGTTTAAATAAAATAGAACACAAAAGAATCGTTCAACAATAGACATCGCAAGGATTCGACGCTGTTGGCAGCCATTGATATTATTTAGTCGGTGACAGGTATGACGTCAGTAAACTTCCGGTGTGCAAGCAACGTGTGCATAACGTCATCTTTGTATGTCTTCTATTTACAATGTTGTGTTCAAAAACGCTTCCTTAGTGTAATTTTCTTCACATAAACGATACGTACGTTTGCAACAGAGTGTAAAATAAGAATATATTTAAATAAATGAATAAATGAATAAATGATATGACCTATATATATATATATACATATATATATATATATATATATAGAGAGAGAGAGAGAGAGAGAGAGTTGATTGACAAGCAGTACTACTAGCTTCATTGCGAGACACAACACAGTTTGTTGTTGTAGATCACTATTCGCTGCTCGTTGTAAATACCCGCCGACTTTGCATTTACAGAGTTAAATTCCTCCTAAATTCCAAGCTAATTTGTGTTGGCTAACGGGAGAGGCTCTTGACTGCGAATCAGTGGCGATTCGTGATAGGAGTTCGCGCCCGTTGACCGTCGGAAATGAACTCCCTACACTGAAGATTGCGTAAGCATGGAACACCGATGTCTGTATACCTACATAAATAATTAATATATATATATATATATATATATATATATATATATATATATATATAAATATAATGTATTTTTATGTAATTATTTGTATTGGTGATTGGTGAGGTACCTTTTACAAGACTATATACCTGCCCTCGGTCGACTAAAATCACGGAGCCAACACTATCTGAAGCCCGCCTTAAAATGTGGAAGGAAAAGCTGTCCAATTACCCATCATAGCTCGACTATGCCCATCCCCCCTGTCGAAACCATCCCACCCGGATATAACAACTGGACAAAATGGAAGTGCCTGAACCGACCCCGCTCTAGAAAGGCCCTTAGCAGATGGGGCTATCTTAGTGGCCCAACCACATGTGACTGTGGCACAGAACCCTAGACTATGGGGTACCTCCTTCGATGCCCTCTGTTAGGCGGACCCTGCACAGCAAAGAACCAAGCACTCTGCAACACCAAGGGATAACAATGTACCAAGCACCGGCTGGACGTTATATAAGCTGAATAGCTTTCTTTGTATACGGACACGAGAAAAAGAAGTCGCAGAAGAACGCCAGAATGGTTTATACCAGTCGAGGATCCGTTCTCGACAATCAACCCGGCAGAAACATTTCGGTGGTATTTTATTTGTCGGGCTGCGGTATTGATCATGCGTAGCCATAGAAGATCCATCCTCCCAGGCATTGCTTCCCCTCTTCTGGAGTGGGGTTAGTTTATTGCTAACTGCTTTGGGCGGTCTGACCGGGGGATGCCGACAGGGATGCCCAGACAATTTTAATAGGCCTAAGGGCTCCTTCTTCTGGGGCGCTATTTGATTCTCTCTCACCTTTCGGCCTTGTGCCACGTTTTTCTGCGATAGGAAGGAAGTAGATAACCACTCACTTAAAACCTCTCGATATATATATATATATATATATATATATATATAGAGAGAGAGAGAGAGAGAGAGAGAGAGAGAGAAGAAAAAAGAGTGATAAATATGCGACGATTGTCCAAATTTATTTCAAATTTCAATTGTTCAATGCAAGGTTGTCAGTAATAAACTAGTGTTTATTTTTCTTTCCTTAAGCCAAGGCTTTTCAAAGATCGAAATCTTATCATCAGAGGAGAAATACAGATGGATAAGTTGGCTTTCGAAAAAAACAAAGTTCAAATAATTGAAAAATATGAGAATTATTATTAAAAATTATTAAAATAATTTTTGTCAAAAAATAGCGAGGTCAGCTTATCTTTTTAGCAAACAAGCATATATATATATATATATATATATATATATATATTGCTTGTTTGCTAAGAAGATAAGCTGACCTCGCTATTCGTAAATCCATGACGAGCAGAGAACAACTCATGCACTCACCGCCAGGTGCGAACTGCTCAAAAAGCCGCTAAGCCATTCACAATGAATAATTGAACAAATTCGGCAACACAATATTCAATGAGAGAGAGAGAGACGGGGCGATAGGGAGAGAGAGAAAGAAAGAAAGAAAGAGAGAGAGAGCAGGCGATAGACAAAGAGAGAGAGAGAGACCTGCGCATATATATTAATCAATGAAAAACAAATCACAGCAGAATTAACAGTCTTGTACAATAGCCGCTATGTATCCAGCATCTCCCAGGGATACACCTCTCCAAAGATAGTCCGTCCTTCGAAATCAAAACAGGATATCACATTGTTTATTTTTCTGATTTTTTTTTTAATTTCTTTTTTTTATATATATATACATTTATATCAATTATTATCTCTACGGTTTTATTTACCGAAAACACGGGATATTTAGATATATATCTATATCTATATATAAATATATATCTAGGATACAAAGTCGAGGAGAGTGATTACCAAAAAAAAAAAAATACAAGGTAAGTAAATAAACCCCAAAAAACAAAAATAAGTTTCTTTTATTTGTGTTACTAGAAAATACACCTCTAAGTGATCCATCGGCACATGAGAAATAATTCGTATGAAAATGATTCTGTGTAGATCAGGGGCGGGCAACCTCCGGCCCGCGGGCCACATCCGACCCGCGAAGGCTTAGCGTCCGGCCCGCCACCCTGCTATGCTTTATTATTGCAATCCGGCGCGCGGACCACCCAGTAAAACTCATATCATTTTGTGACATAGACGTAAAAGTAGGTTTCAATTAAGATTTACAATGGCATAAAAATGTATAAATATCAGCGAGCGATGATGCATGTATATTTCATTTTTCTTTAAATATTAATTTCAAATCCTTGGCCTGAGATAAAAATAGAAAAAGAGAAAGAGAGAGAGGCAAAGAGGAAACGAGAGACGAGGAAAGAGCATGAAACATAGAACTTATGTGAGGTGTGTCAAAACGTATGCTGGATCAACTTGCTACTTCCTCCGTCATTATTTTGTATGATTCCAAAATGGCTCTTGGTCGGCGCCTTTTATAACATTACATACAGAAGTCTCTTGAGAAAAAAAAATCAGATTTGTAGAGTGTTCAATGCAATTTTTGTACAATTTATTCATGTAAACAAAATATAGTAATTCTGAGATTTCGTTTTTCACTCCGGCCCGCGATCCCATTCTAAAAGTCTCATCTGCCCTTCACTCTGAAAAGGTTGACCGCCCTTGGTGTAGATCAACAATAATGATTATTTATTGTATAAATATAACTGAAAAAAAATTACTTTGAAATGAGGAAGTATTTATTTTTCTCTCGCTGAGCGAACGTCCATTGCCTGCTTCCTGTTTGTCATTCCATTATCATCTGTCTAAATGCAAGAGCAGATAACTCTGCTTCTCGAAACGTTTTTAGCCGTATTTAGATAAAATGAATTTATTACTATACAACAATCTATAATAAAGGCCAATGTGTATTTAGTTTAATATTTTTATAGAATTAAACTGGTAGAATCTTAGAGATTTGCGACCACTTACATTGTCTTCTCCGAAGTATGTTATTTGTTTACGATCAACCCCAGCACGTTTTTCACCCCGCCTAATAAACCGGTATCGTCCGGGCCTTTGGGTCTGGATTTACGCCGGTCTATTGGGGGTTTTCCGTCCTGTGCAGTTCTAGGAGGTGCACCCTCACAGGTTTCGCCTCCCCTCTTTGGGGAGGAGTAAGTTTATTGCTTACTGTCTGAGGCGCCCCTACCGGGGAATGCCGACGGGGCTGCCCAGGCAATTTTTAAATGACCAGAGTGCTCACATCTCGAGCGCTGGCTTATCTAATCCCACTTTCCCGACCTTGTGTCACATCTTACCTTGTGGGAGGTAGATAAAGAAATTCAGTCTTTCATTAACTTCGGTTGATTGAGGACTTCGGGATGGAGTAATACTAGTCAGGGATCCGTTCTCGACAATCAGTCCGGCAGGAACTGAACCATTTCGGTGGCCTTTTATCTGTAAGTCTGGAGTATACTGTCCTGGGTTGTCATAGAAGATCCACCCTCCCAGGCCTTGCCTCCTCTCTTTTGGATGGAGTAAGTTTATTGCTTACTGCTTGAGGTGACCTGACCGGGGAATATCGAGGGGATTGCTAAGGCTATTTTTGATAGACCAGTTCTCCTCCTTTAGGGGCGCTGACTTGACTCTTCCCTACCTTTGACCTTGTGTCACATATTCCTGCGGTGGGAAGTAATTAAATACCTGACGATCAACCCCAGCCCGTTCAGTCTTTCATTAACTTCGGCTGATTGAGGACTTCGGGGTGGGGTAATACCAGTCGAGGATCCGTTCTCGACAATCAGTCCGGGTGGAACTGGACCATTTCAGTGGTCTTTTATCTGTTGGGCTGAGGTATACGGTCCTGGGTTGTCCTTGGCTCTCCTCTTGAGGCTCCCTGACCGGGGAATACCGACGGGGTTGCCCAGACTGTTTTTGATAGGCCAGAGTGCTCCTCCTTTAAAGGCGCTGACTTGACTCTTTCCCCACCTTCCGACCTTGTGTCACATGTTCCTGTGGTGGGAAGGAATTAAATACTTGCACATTTATTTTTGTTCAATAAATATATATATCATTTATACTACTTTATATTACCGCTATGAAACGTTTTTCATTTTTCTGGTGCTCTTATCGATCCTGAACCAGTTTTCGTGACGTTTGACGCGGAAGCGTTTGACTCTTCTACGCAAACGCCCGAGAGTTGACGAGCCGATTTGTACCAGACGACTTTTTGATACGGTGCTGAGTCCTATGATCATAATGTTTTGCTTGTTTTTTTTTTGTTAGGGTTACGGTTAGGGTTTAGGGTTAGGGTTAGGGTGGGGTTTAGGGTTAGGGTGGGGTTTAGGGTTAGGGTTAGGGTTAGGTTTAGGTTTTTGGGTTAGGGTTAGGGTTAGGGTTAGGTTTAGGGTTAGGGTTAGGGTAAGGAATTTTTTAAAGAAACAACAAAGAAAATAAAACATACTTACATGATTTTTTTTTTAAGAAACAACAGGAAAAAAAAACATAGCGAGGTTACTGTTATAAAATGAATACTGTATTTTTATTTACAAGGATTTTTTTTGAAGAAAAAAAAAAGAACTTACCAAAATTACTTTTATCACGACATAATTTTTACATTTTATTATTTATTTTTACTTGCTCGCGATGATACTGCAGTGCAAAGCTGTTCGTAATTCATTTTTGGTGTATTTCCTTAAATAAAACTTCCTGACAAAAAATCCGTCTTCGAAAGCACTTATTTTCACTTTGTAACAAAATTATCGGCTGCTCGCTGCTTCGACTCGTCAACACTCGGCCGTTTGCGTAGGACAGTTGAACGATTCCGAGTCGAACGTCACGAAAGCTGGTTCAGGATCGATATCAGTGCCATTTTTTTTTCAAGCCAATAAAAAAAAAAGCATTTAACGTTTAATAAAGAGTAAAGAAACGTTTAAATAAATATTTAGTAAGAATTAAAGTGGGTACGTTTAACCATCCAAACTCGACCGGATATTCGATAACCAAAAAACAACAAAAAAATAAAATATAAATAATAAAAGTTGCCACAGAGTTTCAACTTGTAAACTAATCAATAAGACCGACTTTCGAGTGAGTAACGGCCTTGGGGCAGCTTTAGAAATCAGTGCGAATTTGGATTAAAAGTAGTTCGAGTCTAGATTTAGCTGTTACCTACATAATACCAGCCTCCAACGAATTGCTGTTGTTGTTGTTGTTGTTGACAGTGAGAGTCGCGGCTGGGTCACTTGAAGCAACTTTCCAGAAATATTATTAGTGAACGGACTTTTAATGAAAAGAAGATTGAAACACCGTGTTGAGGGTCAGACTAGTTTGCATTATTTCCAGAGGTTAGAGTTAGGGTTTTTGGGGTTAGGATTAGGGTTTTGGGGTTAGGGTTACGGTTTTTGGGTTAGGGTAATAGTTAGGGTTAGAGTTTTTGGGTTAAAGTTAGGGTTTTTAAGTTAGGGTTAGGGTTAGGGTTAGGGTTTTTGTGTTAGGATTAAGGTTAGGGTTTTTGTGGTAGGATTAGAGTATTTATGTTTGGGTTAGGGTTAGGGTTTTTTTCTTAGAGTAAGGGTTAGGCTTAGATTGTTTGGGGTTTGGGTAAGAGTTAGGGTTTTGGCGTAAGGGTTAGGGTTATGGTTAAGGTTAGGGTTTCTGGGTTAGGGTTAAGGTTAGGGTTTTTGTGTTAAGGTTAGAGTGTTTGTGTTAGGGTGAGGGTTAGGGTTAGGGTTTTGTGTTAGGGTTAAAGTTAGGGTTTTTGGGTTAGGGTTAGGGGTTTTGTGTTAGGGTTAGGGTTAGGGTTAGGGTTAGGGGTTTTGTGTTAGGGTTAAGGTTAAGGTTAGGGTTTTTTTGTTTGGTTAGAGTTAGGGTTTTTAGGTTAGGGTTTTTAGGTTAGGGTTAGGGTTATTTCCAGAGGTGAAGTTGAGACTAATTCCATCCCATTGAGGAAATGCTCATAACAGTAGATTCATTTATATACATCATTTTTGTAAATGTTATGATTATCGGTATGTCTCCGTGAATATGTTTTTCGATGTTGCTATTCGTATTTATATATATACACACACATGCATACAAAGATATTTGAATTACCTACAAGACACCATCCTCAAGTGTTTTCGGTTTCTCTTTACAAAGGTTTGTCAGGACAACACAGCATAAGAATACTTAACCCTACACGTAAACCGTGACCAAATATTCAAAATAACATAGTATTCGAAACCCAAATAAGATCTCCTCGACAGGGCTATACACTGACTCGTACGATGAATGGTGCACCTTCTCCAAGTAATGTTTCCTCAAATAACATAACTTGGCTCGATACTCCACCAGACTAGATTAATTCTTGTCTTGGAATC
>OY744541.1:88898669-88921169 GCA_963556195.1 Sepiola atlantica
AACGACTTTTGATTAAATCAGTTTTAGAATAATAATATATTTATAAAATTCGGGATCAATGTCACCCCCCCCCCAACTGGGTATATCCATAGAATGGATATACCCTGACAGAAAATACTATCCCAACAGCATTAATGTGTGTTTTGATTTAACCAAAATTAAAAATACATGTAATCTTATGATAATGAAGACTTCGTGTGTGTATTTCTAACTGAAAATATGAAATTTTTCTCGATAATTTAGTAGAACTGTAAGTTTGCTCTTTTCTTTGTTTTTTTAAATTTGGTTTCGCCCAAAAATGACCCACTGTATAGTGTAGGTTTTTTTTCAAGACATTTTAATCCAATAACTTTTTAGTCTTTGCGAATTTTTTCTGATGATTTTGTAGTGTTGCAGAGACGATATTGATATTAAAATGTTGTTTGGCTCACGACAAATGAAACGGACCGTATAAAATACATCTCACAGAAATATTATGTTTCTTGGAAATGTGAAAAAATAAAGATAATAAAATAAAAACATTGCTATTGACAATCATCGAGCTGAATCTTTTAAAGAGACTGCAAAATAAAAAGGCACTGATAGTATATGCTAATACATATAATGTCATTAATAATTATATATATATATATATACATATATATATACTATAAATATTTTTATTGAATATTAAAGTGTATGTACCTACATACAACGTTGTTTCGGACTTACGTCCTCATCAGTGCAGGAAGTGGTGGTGGCCGGCGGGTTAGAACGCAGTTCGCAGTTTCAGAAGAGAACCACGATCCTACGCCATTATCCATTAGGCACACCGAGAATCACCACATACATTACTGACATTAAGATACATTTAAAGCCAGCGGCAGGGTTCAAACGTTCCGAGATCAAAGAGTGCTTAAACACGCTGGCGTGTAAGCTTTGCTCTATAGCTTAACGACCTAACATCTTTATAATTTCACATTATATATATATATATATATATATATATATATATATATATATAAATATATATATATATATAAATATATATATATATATATATATATAAATATATATATATATATATATATATATATATATATATATATATATATATATATATATATATATATATATTAGTAGAATATTTCCATTGTATAGAATGCATTTAAATTTGTAATTTGAAACGGGTTTTGAAATGCAGAGACTTTTATTTAAATAAACATATAATTTATTTAAAATTCAACTTTTCGATTCACGCAGGAATCTTCATCAGGATAATAGAAAATTGAATTGTCTGACTCCTTTTTTAAAACGACATGGTGTCGCTTAATCTTGTGCTTCAGTTGTTAACGAAGCTCGTTGTGTAATAATGTCCACAAGTGGTGTGTATGCCATGGTCGCACGTTATAAGTATTAGTAAATTATTTCCATATATATATATATATATATATATATATATATATATATATTCAAATCTGTTTCTAAAACTATGATACTACCTACACACCAAAGACACAGAGCTTCCCCCTACCCTTCTCTTTCCCCAGCCCCTCAAAAATCCATGCTACACCTCACCACGACAAAAACCTCATCACCCCCTCCCCTCTCTCCCACCCTAAGACAAATTTACTAACTCTCCCCCCCCTCCCCTTTTTCACTCACAGCCATCCACATTCATTTCACTCTCTGCCACCGACTTATCTAAGCCCGGACCTTGGTCCTGCGCTCCCGGTAGTGGCTACTAATTTTCATCAACCCATCATGTCAACCCAATATTTCTATGTACTTGCATGACATTTTTCTTAAAATTAATATCCTGAAGAAGTCTTACAAATAAAGACGAAACGTTGATGAATACATAAAATAAACATCTTCTGATTTTTCCTTTTTCATTTCCTATATATATATATATATATTGAGTTCGCTCCACCTACGATCTGAACTCAACATCTCACTATTGGAGTTACTTCATTTTTTAACGCTTTTCCATGCTGCCTTCACGAAAAACTTTTCTTCTCCATCTAAATTCTCCTTTCATTGGATACCTTATCAACGGACAATTACCAACTGGACAAACCCCATATCTTTTTTACACGAACTTTTTTCACTCTCCATTTCTTAATATTTTTTCAAATGTTGAATCTTGGCTTTTCCACTGCCAACTTATCTATCTATATAATTCCGCTGATGATAAGATTTCGATCTTTGAAAAGCCTTGGCTTAGGGAAAGAATAATAAACATAATTTTATTACAGAATATACCTTGCATTGAACAATTGAAGTTCGAAATAAATCTGGACATTCGTACATGTTTATCACTCTTCTTTCATCTATCTTTATAATTGCTCTATCTCGTATATTGAGCTTAAACCATTTCACTATAGGTTCTATCTACTAAAAGTTTACTTTTAGTTTCATATTTGATTCTTTTCTCTTTCTCTCTCTCTCTCTCTCTCTCTACACACACACTTTACGACTCTTTGTACCATATTTGATTGATTATGGTGTTGTGCGAAGGAGGCTTTCTGTTCACATCACATTTCCATTGCCTAACAAATAGCAGTAATTAGAGAGTAAGATAACAATTATCAAAAGTTCATAGTATGTGTGTGCTTCAAATGGTAATCATTTTAAATAGCTAAGTGAAGTGACTTGTGAATCACCATATATATATATATATATAAGATCTATCGCTCTTTTGATTTACTTACGACGATGATTTTAACCAGTGCTATTATTATTGCGCGTCGTTTCGGTGTTGTTTTGCCATGAGGCTATAAACCTTTGCCATCATAAAGGGCTTCTTTATGTGTTTGACAGGTTTCAATTTACGTTTTCTTTTACACTTGTTTGCCCGGCGGGAAGATTTCTTCTCGATCTGACAAGGTTACAGTTCTGAAACACCCACCTGTCCGTTATCGGAGAGTGCATTGTTTCTGAGCGGTCAGATCTTCCGGCATTTTCTTTGTACTTTCCCGTGTTTCACCGTTTTTGGTAAAGGTCTTCTTCGAAGGAGAAGATGTTAACATCAGTTTTAATTTCAGTTCCATCGCATTGGCCTGAAGCAGATGAAAATGTTGTAAAGAAAAAAGAAAGAAAGAAAGTAAAAAAAGAAAGAAATGGCGAATGATTGAAGTCCCCTTCCTGCTCCCTGTTACCCCGACTGTATCAACATGCAGAAAATATAGATGTAATATCGTTGCCGAACATCCCACTCACGTTGAATATAAATCTGGGCTCTATTGCAGTAGCCCTTTAAGATTCAGTTGTAATATACCTTATTTGAGATAAATAAAACCGTAAAAATGAATAATTGAAAAGAGATGGATTCAGGAGAAAAAAAGTTGGAGGAAGAAAATGTGATATTTTAAACTCGATCGCAAGCAACTTTTCAGAAATGTCTAAGCGCACTCTAAGTGTTTCAATGCAGTTATAAAGTATCGAATTGTCTATGCATCAAATCAGTGTCCGATTGACATTTATATACTTTTGTAATTCTGTATGTACAAAGACAGAATACCACCACCACTCCCACCCCACACACATACACCTTTATTAAGACGGCTTTCTCTAGAGTATGGTTCGTTAGTCAAGTGGTCCAAGATAACATCGATTTTAAGCGGCCCCTCTTCTGATGCACAAGTGTTCGAATCCTGTAAGAGTCTCATTTTTCACTTTGTTTATATTCAGCCCCGCGGTTTAAATAAATCACTTATTTAGTAATTCTATCCACACTAACAATATCATCAACAAAAAAGAACATACATTTTCAATATTAAAATCATATAAAAACGTTCTTGTGTTTGGATGACTTTATTCTATTAACTTTATGTGTATAATACAACCCTAACCCAACGACGACACGATTCGAACTCACGACTTCCGGAACCCTAATAGATTATCTAACAACATTATAACCAACTAAAAAAGAGACTTATGTTTCTAAATATTTGAGATGAGGATTGACAATTTGTATAATTTGGATTATTCGGACTACTGTTCTCATTTTGAGACCCGTGTGGATATAGTACTAAGTAAAATTCAGTTCTAAGTGACAGTTGTCTGAAGGTTGAAGGTTCAATCCTCAGAGAGGGCTATACGAAGAATTGCGAATTACTGAAGACTTCTCCCAGTCATGGCTGACGGAACGAGAGCATGCTACCCCCGTGGATTAAATAAAGGGTTCCGTCTAAAATTCCGTCCAGATTCCCGAGTTCGACAAAAATAATCCCGAGTTCGAAAAAAAAACACCTGGAGAAGGCCGGACGTTACAGCGGCCGAAACGTTGTGATAATGACACTCATGGTGAGAACAGTAGTCCGAATATACCAAATTATACACATTATATAAATTATAGAATGACATACAGCTGAATATAATAAAGAACCTACGAAGATGATTGCAGTTGGGTACTTAGCGATTGTCACCTCGTAAAAGAACATATAAAGGTAATTCGTGATTTATTCGATGCACGGAAACCCCAAGTAACTGCTGGCCAGAACCGCTCTAGAAAGCGTTAAAGGTAACCGTCTTTAAAGTTGCATATTAATCCCAGAATACAAAAGTACGACTTCAGGAACAAGTAAAACAGAAAGATTCCCGAGTTCGACAAAGTGCACCTGAAGAAGTTCGGACGTTACATCGACCGAAACGTTGTGATAAAAACACCCAAAATGAGAACAGTAGTCCGAATATACCAAATTATACGAAGATGTATGTTATTTAACTATTAGATGATAACACAATAGACCAATTGATCTTTCGTCTATATTTCACACGACAAACGCATTGTCTTTCGAGACTGAAATCGAGGGGGGCGGGGAAATTAGCATCAAAATGTAATCTAGATAAAAAAAATTTTTTTTCAAATATGACTACTCATTCGGCTTCATTTTATTTTATTTTTTTTGGGGGGGGGGGTATCCCGTTGAAAAGTAGTTCTGTAGTCCAGCCAGGTTTCTGTCGTTTTTAACTATACTCATTGTGTTATGCATCCTTTCCCCTGTTTACTTGTCTTGACCGATCACAGTTGACAGCTGCAAATTCGATGATTAATCGATATGCGTCATGACCATAAACCCCGCATAACCGTCAATGATGATGATGATGATGATGGTGATGATGATGATGGTGATGATGATGATGATGATGATGATGATGATGATGATGATGATGATGATGATGATGATGATGATGATGATGATGATGATGATGGTGACGATGATGACGGTGACGATGACGATGATGATGATGATGATGATGACGACGACGATGACGACGATGATGATGACGACGACGACGACGACAACGATGATGATGATGATGATGATGATGATGATGACGACGACGACGACATTGATGATGATGATGATGATGATGACGACGACGACATTGATGACGATGACGATGACGATGACGATGACGATGATGATGACGACGACGACGACGACGACGATGATGATGATGATGACGACAACGACGACGACGACGATGATGATGATGATGATGATGATGATGATGATGATGATGATGATGATGATGATGATGACGACGACGACGACGACGACGAAGACGATGATGATGATGATGATGATGATGATGATGATGATGATGATGATGATGATGATGATGATGATGATATAAACAGCCACAGATGAAGGGAAAAGAGAGGGGGGAAATAAATACACAGGTGTGAGGGAACCATCCTCGGCTGATACCACATGAAATAGTCGTGAAGGGTCAAGAAGGATGGAAAGATCAACGAGGAAGAGCACCAGCCAGACTTTGCCTGGAAGACTTAGAAAGTAGTGGAACCACAAGAAGGCTTATTGCCACTCAAATTCCGAGAGGAAGATCTGATTAGAATTGTTGCCACTCGGATGCAATGGGGAACAGCACTGGTTAGTGAGCAATCACTCATAAAGACTTGTGTAAGAACCACGAGTGAGTAAAATAATAATAATAATAATAACAATAATAATAATAATAATAATAAGGTCAAGGAGGATGAGAAGACCGAGGAGGGACAGCACAAACCAGACCGTCACTGGAAGTGCAGAGACTGCTGGGACCTTGTGGAGGTGTATTGCCACCAAAATACTAGAGAAGACCAATGGCCCTTACCAACGATAAATCAATGGTAAACGGTTGTTGTGATACTGCAAGTTTATTTGCTGTGGCTATCGAAAAGAGGTGGAGAATACTGCAAATCTGGGGAGATTTGTTGTCACTCAGACTCCAGGGAATACCATCGGTTGTCGGTTGGCAATCACTGATGACCTGTGTATAATAATAATAATAATAATAATAATAATCATAATAATAATAATAATAATAATAATAATAATAATAATAATAATAATAATAATAATAATAAGCAACTACAGACCGATAACATGTCTACCAATAATGTGGAAAATTCTCACAGCACAACTGAGAGAACAAATCTACCAATCCCTGGACAAACGTGGACTGCTCCCCGAGGAACAAAAAGGATGCCGGAAAGGTCAAAGAGGGGCACATGATCTACTATACATTGATCAAAAGACCCTGAAGGAGGTGAAGAGCAGATAAAAGAACATAACCATGGCATGGATTGACTACAAGAAAGCCTACGACAGAATCCCCCAAACATGGATAATTGAATGCTTAAAAATATACAAGATACCAGACAGGATTATTAATCTCATCCAGAAAGCAATGGAAACATGGAGACTAAAACTGACAGCCGGGGGACAATACCTGTCTGAGATAAAAATACAGAGAGGCATTTTTCAAGGAGACTCTCTATCACCACTACTGTTTATAATAGCCATGATGCCACTCAACTACATACTCAGAAAGTGTGATGCCGGATACAGGTTTACGGATACAGAACAAAGAATAAACCACCTGATGTACATGGATGACCTTAAACTGTTTGCAAAAAACAAAAAAGAACTGGAAAAGCTGATAAACACAACCAGGATATTCAGCCAGGATATCCAAATGGAGTTTGGAATAGAAAAATGTGCACTGCTAGAGATCAAAAGAGGAAAACTGGAGACGACAGAAGGTATAGAACTCCCCAACCAAGAGGAGATGAGGGCGCTAGGAGAACAAGATAGTTACAAATACCTGGGAGTTCTGGAAGCAGACACAATTAAATATACAGAAATGAAAGAGAAGATTGGAAAAGAATATC
Source organism: Sepiola atlantica (assembly GCA_963556195.1). Classification (NCBI taxonomy): domain Eukaryota; kingdom Metazoa; phylum Mollusca; class Cephalopoda; order Sepiida; family Sepiolidae; genus Sepiola; species Sepiola atlantica. Next base: position 88,905,835 of record OY744541.1, read on the forward strand.
TACGAAGAACAAGGAAACTCTTAGAAACTAAACTATATAGCAGAAACCTAGTAAAAGGGATAAACACATGGGCTGTATCACTAATAAGATACTCTGGACCATTCATAGGCTGGACCAAAGAAGAACTCAGGCACCTTGACCAAAGAACTAGAAAACTAATGACTATGCACAATGCACTTCACCCAAAAGACGACACGGACAGACTTTACGTGAAAAGAAATGAAGGAGGTAGAGGACTGGTAAGTATAGAAGACTGTGTGGAAGACACCAAAAAAGAGCTGGAGAAATATGTAACCCAGAACACGGAAAGACTGATCACCACAGCAAGAGACACCAGCCCAACAAACGACCTCGGAAGCACTGAACCCAGAAACAAAAAGACAAGAAAGGAAAAGTGGGAAGAAAAACAACTACATGGACGCTTTATAAGACTCACAAGCGATGAAGCCAATGAAAACAGCTGGGCATGGCTAAGAAAAGGAAACCTGAACAGAGAAACGGAATCTCTGCTAACGGCCGCACAGAACAATGCGATTAGGACAAACTTTATTAAAGCAAAGATAGATAAAACCCAGGAAAACAGCAAATGTAGATTGTGTGGACAAAGAGACGAAACGATAAATCATATAATAAGTGAATGCAGCAAGCTAGCACAAAGGGAATACAAGAACAGACATGACAGCATGGGGAAAGAAGTACACCGGGAAATGTGCAAACAACTGAATTTCGAATATGCAAGAAAACGGTACAAACACAAACCAGAAACTGTACTAGAAAACGAAAAACACAAAATCATATGGGATATGAATGTACAATCAGACAAACCCATAACAGCAAGGAGACCGGATATGATAATAATCAACAAGAAAGAAAAATCCTGCAAAATCGTGGACTTTGCCGTTCCAGCAGACCACAGAGTGAAGATCAAAGAGACGGAAAAGAGAAGCAAATATACTGAACTTGCCAGAGAATTGAAAGGAATATGGAACATGAAGAAAGTCAGTATAACACCAATAATCATAGGAGCACTAGGAACAGTCCCCAAAAACATGGAGAAAAGACTAGGAGAAATAGGAATCAAAGGGATAACTGAGACCATACAAAGGACAGTAATGATCAAAACAGCTACAATCCTGAGAAATGTCCTCGAATGCGGAAACCAACCCACATAAGCAACGAATAGAGAAAAAACACATGGAAGCACAAAACAACAGAACCGGGGAAAATACAACCGCACGAGAGAGGCGCAAGCATAGGTTGACGCCACGAAAATTATGGACAGAGGGTCGAGGAGGGAAAGCGCAAAACCAGACCTCCACTGGAAGAGCGCGGACAGCTCTGGGACCTTGGGAAGGCTTGTTGCCACTCGGGCCCCAGAGGGGACCAATGGCCCTTATCAGCGGGAAATCGTTGGTAGGTGGCTGTTGCGATTACCGCAAGGTCATCAGCGGTGATGAACGAAAAGAGGTGGAGCATACTAGAGGCCTGAGGAGACTTGTTGTCACTCGGACTCCAGGGAATACCACAGGTTGTCGGCAGTGGGTGACCACTGACGATGACCAGTGTGATAACTCCTAGTGAGTAAATAATAATAATAATAATAATAATAATAATAATAATAATAATAATAATAATAATAATAATAATAATAATAATAATAATAATAATAATAATAATAATGTAAGTGACCGTTGTCGGTATCTGAGTGAGTGTGAATTTGAACACACAAATATGAGTAAATAAACAAAGATAGGATGAATGATTTGAATGAGAAACCTCGGTATGGTTTAGAGATAATTATGTATTTACTTTTTATCATATGAAAGATAATATCTACTAATTTAATTATAGTTATATACGTTCTACAAATGTGTCTCTCTCGGTCGGAAGCTCAGGGGACATAACTCTTTCAAGGGAAGACAACTCTGACAATTTATCCTCCTTTAAATATGTATTTTCAATATGTCATTATTTTCCTAGCTAGAAATGTGTCTAGCTAACAACAACAATAATAATAATAATAATAATAATAATAATAATAATAATAATAATAATAATAATAATAATAATAAAATGAAGTGGTGGAGGAAAATAGGGAGTAAGTGACTGATTTAAACCTCCTGTGTCCTGACTATAGATTCGAACAAAAATATCCGGTTTGCAAACCTACAATTGCTTAAGGGGTAGATAGGTTCATCCTATCGCCCGCTTTCCCCCCCTTCTTTATCTATTAGCTAGGCCTGACCCTAACCATAAACTTTAATCCTAACCCTAACCCTAACCCTAAACCTAACTCTAACCCAAACTCAAACCCAAATTCTAACCCTTACCCTTACCCTAACTCTAACTCTAACCCTAACCCTAACCCTAGTCCTAGCTCGAACTCTAGCCATAGTCCTAGTCCTAACCCTAACCCTAACCACCGCAGATGTACCTACACAGCGAGACTTCAAATACACACATTGATTGGCCTTCTAACCTCACTTTCTCTTTAACTGGCAATTTAAGACACACGACTAGTCTGGGAAACTCTTGTTCTGTCAGGTTAAAGGTTCATTGTTGCTAGCTTGTCTAATTGCTGATTTCGACTGGTAGTACAGGAACCCTAACTCATAAGTCATAGGTAGCACTAACAGCGGCTTCTCTGTAAACAGTTGCATAATATCGGTAAAACTGTAGTCCCATGTCGCGCATGGAAATGAACCCTGCATTTATCTCAGGTGTGCTTTCTACATGCCACAACACCCTTGTTTATGACTCGGTTACTTATTTGTGTGAACTTTGGTTTCTGACATTCAACAAACATCAACTTACTCTAATTAGAATAAACGTTAATGGCAATTGAAGCAAACAGTATGATGGGCAAACCGGACGCCCCTATAAAACAACCAAATCGCCGTTTCTCTTTAGGTTCTCCTTCACAAATATCCGACGGCTTCGAACTAAAATCGATGATGTAGAATCGCTCACCCTTGTAAACAACCCAGACATCTTAGCACGAAGTAAAACTAATATAAATTAAAAATCAATTTAAATATAAGTAAAACTAATATAAATTAAAAATCAATTTCAATATAAGTAAAACTAATATAAATTAAAAATACATTTAAATATAAGTAAAACTAATATAAATTAAAAATACATTTAAATATAAGTAAAACTAATATGAATTAAAAATCAATTTCAATATAAGTAAAACTAATATAAATTAAAAATCAATTTAAATATAAGTAAAACTAATATAAATTAAAAATCAATTTAAATATAAGTAAAACTAATATAAATTAAAAATCAATTTAAATATAAGTAAAACTAATATAAATTAAAAATCAATTTAAATATAAGTAAAACTAATATAAATTAAAAATCAATTTAAATATAAGTAAAACTAATATAAATTAAAAATCAATTTAAATATAAGTAAAACTAATATAAATTAAAAATTAATTTAAATATAAGTAAAACTAATATAAATTAAAAATCAATTTAAATATAAGTAAAACTAATATAAATTAAAAATCAATTTAAATATAAGTAAAACTAATATAAATTAAAAATCAATTTAAATATAAGTAAAACTAATATAAATTAAAAATCAATTTAAATATAAGTAAAACTAATATAAATTAAAAATCAATTTAAATATAAGTAAAACTAATATAAATTAAAAATCAATTTAAATATAAGTAAAACTAATATAAATATAAATATAAGTAAAACTAATATAAATATAAATATAAGTAAAACTAATATAAATTAAAAATCAATTTTTAAAAACATCAAATCAATCATGTTGTCTTCTACCTTTATAAGTAAAAAAATTTTTTTAATGATATTTCACCCCAAACAAGGCAGGACGCTACTGTAGACGTAAGGGGCTACTGAGAATTAGGAAGTAGGTTTAGGGTGTCATTCTAAGTTGGGAGCTGTGCAGCGAGATGTCTGTTTACATGAGAGTAAAGCGTGGTGTCGTCAGCAGCAAATAAACTTAATGTCATCAGGGAGATACAACCTTTAATCACAACATTTCTTGGATTTGAGTTCCGTTATAAACATTTTGGAAAAAGTACAATTTTTGCTATATTTTATTGTGGGCGGGGGGGCAATCTACTCCGAGAAAAATATATGTTTTCCTGAGGTAACCATTTTTTATTTCATGTATTTTAACCATCTTTGCCTTGCGAGGAACAAGCCAGATTTTTCCCGCGAAATCTAATTCATTATCCTATGACGTCATTCAAAATGTCTTGACACCTTATCTAAGTCACGAAATAACATCCGTTCTGATTGATATCGGTGACGAAAAATCAGGGTATAAGAAGATGAAGAAGAAGAAGAAGAAGAAGAGGAAGAATAAGAAGAGGAAGAAGAATAAAAGAAGAAGAAAAAAGAAGAAGAAGATAACATTAATCATAAGAAAAACATGAAAAATAAGTAAAAGATAAAGAGGAGGAAAAAAGTAGAGGGAGACTAAGAGGAAGAGGAACACGAAAGTTAGAAAGAAAAAGAAAAAAAGAAAAAAGTAAGAACAGAAAAACGTAGAAAAGAATGAGAAGAACAGGATGAATGAGTATGAGAAGAAGAAGAAAAAAGAAGAAGAAGAAAAAGAAAAAAAAGAAGAAGAAAATAGGAAGGAAAAGAAGAAGAAAAAAAGAAGAAAAGAAGAAGAAAAAAAGAAGAAAAGAAGAAGAAAAAGAAGAAAAAGAATAAGAAAAGGAATAAGTAAAAAGAAAAAAGAAGAAGAAGAAAAAGAAGAAAAAGAAGAAGTAAAAGAAGAAAAAAAAAGAAAAAAGAAGAAGAAAAAAGAGGAAGAAGAAAAAGAAGAAGAAGAAAAGAAGAAAACAGAAGAAGAAAAAGAAGAAGAAAGAAGAAAGAAGAAAAAAGAAGAAGAAAAAAGAGGAAGAAGAAAAAGAAGAAGAAGAAGAAGAAGAAGAAGAAGAGAAAAGAAGAAAACAGAAGAAGAAGAAGAAGAAGAAGAAGAAGAAAAAGAAGAAAAAAGAAGAAAAAGAAGAAGAAGAAGAAGAAAAAGAAGAAGAAAAAAAGAAAAAAAAGAAAAAGGAGAAGAAAAAAGAGGAAGAAGAAAAAGAAAAAGAAGAAGAAAGACTAGAAGAAGAAGAAGAAGAAGAAGAAGAAGAAGAAAAGAAGAAAAGAGAAGAAGAAGAAGAAGAAGAAGAAGAAGAAGATAATGTCAAAGAAGGAGAATGAAAAAGTGGAGAAAAAGACGAAAAAAACTATGAAGAACAACAATAAGAAGAAATACAATAACAACAACAAATCTTTATTTTCACTCTAACATCTCAAACCAATGCAAATGAGAAAACTGGACATTATGGTTTAACTTGTAAAATCCAGTGTTACCCTAAAATATCCGAATAAAAAGAAGCCGCTCTTAAAATAAACTACGCGTAGACCCAATGTCTTAAGGACACCACTGTTCTTTATTCTTCATAATGGAGAGGAAACCCGCTTTCAAATCAAATGTACAATGTTGATATCAAATAAGATATGAGAAATTATAAGTACACCCAGAAAAGAGAATAAAAATCACACACACACACATAGAAACAAAGTGACCCTTGTCGATAAAAATGGCGATTTGAACGAAGCAGGGCCAAACTATTTCTATTTCAGACTTGCGTAATTTAACTTTGTTTTCCTGTCGAAGGCTATTTCCATAAATGGGATTACGAAGAAGACATTTTGACTGTTGGCAAACAAATAAGCATTCAATTAATTCACGTTTTTTGTCGATGTAAAGAAAATCTAATTTTGTTTGTCCAAAACTACATTGATTTCAATAACTCACAATCGCATAGGATACCTTAGCCGATGAACAAAATTATTCGATTTAGTAATCTAATATATACAGTTAAGACGATTTTCCCTTGTACCTTTTTGAAGAATAGGAAAATAACCACATGTATCACAGGCTACTAAACTCACCACTATATTACGCTTATTCACTCGAGCGTGTTTTAGTAAATTTGTTATTATTTTTATCCAGCTAATATTAAATATTACTTTTAGACCACCATCTTAGACTCTCCTAAAAACATACTCCATATAAATTGTAGCAATAACTTTTCCCCTAACACTTTAGTACTGACACTCCCCCATCGACACCGGGAACTAATTAACAACGTCTGCTTTTCAAAAAAGTGTCCGTTAACTTTTTGTCTGCCATTAATTTACAACATAATACAGAACATTACGCACACATTTAATTCCCGCTAATTCCGCTGATTTTCGAGAATATCGGATTACGTTATTTCTACCTATTACGTATATTCATTCCGGTTTTCAGAGAATGCAATTAACGTTCCTTGCAGTGTTTCATTATTAAACATGGCTACTACAATTTCTTCAGCGACTCGACTTCTAAATGAAGTCAATATGCGCCAACCAACTCGACTTATCTGCATGAAGTTGACGTTTCCTGAATCCGACACCTTTTACACGCATAATATTTAAAAATTGGGGAAAAAGTCGATTTCTTCGTATAGAAATGAGGCAAAACGCGTGACTGGTGGACCCAACATTTGGTCGCCTTCTGGCGGATCGTAATATAAAACGCATGCCAGGTACATGGTTAGTTTAAGTGACCTAATATTTTACTCGCTTTCGTGGCTAAGTCGTTATCGCCGTAGATCCAAGACCGAGAGGTTTAGGGTTCGATCTCAGTCGACTAACACACTTTTTTACATTGTTAAACTTTTGCCTTCGAGCGAGAGAGGGAAGGGAGAACTATAGGCCGGATATATATATATATATATATATATATATATATATATATATATATATATATATATATATATATATATATATATTCGTATATATGTATATATATATATTCATATATATATATTCATATATATATATGTATATATATATGTGTATATTCATATATATATATATGTATATTCATATATATATATGTATATATATAGGTATATTCATATATATATGTCTATATACATACATATATGTATGTACGTATATATATATATATATATATATATATATATATATAATCCAGGTAAAACATCCACAGTATAGTAATTCTTTCCAAATATGATGTAAAGTTAATATCAGATTCCAACTCTGCCTGATGAGATCTCAGTTTATAATAGCTGTTGATCGATTACATCGACATGCCACTGTCGCAGATTTTGTACATGTCTTTGTATATATATATATATATATATATATATATATATATATATATATATTTAACATTACCTATGGTAATTGCAATAACTATTATCTGAAGCATCCCTTTATGCACTTTATTTTATACATATCTATGAAACTATATTTTTTGTTTAACTGCTTTAAAGCAATTGGATTATAGGATGAAGAAAGGGAAAAACGCAATGGATAATTCTATAAATGTTATTTCATCCTATGAAATGGAGGATCATAAATGATGTCAGTTATTAATTTATATATTTATCTAAAAACTGATCATTGAACGTATACAATTATTTTTACGGAGAAACATTTACCTTAATGCAAGGTAGAAATAATATTTCGTTTCCACCAGAGTTATGAGAACATGAGAAGAGTATATATATATATATATATATATATATATATATATATATATATATATATATATATATATATATATATACATATATGTATACATATATATATATATATATATATATGTATACATATATATATATATATATATATATATATGTATATATAGTAAGCAATGAAAATATATATGAAATATATATTTTCATTGCTTACTACCTAGCTCTACTTACGTATCGAGCACTGTTGAAGTAAATACTGAAAACTGATACATAAACAATTATATCTCCTTATAATATTTTATGTGGATACATGAAGTACTAATATATATATATATATATATATATATATATATATATATATATATATATATATATATATATATATATATATATATATCAGCAGACATGTTTTTCGGCGTCTCTATGACCTGTCAGTGTAGCGAGTGCTAGCAAACTTCGAAACTGCTAAAAGAAGTTAGTATATATATATATATATATATATATATATATATATATATATATATATATATATATATATATATATATATATATAGTAAAGAAGTTAGGCTACCAACATTTGTAAAAAACTTTTTTCAACCATTGTTTGTGATTTTATAACGCGTTTCGAGCTTTCCTGCTTGCTCTCTTCAGATATATATTCCATTTGAAAAAAAATTTTATTTTTAAAAGTTGGATGTTATATATATATATATATATATATATATATATATATATATATATATATATATATATATATATGTATATATATGTATATATTTATTGATAAACGTTTATATAATAATAGTTGTACGTGGATTAGGAAAGAAAGATTTCATTTTGTAACTAGATCGAGTAAAGATGGATTTCTTCTATTACAAGCAAACATTACAAAAGTAAGCTAACGTAGCAGGAAGTTACGTCATTACAGGAAGTCACTGTGATTAAGAAACGATATTGGTCCAGCCTCTTGGGTGTTTGACGTCGAATGGAAAGGACGTATTTCGGGGCCCTTTTCACCACCTTATATGATTATTATGGGATAGTTTATGACAAGGCCCATTTGGCATATTGGTATGAGTGTTCGCACATGTGTCGGGAGACCAGGGTTCAATCCTCGATCGAATCATACCAAAAACTTATGAATATGACTTGATGCCCCCTTGCTCAACACTCAGGTGACGTCCTCCTCTACATAACAGTGTAGTAGCTAATGAAAAGGATGCCTTACGGTCGTCCTTGACGATGGCGGACCACTTTATTTTTTTTTATAACAAGTAATTGTTGATATTAAATTTGCAGACGACTATGTTGTAGCCTGCAGGGAAGCAGCCCCGCGGTAATGTTTTCATACACGGGTGAAGGATCAAGTGTTTTACATCAGAAGTAAGCTTTGTAAGATGCACGAAACGCGGCCTTTTAGAGTTGTTGTAATTCTTGAACGAATGGAATCTTTTTGACGTGCGACGCGATAAAACACACGATTGCCGTTTTCATTTGTGAATCCTTATATTCAGATTAGAATTACGCGTATCTCTTTCTTCGACTGATCGCACGGAATGATCAGAACAAAAAAACTGGAAACAGTCGAGATCCCTGGAAGTCAACTAAATAAAACAAAAGTACATAAAACACACGCACTCCAATGGTTTTAAATCAACAGAAAAAAAACGAAGAAAGAATCACGGATTATAACATTGCGAAGCTAACAGAAAGATATCAGAAGATGGAGAAACATAAAAAAAGGTTGTGTTTCTTCTTTGAAATAGATTCGTGTAAGAATGGATCTTTGTGGGATTTGTTATAGACATGCTTTTCTAATCTCTGATAAAATTATGCGCTTTCTATCTCGGTTTCAATATATATATATATATATATATATATATATATATATATATATATATATATATATATATATATATATATATATGTATTGGTACAGAAAAATTAGTACAATATTAGTACCGTCGGTTTCAAGCACAGAAAGACTTAGCCATCCGGCTCTCTTCAGCTTATGTTTTCAACTAAACAGGTGACAACATAAAGAGAGCCGGATGGCTAAGTCTTTCTGAGCTTGAAACCGACGGTACTAATATTGTACTAATTTTTCTGTACCAATATATATATATATATATATATATATATATATATATATATATATATATATATATTAATTTTAATTCTCAGTTAATCGAGCACACTGCTGGGCTTTTTCCTACTATATTACAAAGAAGTTATATATATATATATATATATATATATATATATATATATATATATATATATATAAAAGGAGATTGTAGTTTGCTTGAAGCATTGCTGGTAAATGTAAGTGCAGATTAGTCGTCCGAGACTATAGCAATGCGATGTGGTTGCCGTAAGATGGAAAAGTGAAACGAAATAAACGCAGGGAGAAAGTGAAACTCAAAACGATTTATTAATAATTTCCCAAAAACTGATTAAATACCAAATAATAAATACTATCCGGTAAGTAACAGTAAGGCAAAGGGTAATCTTAAATTTTCGAAAGAAAAACTTTCATTATCAGAAGACAACAATAAAAGACCGAATCGGTCGAAGAAAAACGGGAAAAACCGGTGTCAGATCATCGACATCCCGCCGAAAACAATTGGTAGTAGGAACGCAGAAAATGTCAAAATTCTATTAAGCAATCACATAACTAAAGTTAAAATACTATAAACATTTGTTTAATAATATACTAACCTTTTATAATTTTATTATGTTTAATTTTATATGATTCATTAATTAATTATTTTCTTTTTTCCTTCCTCTTTTATTCTCTTTATTCAATTCAAATTTAAATTACGTATGGGCTGTTATTGTCAAAGGGAGATAACTTATTAAAAATATATTTAGAAATGAGATTTGAAATTTTAGAAGGAATTTGAATTGTGAAATGGATCAAAGCCAAGGAGGGGACCGTTGTAACAGGGTAAGGGGGGAATAAGAAGGGATTACGGGTAAGGGGGGGACTATGGAATATATATATATATATATATATATATATATATATATATAAATAAGACAAAAAAATAAATAAAAAAATAAATAAATAAAAAAAAAATTTTAAAAAATAAAAACAAACAAATAAAACTAAGAACAAAATAAAAATAAAATGTACTATTTATTCATACATTCACTCTTTCTTTCTTCTTTCTTTCCTATCTTTCATAGTTAATTTAAGAGGAACATATTTCTAGAAGTAAATTTGTATAAATTTATTCTATCTATTGACTCATAGAATCATCTATTTTACATTTATTATTTTTCCCCTACTTCTTCTCTTCCTTTTATTTTCTTCTTCCTCAATTCACCCTTGTTATTATGATCCATTAATATATTTAATTTATTCCTTTAATACTATAATTTTTTTTTCTGTCTCATTCATTTTTTATTTTTTTATTTTCCTTCTACTTTCCCCTTTTTATCCTCTTTATCTATCCATCTCTTTCCATTCTTTCCTTATTCATCCCAATTTCAATCTTTTATTTCCTTTATTTTAATTTTCTTATTTTCTACTATTATTTTATTCTATAGAGCATACACATACACACACATGAGAATACACCCATATTCACATACATGAATATATGCATACACATGAAATCACTAGGTCTAAGTCTAAGTCTAAGTCTAAATGCGTGTAAATAAAGTGCATATCATTCCATTCCACAATTATAATACGTAAAGTGTAAAAATGTGGGGTGGGTGGCGCTGGCAAATACCGAGGAGACAAAGGCAAGCAAAAAATGTGGGGTGGGTGGCGTTGGCAAATAAAGAGGAGACAAAGGCAAGTAAGTTGGGGGTGGGAGTGTGAGGATGTAAGAATCAGAGGATGAAGGGAGAAGACAACTCGAATCTGTTATTCAATGTTGGACGAAATTTAGAGATTAGGATAGCTTCCGAAATTCGAAGCTAACCTATATTGCGGACGGAGTTGAGGATGCGGACACTAATGGAGCGATGTCTGTTGCCACATGATATTAAGTGTTTATGGAAGGAAGAAATGTGGGTGTTTAGATGCTCTTTAATGCGTTGGTGTAGAGGCCTAACGGTACTACCGATATAGAACTTTTGACACTTGGCGCATTGTAGGTTGTATACCGTATAGGTGCGGAGGCAGAGGCCAGAGTTGGGGATGGGGCAACTAGCTAGAGAGCAGGGGTCTGGGGTGTAGTGGCTTTTTTTGGATAAATGTTGTCGGAGAGAGGTGCCTGTGTGAGAAAGTTGTATGTTAAGATTCTCACTACGTATGCCATTGCGGATAGCAGAAGTGATACGGTCGCTAAAGAAGGGGAGTTTAAGGAAGCGAGTGTTGGTGAGAGTGTGGTGTCTACGTTTTCTGGTGTTGTTAAGGCTGGATATGGTAGTTAGGGGGAAGCCGTTGGTTAATAGGGTTTGGTGGAAAGCTTCGGTGTGTGTTGTTTTATCGGAAGTAGAAGAGCATTTGCCTTGTATGCGGGTGATTTCGGTTTGTGCGTAACTAATTTTGGATTTGAGGGGTAATGCGGATTTGTAGTGGATAAAGAGGTTCCTGCAGGCGGGTTTTCTATAGAAATTGGTGTGGAGAGATCCGTCGTCATTAATGCTGAGTTTGAAGTCTAGAAGTGAGAGAGAGCCTGAGGTGTTGGGATGTTCGATGGTGAATTTAATGTGGGGGTCAGAATTATTAAATGTATTAAAGATAGAGGAAGCTACCTCTATCTTTAGTAATTTACAACTTTTTAAAAAGAGCGTCTATAATTTTGAGATGTTACATGCGAACGTGATCACGTTCTAAGAGCGTGCAAGATCCAAAAGTTTAATTGCTTAACCGCTAAGAATTTGATTACGATCTAAGCGCGTTCAAGATGCAAGCGTATTACATATTGCCCCTTCCCCAGTGCTCATAGCTGAAACTGAGCAACTCTAAATAAAAAGACACGAAATAAAATGCGTTTAGTAGTAGTGATAGTAGTAGGAGGAGGGGAGGGGGAGGGGGAGGGGGGGGAGAAGGGGGAGTATTACTACTTCAATTACTACTGCGACTACTACTGAACACATTTTCATTTGACCAGACGAAGATTCGACGTACAAACACCAATAAAAATGATTACGAATATTAATCGCTCTCTACATAAAAAAAGCTAAACGGCTTAAAATTAATCGGATTAGTTTTGAATCTGGTGTGGCCATATTGAAATCCATTTAATGAATCCATAGTATTAACCCAATTAATCCAATGAATTTGATTAATATAAGTTATTAACATTTAAATAGTGAACGTCGTACAGGCAGTTTTAAGAAATCCCATATGGGTCAATCGTATACAATCTTCTGTAGGGTAACGAATAGTTAATAATTAATTAAGTATAATTAATTAATTAAGTATAATTAATTAGTGTATCGAATAATTAGGTAATAAGTAAAGTCGTGTATATTATCACCAATTGATTCTCTCCCTATTTACTTGCCTTCCCTCTAGAGCCAAGTTAGATAAAAGGGCGGTTTTTATGTGGGTGATATCAAGCTCCCCAAAAGGGGGCGCTCTGGATGGGACGAAAATATTTTAAAAATTAAAAAAGGATTTCTCCTCCCATGGATGAGGACAGAACAAGTACTACACTTTGATCCTAGCCCGAATGCCGGTTGTTTTGTTTCCCCTAGTTCTGTCCAGAATCGGGCTCACATGAAGGTTGCCAACATCCACAACTGAAAGTAGTCCAATGAATTTAATTAATAAAAGCTATTAACTTGTGGTGCGGCCAGGTCGTCAGCTCGCGTCGTTAACCACTTCACAACCACCACCTCCCAATAATTAGGTTAAAATAAGGGACAAAAAGTGACGACTAACTATTACAGATTTGTACTTTGTTAACACTTTTGCTTTCATGTTATGGTATACATTGACGAGTGCGCAGTTGGTACAATGGATACCTTTGTTGGCTATGAAATCGTCGAGGTCAAATTCAAATCCTTACAGAGTCCTTGGTTGGCCTGTGTTGTTTTGGCCCCGACAGTTGCTTTGTTGCTGTCGAACTGAGGTACGGTTCTGTTCAGTTCTGGGAATCCCACCCTCCCAGGCTTTACCTTAATTTACCTTAGTTACCGACAGGGCTGCTCAGGCATGTTTGTAGGCCAGAGTGTAGTTTATGTATGACGCTGGTTTTTCAAAACCTCACCTGACCTTGTGTCTAACCTTCTGCAGAAGAGGTAAATATGCCATCTGCGCTCGCTAGCTCAGGACCTCTGTACATGGATGACACAGTGGCTAAGTAGTTAACGACGTGGACTGAGGACCTGGGGGTGCCGGGTTCGAATCCAGCTAATTCAACAAAAACACTTACATCAAAACACACACCTGACTTTGTGTCTAACCTCCTGGAGAGGAAGTCAATAAAATACATGAAAAGAAACACTGATATATCGATTTTTGCATGTGTGCTTCAAAGATGTTGTGAATTTTCTTTATTAAAAAAGCGCTAACCTGCGCATAACATCGATCGGACTCTACTTATTCTAACGTCTTTTACAACTTGACGTGTTTTCCTGCCTCTACCGTGATTCAACCATTCTGGTTTAACACCATGTAAATGAGGAAGAAGAAGAAAAGAGAAAAAAACTATAAGACAGTTTCGCCTGACAAAGTTGTGTTACAACGAAAGCTTGCAAAAAATAACAAAAAATTAAATAAATTATTTTTTCATTTAAATTGCACCATGTGTTTATTTTTTTAAATTTAACTTAAATAAATTTAAATGTGTGCTTCAAAGATATTGTCAATTTCTGATTCTTCTTTGTTTTTTTCAGAATTAAATGACCCAACGAGGGTTGATATGCCGTAAAACACAAAAAAATGCAACAATTTTTGTTACTTTACTTATGTTTTCTCTTACTTTATTTCTTTTACTCGTCCTTTGGCTAAGATCAAAGTGTAGTATCTGTTCCGATGGATACTGCATTGATGGAGACTGTTATTGTCTTGGCCTTCGGGGCTTGATTTACGCCGGTCTATGGGTCTGTCCTGTGCAGTTCTAGGAGGTCCACCCTCCCAGGCTTCGCCGCCCCTATTCGGGAAGGAGTAAGTTTATTGCTTACTGCCTGAGGCGCTCCTACCGGGGAATGCCGACGGGGCTGCCCAGGCAATTTTTAAACCCCACTTTCCCGACCCGACCTTGGGTCACATCTTACTTGTGGGAGTAAGATAAAAACTGGCCTTGTGCCTAACTCCTGGAGAGTAGTAAATCAATACTCGTCCTCTTCTTCCTCTTCATACCTGTTTTTTTTTTTCGTCTTTTAAATTTTTTCCTCGCCCTTTTCACATTGATGGGCGCCATCTTGTTTTGATTTATTTGTGCTTTCCTCACTGCTCTTTTCTTCTTTCATACCTTCAGTTCCCACTCTTTCTTACCGTTAGTTCACACCTTTGCTTCGCTCTTTCGTTCCGGTCTCCATTCCATTAAAAAAATATTTATGCTTTTGCACACGCCATTTCTCATCGAAGATCACAACATTACGAAAAAAACGTTTTCGCATTCATTGACTCTTAATCTACATATATATTGAAATTTAGAGAAATGTGTTTGACTTCATGTGTTGATATTTTAATAATTTCTAAGTAACGTACAATCCCCAACTATTATATGTTTGTTATTTTTATATATACACATACAGAATAACATACCTACACAGACAAAAATACACACACACACACACACACATATAAATATATATATATATATATATATATATATATATACGCATGCGTATGAATATATAAATATGATGAAAAAT
>OY744541.1:88928669-88946169 GCA_963556195.1 Sepiola atlantica
CTTCTTGATTGAGACATATTTATCGCAGTCAAGTTGAAATTCGTCTTGATGTTATCGACGATTAATGTTGATATGCGGGTGCGTGTATCACGATAACATCTGTTCTATGGGGGCTTTGACAGAAAGTAATGCATATACAGGGTGGGCCAAAATAAGAGTCCTATCTTTAAATTTGAATAACTTGAATTTGAATAACTTCCACAAAATAAAAGTTAAACTCACCAAACTTTATGTGTGTGTAGACTGACCCTTCCGAGATTTTTTGAAATAAACAAAACAAATTTTAGCCGAAAAACACTTCTTAAAACTTACAAAAACTAAAGTGTTGTTTTTTACACTGTTTTGAGTTTTTTAAGCAAAAATAATGTTTTCTAAATGAGGGTACGTTCCTTAGGGCTAATACGGCTCATGCTTGCTTCGGAAGGGGTCCTTTACTTATTCTTAAAAAAAAAAATTTTTTAAATCAATAAATAAAAAAGTTATGAATTTTTAAAAATAGGACCCTTATTTTTGCCCACCCTGTAGATTGGTAGAAGAGTCGCTGGGCTAGGATGGATAGAATATGAGGTAATTGAGAAGCGAGAAACACCTCAGAAGAAAGAATTAAACAGAGAAAAAGGAATAAACAAAAATAGTGAAGTTTACTCATAAAATACGTGGAAGGAATACAAAAGTTCCCATCGCTAATTCTTTTAATCTTCAGGGGTGAACAGATTCCTTGACCTTGTCTGTTAGGATCTCATTTGATGTTTTGCTCCAAATGTCAGACTTAGAATAATGGTAGCAATACAATAAAGACGTCCACCAGTGCAACAGACCATGGCTGCGATTTTAGGCCTCTGATATTTCTTTTCGTTGTCGCTTCACATGGTGGAGATAGAGGGACAAAACCTTTTTTTTATCAAGGTCTGATGGGTGTCCTTGGTTGGCCTCTGTCATGGCTGGAGTGTTACTTCCAGAGACAGGAAGGTTTACCAGTTTTCTTGCCTCTTGCCAACTAGTGTATAAACTGTTTGCGCGCGGTTCGCGATAAAAATGCAATTGAAAACTTGAGCGCGACAGACCAACGAAAATGCAATTGAAAACTTGAGCGCGACAGACCAACGAAAATGCAATTGAAAACTTGAGCGCGACAGACGAACAGAACGATTATATTTAAAGACAGAGACTCGCAGAAAGATGCGAGGACGTATCTTGAAAATATAAACGAAAAAGAATGAAGTATAATCCGTTGTGTTTAGCCCCGAGCACCCCTTAATTATAGGTCACGTACCTTGAAAAGACGCACTATTATCTATCTCTTCACCTTCTCCCTCTCTCTCTCTATCTCAACCTCTCTCTCTACCTCTTTCTCTCTCTCTCACTCTCTCTCTCTCTCTCAACCTCTCTCTCTACCTCTTTCTCTCTCTCTAACTCTCTCTCTCTCTCTCTCAACCTCTCTCTCTACCTCTTTCTCTCTCTCTCACTCTCTCTCACTCTCTCAACCTCTCTCTCTATCTCTCTCTCTCTACCTCTTTCTCTCTCTCTCTCAACCCTCTCTCTCTACCTCTCTCTCTCTATCTCTCTCTTTCTCTCTCCCTCCCTGCCTCTCTCTCTACCTTTCTCTCTCTACCTCTCTCTCTCTACCTCTCTCTCTACCTCCCTTTCTCTACCTCTCTCTCTCTCTACCCCTCTCTCTCTCTACCTCTCTATCTCTCTCTACCTCTCTCTCTCTACCTCTCTCTCTACCTCTCTCTCTCTCTCTTTCTCTCTCTCTCTTTCTCTCTCTTTCTCTCTCTCTCTACCCCTCTACCTCTCTCTCTCTACCTCTCTCTCACTACCTCTCTCTTTCGCTCTCACTCTCTCTACCTCTCTCTCTACCTCTCTCTCTACCTTTCTCTCTCTCTATCTCTCTCTTCCTCTCTCTCTCTCTGCCTCTCTCTCTGCCTCTCTCTCTCTGCCCTCTCTCTCTTTCTACTTCTCTCTCTACCTCTCTCTCACTACCTTTCTCTGTCTCTACCTCTCTCTCTCTTTACCTCTACCTCTCTCTCTACCTCTATCTCTCTCTACCTCTCTCTCTCTACCTCTCTCTTTCTCTCTTTCTACACCCTCTCTCTCTCTACCTCTCTCTTTCTCTCTTTCTACACCCCCTCTCTCTTTCGCTCTACCTCTTTCTCTCTCGCTTTCAAACCTAGATGTGCCCTTCCAATCCCAACCCTAAAAACTACCTTACAAATAAATAAATACGGAGATTAACTCGACAAATAAATAATAAAAAGAATGAATACCAGTCATCATCAAAAGGCAATTTTAAACTTAAGTGTGACAGACGGACAGAAAGATATACTGACGGACGGTTCGTCGTATTGAAAGACGAGGACGTATTTTGGAATAAAAAGTGAGAAATAAAATCCTCGTGTTCAGAATCGAGCAACCCTGACTCAAGGTCACGTACCTAAAAAAAGTGCTAAGCCATCGTCTCTCCCCCTCCCACTCCCATCCCCCTCCCCCTCTCTCTCTCTCTCTTTCTCTCTGACTTATTCTTCCTCTCTCTCACCCTCTTTTAAACCTAGATGTGTGCTTCCAATCCCAAAACACTATCTCAAAAATAAATAAATTAATGCGGAGATTAAATCGTCAAATGATTTACAAAAGAATGAATAAAAGTCATCAAAACGCACGCAAATTGGATGTACAATCAATGCGAGATTATTTTCCGCCAAATAATGAGGGCTTTCTTTTCTTAGGTAGCAGTGATCACGCACCGGCACAAAATGCTTTCCTAACCCTAAACTCTAAGCCTAACCCCACCCCAACCCCTAACCCTACCCCCAAACCCTGAATCCTAAACCCTAATCCGAATCTCTAACCCTAAACCTAACCCTAATACTAACCCTAACCCTAACCTAAACACTAACCCTAACCCTAACCCCATCCCCAAACCCTAACCCTACCCCCAAACCCTAAACACTAAACCCTAACCCTAATCTCTAACCCTAAACCCTAAACCTAACCCTAACCCTAAACTCTAACCCTGACCCTAACCCTAACCCCATCCCCAAACCCTAACCCTACCCCCAAACCCTAAACACTAAACCCTAACCCGAATCTCTAACCCTAAACCCTAACCCTAACCCTAACCCTAAACCCTAACCCTAACGCTAACCCTAACCCTTACCCTAACCCTAACCCTAACCCTAACCCTAACTCTAACCCTAAACTCTAACCCTAACCCTAACCCTAACCCTAACCCTAACCCTAACCCTAACCTTAACACTAACCCTAACCCCATCTCCAAACTCTAACCTACCCCCAAACCCTAAACCCTAAACCCTAACTCTAAACCCTAAACCCTAACCCCCAACCCTAACCTTAACCCTTACCCTAAACCCTAACCTTAACCCTAACCCCAAACCCTAACCCTAACCCCAAACCCTAACCCTACCCCCAAACCCTAAATCCTAACCCCTAACTATAACCCTAAACCCTAAGCACTAACCATAACCCTTACTCTAAACCCTACCCCTAAGTCTTACCCTAAACCTAACCCTTACCCAAAACCCTAACTTTAACCCTATAGGATTTTAACAGCTGTTGACTGACACTATCGACATTCCAGTGTCGCAGATTATGTACATGTATGTATACATAAAAATAATCATATATATGATGTCTTTATTTAAATTCCTTTGTGATTGATTTAGAGTCAAGGATTTAAAATTGAATTTAATTAATGTGGTTCCTTTTAACCTTTTAAATCCTTAAACCCATTTATCTCCCTAATTCCTTTAGAAGACACATCATTACACCCAAAAACAGTAACGGACAAATATACGATATTTATAATATTGGCTCACGGGATTTTATATAGAAATTTTTTTAAATTTTTTTATATCTCTTAAAATCTTCTCCGGTGTAAATCCCAACTTTTACTTTTCACCCTCCTCCCTTTTTTTCAAACCTTATTAAACTTTCCTTGCACTAAATTTAAACAAACATACATAACATTCTAAGCAAATAACGCGTCTAAACGAGAGTGACACGTGACTTCACATTTCCGATACAGATGACAACAGAAGATAAAGAGAGCCGGATGGCTAAGTCCTTCTGTGCTTGAAACCGACGGTACGAATGTTGTCCGAATTTTCCTGTACTAAAATATATATATATATATATATATATATATATATATATATATATATATATATATATATATATATATATATATATATAATGTTGTGTGCTATTTATGTTTCTATTGGAAGTGTTCTGAATTATTACGTTTAATTAATTACGTTAAAATAATTCAAATAAGGTTTACATTACGATAGAAGCAGCAACTGAGGATTGTCTCTTTGGGTTTATGAAACCCACTGTAATGTTGAGATTTGTGTGGTGAATTGTAACTTTAAGAATATTCTAAGCTCTGTTATGTATTTTTACCATCGAGCGCTCTTTAAACTGGCATCTGTATATTAATACGCTAGCGTCTACCTACCTACTTCTGTCACGCTCTGACACCCATTTTTAAGGAGACGGGCGGGAGTGAGGGGAGGGGCGAAGGGTGCGAAAGACAGTGGGGGTAGGAAGAGGAGAGCGACCGGGATGAGGGGGATGAGGGGGAGCGGCGAAGAGACTGCTTTTGGGGGCGAGAAAAAGGGGCGACCTTGGTGAGAGGTGAGGGGGCGACAGCATTTGCACCGGACGACAGAGGAAGAAAGAGATTGTTACAATTTTTCATACGGGGGTGGGAAGAGACTCGGGCAACGCCGGGTTCCGATGGATACTGCACGCCTGTCCTGTGCAGTTCTAGGAGGTCCACCCTCCCAGGCTTTGCCTCCCCTCTTTGGGGAGGAGTAAGTTTATTGCTTACTGTCTGAGGCGCTCCTACCGGGGAATGCCGACGGGGCTGCCCAGGCAATTTTTAAATGGCCAGAGTGCTCACCTCTCGAGCGCTGGCTTTTCAAACCCCACTTTCTCGACCCGATCTTGGGTCACATCTTACTTGTGGGAGTAAGATAAAACTGGCCTTGTGCCTAACTCCTGGGGAGAAGTAAATAAAACCCCTGCTAGTGTAAAATTAATACGGAAACGTCTACCTACCTACCTACCTACCTACCTGTGCCACGCTCTGACACGCATTGTTAAGGAGACGGGATGGGGAGGGAGCGGGGGGGAGACAGTAGAGCGATAAAGGGGGGGGGCGACTGGGATGGGGGGAGGTGAGAGGACAACCGGGGAAGAGACCGTTTTTTGCCCCGGACAACAGAGGAAGAGATATATTGGTACACTTTTGCCTACGGGGTGGACGGATGGGGGTGGGGGTAAGAGTACCGGACAACGCCGGGTATCCCTGCTAGTTTAAATGAATATGATACAATTTCATATTAAAACGCTATATTTCAATTCTCATATGTCGGTGTATCTGTGTCTGCATGTGTGTACGTACCGGTGCGTGTCTATGTGTGTTGCTTGCTATGCATGTGTTTATCTGTGTGTGTATTTATGTGTCTGAGGTGTGTGTGTGTGTGTGTTTTTTGGGGGGGGGGTGCTTCCCTCTGTGTGCGTAAGCCTCGAATTTCGAGCTTGATGTGTGAAAGGGTCTTCGCCTGAGATCTCTGCGAAGCGTCCGACGCCCTTGTTTCGATTAAGGTCAGATTAAGCGAACGGGGTGGGGTTCGCGAGAAAAGAGATGATAATCTGCTTAGATGTCTGCAATGCAAGCACTTGCAGCTGCCGACAGGTGCACGAAAGGCAGGACAAGAAAGAAGAAAAATAAAATGACACTGATAATGGACGGACAAATCCTAGTTGAGCTAAGCTGATCGAGAGCTGGGGCGATCATCTCGACAATACACGAAACATAATCCGAAAAGTTTTTAAAAAAATTATATATATATATATATATATATATATATATATATATATAATGAAGAAGAATGGAAAGGAATTAGAGAAGCAAAAGCCAAATCATAATTCAATTCAATTGCTCAGAGCAAGGTATATTCCGCAAAAAGCGCAATTTATTCAAGTTAAATTTTCCTTAAGCCAGGCTTTTCAAAGATCAAAATCTTATCATCAGAGGAAGTCGCTGGGATAGATGAGTTGGCAAAGGCCAAGATTTAAAATTTGAACTTTTATTTTATTTTTTCAAATTTTAAATCTTGGCCTTTGCCAACTCATCTATCCCAGCGACTTCCTCTGATGATAAGATTTTGATCTTTGAAAAGCCTGGCTTAAGGAAAATTTAACTTGAATAAATTGCGCTTTTTGCGGAATATACCTTGCTCTGAGCAATTGAATTGAATTATGATTTGGCTTTTGCTTCTCTAATTCCTTTCCATTCTTCTTCATTATATATATATATATATATATATATATATATATATATATATATATATATATATATATATATATTACTATTTCATGCATACACATAAAATTTATAAGGAGATATAATTTTTAAGTATCAATTTTCAGCATACATTCAACAGTGCTCGATACGTAAGTAGAGCTAGGTAGTAAGCTATGAAAAATAGTTATGGCAATTAAGCTACACATTATATTGACACAACAAAGAAACAGGATATAGGACAATCTGTAGAAAACAGAACAATAGAACAGGATATAGGAAGTAACACTAACCACACCTTTGTTCGTGGGAAGCTCAACGATTGGCTGAGAGAACAACAAAGAATCTGATTCGTCAAGTAGCTAGCCGTGTATATAAAATCACCCGGCAAAAATAACTCCATGCATTTTAGCCTGAAGATCCCCCCCCCGGGATGAAACGCGAGAGCCTCTGTGTAGCTTAATTGCCATAAATATATTTTCATAGCTTACTATATATATATATATATATATATATAGTCTCGGAAGTTTCTCAACCATTGAAACTATATATAAAAAAAAAAAAACTTTAAAAAAAAAATTTAAAAAAAAACAAACTTATAGTCTCAAGTCTTCCAGTGGAAAATCACTCATGTAAGTCAATTTATTTTTTACAGTTATTATATTAGTTAGTTTCTAACACTATTTTAAGGGATCATCAGTTGTTTACCATGAAAAACTGTTTCGGGAATTTAAAAACAAGACATATATATATATATATATATATATATATATATATATATATATATCATGTATCCACATAACATTTTATAAGGAGATATACTTTTTTATATATCAATTTTCAATATTTACTTCAACAGTGCTCGATACGTAAGTAGAGCTAGGTAGTAAGTTATGAAAATATATGTATGGCAATTAATCGAAACAGAGGCCCCCGCATTTAGCCTGAAGATTCCCCCGGGGATGAAACACGAGAGCCTCTGTTTAGCTTAATTTAATTGCTATAAAAATAATATATATATATATATATACATATATATATATATATATATATATATATATATATATATATATATATATATATATATATAGATTTGGATTTTTCACTTATAAAATAGATCATTCAGTGAAGACCGGGGTTGTTCCAATAAAAAACAAGCTCGATGATACTCGATTACAGAGTACAGAGCATTTATATGTCATTTTATGAAGGCTTACCAAAGCATTCCTTTCAAGACACCAATGATCACCATTAAAGATATTTTTTCTTACAAATACTATTTATTCAAATTAAATGTTTTTTTCATACACGTGTTTCACTACCAAGCAGTTACTTGCTTGGCAGATCTTCCTTGTTTTTTTATTTTGACTTTTATTTTTATTTTTTTCCTCTTCTCTTCTTAAGTGACCTCAACTATTACAACGCCACATTGTGTTTTGTCGGCAGTTGAAACCAGTATTCCAGACATTTAATTTCCCTGATGATCTGCCAAGCAAGTAACTGCTTGGTAGTGAAACACGTGTAGGAAAACACATTTAATTTGAATAAATAGTATTTGTAAGAAAAAATATCTTTAATGGTGATCATTGGTGTCTTGAAAGGAATGCTTTGGTAAGCCTTCATAAAATCACATATATATATATATATATATATATATATATATATATATATATATATATATATATATATATATATATATATATAGATATACACCTGGGAGACTATTTTTGTTTACGTGTTGTGAAACGTTCGTAAGACGGACAAAAATATCAGAATTCGCCGAAATAACAGTAAAAACTTATAATTGTGGACTGACATTTTTTCATTGGTTAGTGGAATGCAAGCAATCACTATATATGCTCTGAAGCCATTGAGCTTGTAATCTGAAACAATTTGGATCATATGATAAGTGATATATACCTGAAAAGAAGGACTGCCTTTTACTAACTGAGGACAGAAAATACGTAGTATAGTGTAAATATTTTCTTACAAGAAAGTAATTAAAGGAAACATGACAGGGGATTAGGGTTAGGGTTTGGGATTGGGTAAGGGAACAATGAGAGAAAACCAAAAATTAATGTAAAAAGCATCTCGGGAAATGACAGGGTCGGGACAGCTGGCATATTAACAGAAAAGATAAAAATATCGATGCATAAAAGAAATACATTAGGAAAAATAATTGACAGAATCGCCATGTCATTAAAACGGGAAAGATGCAACGAAACCATAGATCGCGGTTACCTCAGCAACCAGAGAGAAATTAGACATGTTAATCGATTTTATTATTTAAAGGAGGCAAAACACGAATTGGTCTTCGGAATTATTAGATTAAAAACTTTATTTAGGCGTTCTACCATCATTTTGCTTTTACAGAAGTCGTAAAATAATTTACTATGCAAAGAGTTTCAAAATATTTATTCTAAATCATGGAACCAAAAAAAAGTGGAAAATATACAGGGTGATTCATAAGTCATTTAGCTATTTATTTTTGAAATTCTAAAGTTAAAAAATACGGTAATACAAAACAGAGAGTTTATTCAACAAATTCATTCATGGGAGTTTAAAATTACAGCAAATTTTCAAAATTTTCACCTTCGTTCTGCATGCATAGCTCCATTCTTTTTTGCAAGGAATTTACGACTTTTTGTAGCATATTTGATTGATTATGAAATAAATATATATAGAAACAAATATATAAACGAACAAATTTAAAATAACAAATAGCAGTAATTAGAGAGTAAGATAACAATTAGCAAAAGTTCATAGTATGTTTGTGCTTCATATGGTAATCATTTTAAATAGCTAAGTGAAGTGACTTATGAATCACCCTGTATAATATATGTATGTATTTATATGTAGAGGATAATCTTCTGAAATAATGATGACATCATTAGGAAGTTTGGGATATATATTCTAGGAAACACAGTGAGTAGCAAAGGCAAATTATGAAAAAGCAATACAAAAGTAACGCAAAAGAGGTTTTTTTTACATTAGCATTAATTTAATTCGATTCACAAATACATTATATAATTATATGCCGATATTAATTCTTACATATATATATATATATATATATATATATATATATATATATATATATATATATATGATTATTTACACAGACATGTGCAAAATCTACGACACTGGCATGTCGATGTTATCGATCAACAGTTATTATAAACTGATATCTCATCAGGCAGAGTTAGAATCCGATATTAGTTGGACGTTCATTCTCTCCAAATATGATCTGAGGTTAAGATCGGATTCTAACTCTGCCTGATGAGATTTCAGTTTATAATAACTGTTGATCGATAACATCGACATACCAGTATCGCAGATTTATTACATGTCTGTGTAAATAAAAATAATCATATATAAAGCTCTATTTGATATTGAGCACTTTTTATAAACCCGGTTGAAATTCTTTGGATTACTACTCTGTGAATGTTTTTACATGGATTATTACCATTATATATATATATATATATATATATATATATATATATATATATATATATGTATATAAAATAGATATTTGCTTTGTTTATTATTAATGTACGTATACGTTTCGTCCTTTTTAATCGGGACTCATCAGCATAGAGATATAACTATTCACTACTGGTCGCGTAATTCGAAACCCCGGGCTACGAGTATTTTACAACTCAAATCCCAACATCCAGAATATCACGGCCACCGCTCAATATCCAAATAAACAGTGACAATGTTAACACTTATTTCGGCGGCTTGACGTCATAAGAGCATTCAACTTAATGAAAGGCGCGATGTATTTATAGCTAGCGATGTCATGCTGTTTTCATACTGCACTTACAGTGCCCATCTAGGAGGGTTTTTTAGGGGCTACAAGTAATAAATATTTCTTTTGTTTGTTATCTATGTACGTATACGTTTTGTCCTTTTAATCGAGACTCCTCAGCATAGAGATATAACTGTTCACTACTGGTCGCGTATATATGGTTTTTATTTTCAATTCTTATTATTTCACATTTTGAAAAAACATAACATCCCTGTGAGATGTATATTTACGACTCGTTTCCCTGGAGGTGAGCCAACCAACATTATTATATCAATATCGGCTCTGCTACACATCAAGATCATCAGAAAAATCCATGAAGAAGAAAAGTTCTTAAATTGAAAAGTCCTGAAAAAAATGTACACCCACTGTGGGGCATTGTGGGCAAAAACAAAGGAAAAAAACAAAGAAAAAAAAAACAAAGGAAAAAAACGAAGAAAAAAAAACGAAGAAAAAAAACGAAGAAAAAAAAACGAAGAAAAAAAACTACATGCTGACTGTTTTCCTCCTACTTATAACCTTTGTCTTTTTAAGACTAAGGCCAATAGGTATCTCCTGTCTTTACGATAATCCTATTTCGTTCTTGTTAGCTTCTTACATCAAGTGGTTTCATCCTATATCTGGAGCTATTTCCATAAAAAAAATAAAGAACCCGTGACATTTTTACGGGGTCTTGCTAGTTTCTATATAATACCCGGGCAACGTTGGATAACCTTGCAAGTCGTGTAGGAACTAACATCCTTCAAGTCTTGCGTAAAGATGCAGTTTCTACATTCCGATGGAGCCGAGAGCGGAATATTTTTATCTGCGCCGCAGTCTTTAACCGAATTACTAGGATGACATCAAACGAATGTCTATTATTGAATCGGCCAGCGTCAGCGTACACAATGAGCGGCTGTTTTGCCCGTGATTGCCCAAGCGTAACAAGTAAATTAGGCTATGCACAATCAAAGCGCATGGAAGCGTGGCGTTATGTGATTGAAAATGTGTCGATTAGTTAGATTATCGGGTCGATATATCGATCGATGGAGACAAGGCCTTTGCACTTAGGTCGGCGGGCGAGACCAGAGTAACACGTAATGATATATTGCGAAGGTCTGAGCGGAAATAGTCAGTGAATAAACAAGTTATTATCAACGGAGAGGGAGACTACATTTTTTAAAAACTAGATGGAGTATGCGGTTTGATTACGTTCAGTTTATCGTTTCTATGACAAATCCACAACCTTTGCGATAGTTTTTGCCAAAATACAACACAGTTTTTATTATACCTTTAGTGTTTATATTCTCTGTTATTCTTTCATTTTACTTCAGTGTAATTTCTCAGAAATCAAGGGGTCCCGTCCTGGAGCTTACTGTTAATCTGTATGTGTAATTTCTCAATGGAGACGAGGTTGAAATAACTTAGAATCTTTTGGCTATTTCTCACTCAGATGCACATGACTAATCTGGGCTGGTCGTTTTCTGACAGGTTCAGGGCACAGGTTTGACAGCCTGCCCGATCGCCGTTTCGACTGGTAGTACAGGAACCCTAACAACGGTTGTATGACATTTGAGTCTCTGCCTTGCCATGCCACAGAAAAAGAAGATCCACATATTTCACAAGAAAATGATTTCTCTCTTGTTTTCATTTCACTTCCGTAAATAAGTTTTTAGAAATCAAGGCGGCCTTCCCTGGAGATTTCTGTTAATCTATATATAAGTGTTGTGGGGTACAAATCACCCCTATTGAAGAACTAATGGAAGCAACCATCTATAATAAATACCATGGTTGCAAAGACTCAAACAGAGGACATTCCTATTCATGTTTTACCGCATGGTAGGAATCCGGTCATCTCCTACCACATTTAGTGGCGTTACTGTATTGCTATGAATAAATACATTGTATATTTTAACCTGTCACAATTTGTGGTTGTTATCTTTGTGACCCCTAGCACGGGTCTACAACAATAAGATACATAGATGTCGGTAGTTTATAGTTTTTTTTGTATTATTATTATTATTATTATTATTATTATTATTATTAGACATGGCATTTCATGAACGTATTAATGTTATTGGTTCCTACAATCCGCCAAATTTTTAAAGCATCAGACACAGAGAACTTTTCGCAGATGATTAGATGTTTCGAATAATGCCAACTCCAGGCTTTACCCGTTTCCTTACGTAAATTCTCAATCTTCTTTGGGATTGGTCTTATAGCCCCGATCACCACTGATATCACCTTCGTTTTCTTGTCTCATACGCTTGCTAATTCTACTCTGAGTTCTTTGTTATATGCCAGTTAGCAGACAACCCAAGTCTGACGAAGACTCCACCACCAGCGTTTAATCCCCTGGACTCCAAACAGACTAGCTAAGATCCCCATAAGGAAGGGTTACAAGTCTAATTGACAAAAAGCCTGCACGATTATAAAATGAATATAGACAACTCTTATTATATTCTTAAATTTAAAATGAGTTATCCCCTTGCTTGTTTTTTATTTTTAGGCGGTTATCTACAAATATTGAATATTAGCAGTCGTCTGCATTTGCCGCACGAATTAATGTTTAAAAAGACATTGTAGCGACGAACGTAATCATACTGTAAATAACATGGTAGAACGATAAGAAATGGGAAATGGCTAAAGAGAAACAAGAGTTGATTTGTCAGATTAAATGCTATTTGGATCTAACTTTGAAAATCCGGCAAAATAATTTTATATGTTAGATTATCGTCTATGAAAATTTAATTAGTAACTTTAATAATCTTCATTAATTGATGGAACCGGAGCTTTCTTGTGATTTGTCGTTTGGAAAATGTGTTCCGTAAATTGAAATTCAATTTTCATTTGACGAATAGAAGATTAAAAGCTTGCTCCGCATTTCGGAAATAAGAAAAAAAATGGTGAAAAATGATGTTTTCTTTGATTCTTAAAAAAAAAACGTCGACTTGAATTTTATCGAAACATGAAAGAATTAACAAATCAATATTTGATAGATTGTATTTAAGTCTGCAAAATCATTTTTTAATATTGATTATAATTTGTATTTAAAAGCTTTTAATAAAAAGTATTTTCGATAAAAGTAAATAAATAAATACAAAAACAGATTTTATGTATCACAAGAGGAGAGAAATAATATTTTAAACTAAAGCATGACAGACTATTGAAAATAATATTTTAAACTAAAGCATGACAGACCATTAGAAAATAATATTTTAAACTGAAGCATAACAGACCATTGAAAATAATATTTTAAACTAAAGCATGACAGACCAACGAAAATAATATTTCCAACTAAAGCATGACAGACCATTGAAAATAATATTTTAAACTAAAGCATGACAGACCATTGAAAATAATATTTTAAACTAAAGCATGACAGACCATTGGAAATAATATTTTAAACTAAAGCATGACAGACCATTGAAAATAATATTTCAAACTAAAGCACGACAGACCATCGAAAAAATATTTTAAACTAAAGTCTGACAGACCATCGAAAATAATATTTCAAACTAAAGCATGACAGACCATCGAAAATAATATTTTAAACTGAAGCATGACAGACCATCGGAAATAATATTTCAAACTAAAGCACGACAGACCATTGAAAATAATATTTTTAACTAAAGCATGACAGACCATCGAAAATAATATTTCAAACTAAAGCATGACAGACCATTGAAAATAATATTTTAAACTGAAGCATAACAAACCATTGAAAATAATATTTCAAACTAAAGCACGACAGACCATCAGAAATAATATTTAAAACTAAAGCATGACAGACCTCTGAAAATAATATTTCAAACTGAAGCATGACAGACCATTGAAAATAATATTTTAAACTAAAGCATGACATACCATTGAAAATAATATTTTAAACTAATACACGACAGACCATTGAAAATAATATTTTAAACTAATACACGACAGACCATTGAAAATAATATTTTAAACTAATACACGACAGACCATTGAAAATAATATTTTAAACTAATACACGACAGACCATTGAAAATAATATTTTAAATTAATACACGACAGACCATTGAAAATAATATTTTAAACTGAAGCATGAATCTCGTATGCTGGCAACTAATCTCAGGGAAGTAACTCTACGAAATTATTAATGATTCTATATTCGAAATCTACATTTAGAACTAAGGTCTATAATGTATGTAAATAAGTTCATATATATATATATATATATATATATATATATATATATATATATATATATATATATATATATGCTCTCAGACTGTCATAGGGCGCGAACACGGTTCACAGATTCACCTTGAATATGTAACAGTTCACCTAGGCTCATTAGGCCACGAGAAATGTCCACGTAAAAACGGAGAAATTAGGTGATATTCATACAGAAAGGGGCGATTATATGGCAACTGGTTCAATATGGTGAAATGAAAGAAAGAAAAGAAATCAGACTCAGTGTTATTTGACTGAATTTCATTTTTTAAAACAACTAACCCTAACCCTAACCCTAACCCTAACCTTTACCCTAACCCTAACCCTAACCCTTACCCTAACCCTAACCCTAACCCTAACCCTAACCCTAACACTTACCCTAACCCTAACCCTAACCCTTACCCTAACCCTTACCCTAACCCTAACCCTAACCCTTACCCTAACCCTAACCCTAACCCTTACTCTAACCCTAACCCTAACCCTTACCCTAACCCTAACCCTAACCCTAACCCTAACCCTAACACTTACCCTAACCCTAACCCTAACCCTTACCCTAACCCTTACCCTAACCCTAACCCTAACCCTTACCCTAACCCTAACCCTTACCCTAACCCTAACCCTAACCCTAGCATTAAAACATAACACAAACTTATTTTAATTGTAGATCCACGAATTTTTTCCCGATTGATCATGGGGAAATGAATATCACGCCTTTTTTACTGCGTCGGGATTACATTATATCGGATAATGTATGGTTTGTAGATGTATCATGTGATGTTTCTCACTTTTACTCGTAAATATGCAGAGACAGAATTACGAATTCCTTTAATATGATAGATCATATATGATAGTCGGAATCGACCTGTCAATAAAAGTGTGTTGACTTCGATGTGAAGATTTTAATACAATATTTGTGATCGAATCTCTTTTCTCTTGAGATCGTGAGAATGTCAACTTAATTATGGCGGACGGAATTGCGTCACCAATTTCCAACGTGAGGAAGATTAATCTTGTGACGCCATCTTGAATGTTTTTTTTTGTTTTTTGTATCCGCATTTATATCCGTTCCTCTTCAACATGATCTGTTTCGAATTTGGTTCGTTTTGTTTTTTGCTGCTGCGAAACCAATGGTAACGAAATCAGACATAAATAAAATTACTTTATATATATATATATATATATATATATATATATATATATATATATATATATATATATATATATATATATATATATGATTATTTTTATTTATACAGACATGTACATAATCTGCGACACTGATATGTCGACGTTATAGATCAACAGCTGTTAGAAACTGAGAACTCATCAGGTAGAATGCAAATCTGATCTTTCCTTTAGGTCATATTTTGAATGAAAAAGTCCAAATATGACTTTAGGGAAGGATCAGATTTTCATGATTCCTGATAAGATCTTAGTTTATAACAGCTGTTGATCGATAACATCGACATGCCAGTGTCGCAGATTATGTACATATCTGTATTAATAAAAAATAATCATATATATGAAAGCTCTCTTTTATACTGAGCACTCTTTATAATCCCGGTTGAAAGTCTTTGGATTGTTATCCTGTGGATGTTTAATTTATCTGGATTACTATATATATATATATATATATATATATATATATATATATATATATATATATATATATATATTAGCCTCCAATTCACGGGTTGAGCACTGTCGTTAATGATATCGCCTGCTACTATTTAGTATAAAGCTCTTTGAGGGCATTGTCAATTAGTTGTCAATGTTTATATAAATGCATTGTAGATATCACTTACTAATAACGCCTGTCCCGTGGTATAGTAGTTAGAGCTGCTGACTATCAGCTTGATTGTTGTAGGGTTGATCCCTACTGAATAGCTGTTATACAGCGAAACAGTCTTTTTGGCGATAACTATATATATATATATATATATATATATATATATATATTCATGGCAATTAAGCTACACAGAGGCTTCCGCGTTTTATTCTCGGAGGGAATCGTCAGGCTAAAATGCATGCATTTAGTTTTGCCGGGTGCGTTTATATACACGTCTAGCTAGTTTACCAAGCAGATTCTTTGTTGTTCTCTTAGAAAATCGTTGGGATGCTCACAAACAAAGTTCCGGTTGATTTTACTTCCTATTTCCTATTCTATTGTTCTTTATTCTATAGGATGACACATCCCTGTTTTTTGTTGTTCTCTTAGCCAATCGTTTGGTTTTTTTCACAAACAAGGGTTCGGTTGATTTACCTTCGTATTTTCTGTTCTATTGTTCTGTTTTCTATAGGATGACTCATCCCTGTTTATTTTTGTTCTCTCAGCCAATCGTTTGGTTTCTTCACAAACAAAGGTTCGGTTGATTTAACTTCGTATTTCCTGTTCTATTGTTCTGTTTTCTATAGGATGGTCTATACCTGTTCTTTTGCTGTGTCAATATCATGGGTACCTTATTTTAACACGTGCTTGCTTGTATTTCTATTTTAGGTTTTAATTTGTAATTTTTTAGGATATGTTGAATAGAAACAAAGTTGACTCATTATGGCCAACCACCTAAAGAATGTAACCAATGTTCATGTTGTTGGCTAGAACCCATTATATTTTTGCACGATGTGATAAGATTTCAGAAAACAATCCAGAAATGAACTCCTTATACATGTGTTTCGCATTTAGTCTCCCCCAAAACACTTGTTTCTCATTAGTATCAATATAAAATGTTCCCTTTTTCATTCAATATCCTTTAAATTCGACCCATTATTACCCAGTCAACCCTATCAAATTGTATTCAAGTTCGAAATATTTATTGATTCGATACTATTTCCCATAAAAAAAACTCTTTCAAATACTCTTAAAAACTGAAATTGGTCGGAATATTAATTAATTGATGTATACTACAAAATTGTTACAATTTCAGAGAATTCGAAGGTATGTATATTTTCATGAAGATCTCCCACCCCCTTTTTACAAAACTATATTTTTATTTATTTATTTATTTATTTTTACATATTTCACCCCAAACAAGGCAGGCCGCCACTGTAGACGTAAGGGACTACTGAGAATTAGGGTGTAAGTTTTATGTGTCATCCTAAGTTCGGAGCTGTGTAGCGAGATGTCTGTTTACATTAGTTATAAATCTCTCCGTGTCGGTACAGTCGGG
>OY744541.1:88951169-88958669 GCA_963556195.1 Sepiola atlantica
ATATATATATATATATATATATATACACATACCTAACTTTATATAAGCAGAGATTCGTGCAAACACTGGCGAGGCATAAGTTTTGCTTTCGTATTTTTACACTAGTATTGAATATAATTGCATGGCGGGCGTTTCCGAAAGTTAAATCAGCAGTGAGTCACCGCGACCTCTCGTGTTAAATTATAAAACCTTCGCTCTCGGCAAAGAAAAAAAACTACAGCATTTTCAATCATTGATAATGGCGCACTGTTTCGAACGCGTACCTTTTTTTTATTGGCAAATGCAGTTTTAATGGAGGTACTGCTGATAGCACAAGTGGTGGAAATGAGATTACGTTACTTCCATCATGGCCGTTCTTTCTTTTTTAATCACGATGTTGACAGTAATTGTGGTACGGGTTGATGGATTTCTGGCATCACCGACGTTTTAGCACACAAAAGAAATCTGCAATAGTTTAATTAAGTTTTATACATGTTAACTTGTTCTGGATTATTTTACACGGAATCAAGTCATTTATGTTAAATGCTTTTATTCTTTAAGATCTTAAAACATTCAAATATATATTAATCGCATTTTGGTTTAGCAGTTTACGACATCTCTTATATAAAGGGCAGTTGTCTGTATGTTTGTTTGTATGTTTGTTTGTTTGTCTGTATGTCCAGCTACTCCTCAAAAACTACTCGGCAAACTGTCAACAAGTTAATATCTTTAGGACCGGACAACACCTGGGAGTCAACGGGGCCAGTTTTCGGCGGCGGGTCTGGTTTTTTCAAGCTTTTTCAATGTTGTTTACTAGTGATTTTGAAATCAGCCAATGTATTTATGTAACAACTTGATAAAAATGCTGACTCACCGAACATCCCCCATAATAATCCCTTGCCGGATGTACCCGGTCTTGCCCTAAATTCTGTCCGGTTGTATCAGGTTATCCCATAACTTCTGTCCGGATGTATCAATAACAGTGAAACAAGGGTTGCTCAATCACATCCGCACCTAGCAACCTAAACTTATTTCTTTTGAAATAAAAACAATTCTTTGGGGGGGGGGGAATTGGGGGGGGGGGGGATTATCAACATCTTCATCCTGCAGTACAGGCACCGGGGGTGCTTATACAATATAGGACCCGGAGGCTTCTGAAGTACAGGGACCGGGGGCGGGGGTGCTTCTGCGGAATAGGCACCAGGGGGTGCTTTTACAGTATAGGGGTCAGGGGTGCTTCTACAATATAGGACCCAGCACCGGGGATGCTTCTACAATATAGGAGCCGGATGCTTCTGCAGAATAGGGACTATGGGTGCTTATGCAGTATAGGGGGCCAGGAGTGCTTCTACAGTATAGGACCCAGCACCGGGGGTGCTTCTACAATATAGGACCCGGAGGCTTGTGCAGAATAGGGACCATGGGTGCTTGTGCAGTATAGGGACCAGTGGTGCTTCTACAATACAGGACCCGGAGGCTTCTGCAGTATAGGCACCAGGAGTGCTTCTACAGTATAGGACCCAGAGGCTTCTGCAGTATAGAGACCGAGTGTGCTTCTGCAGTATACGGACCATGGGTGCTTCTGCAGTATAGGGGCCGGGGGTGCTTCTGCTGTTTCTACAGTATACGACCCAGCCCCTGTGGTGCTTCTACAGTATAGGATCAGGAGGCTTCTGCAGTACAGGGACCGAGGGGTGCTTCTACAGTATAGGGACCAGGGGTGCTTCTAGCGTATAGGACCCAGCACCGGGGGGGGGGGGCTTCTTCAATATAGGACCCAGATTCTTCGGCGTTGTCCGGGAGAAAATGCTAAATGTCCTAGATAGAGCTACTGTAGTGATAGGTTTGTATAATAACGCCATCTACGTTTCTCTTCGGACTATTGTGCACATGAAAAGGAGGGAGGATCGGTAAAAGTAATTTTAGTAGTGCTCTGGAGGCCTTCTTGATTTTCTAAATACTCGGCGTTGTCCGGGAGAAAAGTGTTCAATATCCTATTTTGCTTGCGGAGAGGAGGAGGAAGAGCCCCGGGCAACGCCGGGTACCCCTGCTAGTCTTATATAAATAAGGTTCTTGTTTGTCTGTCAGTCCGTCAGTCACAATCTTTGAAACGTAATATAACATGATATTCATTTTAATATAACAAAATATTTATGAATATTTTTTATATCGTGGATAAAAGACCAAGTATTTTGGGGGAAAACAATCTAACTAAAAATAAATAAATAAATAAGTTATGTCCTCAATCATGTGGTGAAGCTCTTATTTATTATTCCAAAGAGCTTCACCATATGATTGAGGGAAGAACTTCCACCAAAGGGGACGGTTGTTCCATTGTCTCAAGTGTGTGGCTTAGTAGGTTTTACGAAAATCTCCAAGGCTGTATTTTTTTGTACGGAGGTTTCACCATCCTTCTACATACAACGGCTGGTATTCCCGAATGGTCACCCATCCGGTACTGACCAGACACGACGTCGCTTAACTTCAGTGATGTATGTAGAATTTGGTATATTCAAACTACTGTTCTCATCTTGGATGTTTTTATCACAACGTTTCGGCCGATGTAACCTCCGACCTTCTTCAGATGTACCTTGTCGAACTCGGGAATATTTCTGTCGAACTCGATTCCCGAGGTCGACATGGTACACCTGAAGAAGGTCGGAGGTTACATCGGCCGAAATGTTGTGATTAAAACATCTAAGATGAGAACAGTAGTCCGAATATACCAAATTCTATGAATCATCAACCTCATCTAAAAAATTCCGGAACGTAATTAATACATTGCGAAATAATGGACAATACTGCCTTTAGCTGATCTAATATTCCAATCGAATCGAATCTAAATATGAATAAATGCGAATCTTTCCTAACATCAAAGCCTTTACGTCTTACTTGCTATTTATCTACCTCCGACAGCGTTAAGATGTGACACAAGGTCGGAAAAGTGGGATTGAAAAGCTCTCTTGCCTACAAAAATGCCTTAGCAACCCCATCGGCATTCCTCAGTAGGGGCGCCATAGGCGATTAGAAATAAACCAATAACCTTTTCTCAAAGGGTGATTAGGCAAAGCATGGGAGGGTGGACCTCCTCGTACTGCACAGGACAGTACCTCAGACCGGCTGAATCAAGGCCGAGACGATACCGGTCTACAGAGTGTATCATCCATCGGAACAGATACTACACTTTCATCTTAGCCAAAAGACCAAAGAGTATTTTGTTATTTATCTACCTCCCACAGCGGTAAGATGTGACACAAGGTTGGGAAAGTGAGAATTTGAAAAGCCAGCGCCCGAGAAGGTGATCACTCTGGTCTACAAAAAATGCCTGGGCAGCCTCGTCGGCATTCTCCGGTAGGGGCGCCTCAGGCAGTAAGCGATAAACTTACTCCACCCCAAAGAGGGGAGGCAAAGCCTGGGAGGGTGGACCTCCTAGAACTGCACAGGACAGTACCTCAGACCGGCGGAATCAAGATCCGAAGGTACCGATCTACAGAGTGTAACATCCATCGAAACAGATACTACACTTTGATCTTAGCCAAGAGACAAAGAAATATTGTTTTAAGTGAAACGTCTAAGTCTTACTTGAATATAATGCTACAGTATTATAGTAATCTCTAAACTCCGTCAAACAAATCTCGCTTTTTCTCATTTGCATATTTATTTTATGTTTAAGTTTCTAATGAATTAATATTCTGTAATATACATTTATAATTGGTATTGTAAAATTGTATTATATTATATGGTACTACTCCAGATGAAACGCCTAATTTCCGTGACTGCTCGGCGGCGGCAACGATCGGGCATTTTCAAAAGTATAGGCATTTTTCCCCCTCTTTTTTTCGTTTAATCCTTATTGGTTTAGACATATTTGTCGCAGTCAAGTTGAAATTTGTCTTGATGTAAAAACGATTCGTGTTGAATGCCGGTGTGTGTACCACGCGGTGTACGTGTTATGGGTAAAAAGAAAAAGTCCACACTTGAAACGTTGACGAAATGGCCATCAGAAAAATATTTGAAAAACCTGAACAACGCATTTTTTTGTTTTAGAAAATAAATTATTCATCTATCTATCTATCTATCAATCTATATATATATATATATATATATATATATATATAGTAATCCAGGTAGTGTAAAAATCCACAGGGTAGAAATCCAAAGGGAATCAAACCGGGATTATAAAAGAGTGCTCAATAAAAATATAGAGCTGTATTGTGAATGCTTTTATTCCAACATGTACAAGGTCTGCTACACTGGCATGTCGATGTTATCGATCTACAGCTCTCAAGAGCTGAGGTCTCATCAGGCAGAGAATGTTTTTATGATCCAACCTGGTCGTTGAATTCCTGGAATTCAACGACCGGGTAAAGCATGAATTCCTGGAATTCAACGACCGGGTTGGATCATAAAAACATTCTCTGCCTGATGAGACCTCAGCTCTTGAGAGCTGTAGATCGATAACATTGACATGTCAGTGTAGCAGACCTTGTACATGTTGGAATAAAAGCATTCACCATATATATATATATATATATATATATATATATATATATATATATATATAGTAAGCTATACTTACGTATCGAGCACCGTTGAAGTAAATACTGAAAATTGATACATAAAAAAATTATATCTCATTTTATGTGGATACATGAAATAGTAATATATATATATATATATATATATATATATATATATATATATATATATATATATATATATATATATATATTACTTTTAAAACTGTTCGTATTAATCATGTGAACAAAAGGGTTTCGACGCAATGTCTATAAATATTGTATTTACATTTCTTTTGATCGTGCCGATCGGCAAATATAAATATCAATTATAGTTGACATCTCATGTAATACCCCTGTGGTATTTACGTCATCCACCGGCCAGTCGAGCACGTGTAGCTGATTTGGTTCCTCGATAAATATCCAACCTCAAAGAAAGAAAAACGTGACAGCCGAACCGGTTTAGTCTGTCCGATTGAAATCACTATAGACATCACAACTTCGAGAATTAGACTTCAGAACCAGTTACAAATACAGATTTACGCTATAATAAATCTTGGGCGTAAAGGTACAGGGTGTTTCCAAAAGCTGTCTCTATTGTTCATAGCCGAATATTTCAAGACTTCGCAAAATTAAAACTGTTTACAAACCCATGACTTCAGTAGTGTGATTTTTATTTTCACACACAGAAACAGTTTTTTTTTTTTGTAGCATTGCATTATTTTTGGAGTCGCCTTTCTTGCATCAATTTAACGTACCTAATGTGTTCCTAACCCTTATATATCTCCGCTCACAATGAAAGTAAGAAAAAGTATAATGATTTTGTTTACATTACCGGTACCGGAGAACTCAATTCTAATGATAAAGAAAAATGGAAGAAAGAAGAAAGAAAAAAGAAAAAATGGAAGCAAAAGAAACAGAAAAAAAGAGATAAAAGAAAAATTGAATAAAGAAGAAAGAAAGGAAAGAATAAAAGGAAGATAAGGAAACAAAAAACAAAGAAAATGGAAGAAAGAAGAAAAAAGAAAGAAAATAGAAAAAGAAGGAAGAAAAGGAAACAAAAAACAAAGAAAATGGAAGAAAGAAAAAAAAGAAAGAAAATAGAAAAAAAAAGAAAGAAACGGAAACAAAAAACAAAGAAAATGGAAGAAAGAAAAAAAAGAAAGAAAATAGAAAAAAAAAGAAAGAAACGGAAACAAAAAACAAAGAAAATGGAAGAAAGAAAAAAAAGAAAGAAAATAGAAAAAAAAAGAAAGAAACGGAAACAAAAAACAAAGAAAATGGAAGAAAGAAAAAAAAGAAAGAAAATAGAAAACAAAGGAAGAAAAGGAAACAAAAAACAAAGAAAATGGAAGAAAGAAAAAAAAGAAAGAAAATAGAAAAAAAAGGAAGAAACGGAAATAAAAACAAAGAAAATGGAAGAAAGAAAAAAAAAGAAAGAAAATAGAAAAAAAAAGGAAGAAACGGAAACAAAAAACAAAGAAAATGGAAGAAAGAAAAAAAAGAAAGAAAATAGAAAAAAAAGGAAGAAACGGAAACAAAAAACAAAGAAAATGGAAGAAAGAAAAAAAAAGAAAGAAAATAGAAAAAAAAGGAAGAAACGGAAACAAAAAACAAAGAAAATGGAAGAAAGAAAAAAAAGAAAGAAAATAGAAAAAAAAAGGAAGAAACGGAAACGAAAAACAAAGAAAATGGAAGAAAGAAAAAAAAAAAAGAAAATAGAAAAAAAAAGGAAGAAACGGAAACAGAAAAAAACAGAGCAAAATCGAAGAAAGAAAAAAAGAAAAAAAGAAAAAAAGGGGGGAAAGAAAGAAGAAAAAAGAAAGTAAAAGTAAAAAAGGAAGAAAGAAAGACGTTAAGCAAAGAAACATTTGCCGAGATGACCAACAATTTCTTGCAACATGTGTCGATGACAGTTTAAGACTGGAGTTGGTCTTATTAACTGTAGAAATAAGTGTATGCGCTGATGCAATAAAAGTGAATTCAATTTTGCCAGCGACTACAGGTAAAATAAGACAGCAGACATTGGAATGATGTCGATTTGGGTGGTCAGCAAAACGATCATTAGAAACAAATAAGCGAATAACAAATAGATTTGATTCGTTTGTATCAGTTGCAATTTTCTCGCATAAACGCTAGGATTACAGTTATATTTAGCCAAAGGCAGAATGACTTTCGGGTGTCTGTTATTGTTTTTATTTGTTATTTTTATTTTTTGTTCCTTTTTGTTCTTTTTGTTGTTATTGTTTTTATTTGTTATTTTTGTTTTTGTTTGTTGTTGTTTTTTTGTTTTTTTTTGTTTTTTGTTCCTTTTTGTTGTTATTGTTTTTTATGTTTTTTTTTTTGTTC
Organism: Sepiola atlantica; assembly: GCA_963556195.1. Classification (NCBI taxonomy): domain Eukaryota; kingdom Metazoa; phylum Mollusca; class Cephalopoda; order Sepiida; family Sepiolidae; genus Sepiola; species Sepiola atlantica. The sequence continues at coordinate 88,958,015 of OY744541.1, forward strand.
AACTGACTGTCGGATTACCAGATCGATAACAATCGTCTTTCATCGTGACGGTGTCAGTTGGATCACAAACAGGTAAACGAGATTAATCGATGGTTTTATCAGTAGCAGAAACAACAACAAGACCAGTGCAAGCCGCACCCATCATTTAATAACCAGCAGGGCTATCCGGTGTCACCCTGGATGAGATAACTAAAACGACCACTCTTAAAATAGGTCTGTTTGATCTACGCGTTTTTTTTTTCATAGTCGACACGCTAGGCACTGCGGGTTGGCGACGCTATTTGCGGATACAAATAAAAAGATGAAAATTTTAAAATTAAAAAAAAAACAACAAGATTAGATCTAAATGACTTAACACCCCGCCACCATCACCGCCACCGAGATTTAAACAAGACTGGGGATTTTGTCTTCCTACCCATCGAAACATCAAGCGTCGATGCCATCTACCAATATATATATATATATATATATATATATATATATATATGTGTAAGTACATTTCGCGTACAACAAAATCGTAGGATAAATTTCAGAGGAAACATTTTTTTAATCAATGAAACGGGCGGGTGGAAGCAAAAAGGAAATTGCTAAAATTTTCCTTAAGGCCTTATCGTCTGACCCTCCAGGAGGAAACGTCAGAATGATAAATTAAAAA
>OY744541.1:88961169-88973669 GCA_963556195.1 Sepiola atlantica
TGTATCAGCAATTTCGATTTAAGGCCTGCAAAATATCGATTTCAAACTCTTGATAAGCAGAATCTCAGATTATTCGATGGTAGAAGCCACCCACCCGATCACACACGCACCTTAACCGAATTTATAGATTGTGGCTTCGATTGTCGACGATTCCGAACCTGGGCGACAGCAAATGAAGTGTGCATCGCTTTACGATTAAGTCGGTTAAGGAGAAAAGAGCGATAGAAAGCAGCGTGGGAATGGTTTTTCGCATCTCACGTGAAATTCGCAGTTTCTCGCGCGTTCTTTTTGCTTCCAGGGGTCCACATGAAAACGTAGTTCGATTTACAGGGAACAAATAGTACAGTTCTTGTGTGCAGATCGTGTTTAGGGTTAAGGTTAGCTCAATATTTAGCATTAAATAGAGCTTGTAGATATATTATTCCAAGAATTATAATTATATCATTGTATAACAAGCCGCGCGTGCGTGGTCCCTCTTTGTATGTGACTCGATGTGGCGAGTGTAAAATGCAATAAATTTGGGTAAGTTGAGGCATTCTGACCCCCCACCCTTTAAACCCCCTGGGAGCTCGAACCAGAAGTTTTCTGAGGTCAAGGATGCTCATTTTATATCCAGAACAATTGCCTCTACATTTTGGCCAAGTTTCAGAAAAATTGAATGGATGGATCAAACGTTATGGGAGAAAAGGGTCAGTTTTTGCCATTTTGGGGGCTTTTGACCCCCTGGGGCGCGAACCAGATTTTTTCCAAGGTCAGTGATACTTATTTTCTATTAAGAACTATTGCCTCCACATTTTGGCCAAGTTTCAGAGAAATTGAATGGGTGGATGAAAAGTTATGGGGCAAAAAATGTCATTTTTTGTCATTTCGGGGCTTTTTGACCCCCTGGGGGGGCTAACCAGATTTTATTTCAAAAATCAGAGAATGTCACTTTCTAACCTGACCAAAATTTAAACTTCATGCAAAATTTCAGAGAAATTTAATGGATGGTTGCGGAGAAACATCCGGACGGACGGACATGTATCAAAACATAAGTCCCCCGATTGTATAAATCGGGGCCAATAATGTATACCCAAAGCAAGACATCGGATGTACAATTGTTTGTTTTTTTAATCCGGGTAATTTACTATAAAAAAACAGACCCTTCTGATGTAAACAGATCAAGTTAAGGTTGGTCAAATGGAGGAATAAGACCCGAAAAACATAGCAGAATCAGAAAACTGTTAATAATTCACTCCAAAAGAAACATCCAAGATGCAATTAAAAAACAAATCTGAAAAAAAGGCAAATAAGTAAATATCGGTTGAATATGGCTTCCATAACGAGATCACAGATATTTGTGATATTGGTATGGAAGCCATAAAGGTATCGATCGAAGATCAAACTAATGTATAGTGTCTATTAAATAATATATATATATACACATATATATATATATATATATATATATATATATATATATATATATATATATATATATATATATGTATATATATATATGTATATATATATATATGTATATATATGTATGTATATATATATATGTATATATATATACATATTTATATACATATTTATATACATATATTTATATACATATTTATATACATAGTATACATTTATATATATACATATATATATATTTATATATATATAAATATATATATATAAATATATATATATATAGCATACATTTTTATTTATACAAGCATTATTGGTTACATATGTGCATACATGTTTCAACTGTTATCTCTGTCAACAGTCAACTTCCTCGGAACTTGACAGGATTTTTTCTAAAGGTCTGAGGAAGTTTACTCTCGACAGAGAGGACAACTGAACCATGTATGCACATATGTAACCAATAATGTTTGTATAAAAAATGTATACTATACATATATATATATATGTGTGTGTGTGTGTGTGTGTGTGTGTACTCTTCTTAGAAGTAGTATTTATATTTACAGCGTTGAGAAAGACGAAAATTCTATTCAACTTATCCAAGATCCCCATCCACCCCCAAAGAAGAAACCCTTCCGGCTGAAGATGCTAATCTGCTTTCTGAATACTGATATTGTTTCTTTGGCTCCCCTTCAAGACCCTGAATGGTCATCTCGTCTCCAATCCACCTGGGAATTCTGTTTACTCGCAACCAAATAAAGAAAAAGAAAGATGTTTCCAAGTTGACCATTTTTTTTTTAGTAAAGATTGGCTTTTTGCCATCTTTGAGATTGGCTGAGTCCTATGCCAATTTCACACTAAGGTTTGCTTGGTAAATGTGTTTGTCTATTTTCCGAAAAGAGTCTACCCCCCCACACCACCACCACGTCGTCGTGATAGATAGACCTGAAAAAAAAATCATCGAATTAAATAAATAAAATAGACAATTTTGTAATAAAAACGAGTGTACGCCCTTCGTCAAAAATGACGAAAGAAAGTATGCTTCGTCAATGTTCGCACTAATAGTCGCATAAAATAACGTCTCAATCAGTGATGTTAAATAAAAAAGGAACAAAACAGATAAAAACGTCTCAAACTGGAAAGTTTTTTTTATAAAAAGGAACAAGACAGATAAAAACGTCTCAAACTGGAAAGTTTTTGTTTTAAAGGAACAAGACAGATAAAAACGTCTCAAACTGGAAAGTTTTTTTTAAAGGAACAAGACAGATAAAAACGTCTCAAACTGGAACGTTTTTTAAAAAAAGGAACGAGACAGATAAAAACGTCTCAAACTGAAAAGTTTTTTTTTTTAAAGGAACAAGACAGATAAAAACGTCTCAAACTGGAATGTTTTTTTTTTAAATAAGGAACGAACAAAAAACGTATCAATCGATTCACGTGAAAGGAAAAATAAAGAAAAAAAACATCATTATGGAAATAGAGTGAAGAATCAAGGATCAACTTTCGCTTCCTCTCGATTCGAAGGGAATTTCCAACATAATCTACATTTATTATCTTATAAATATACTAGAATAATACTTTGGACAGAATAGTTTTGCACCACTTTTATGTCCAAATACGAAGATCAAATTCAATATGTAATGATTTACCTTATGTCTAGAATACTTATTTCAATTTTGATCGAAATCCGTTACATGATTTTTATTTTTTGTAACTTTAAATATATATATATATATATATATATATATATATATATATATATATATATATATATATATATATATATATATATATAAATATATATATATGTTGAATCACTAACGAGTGCATGTTTTCCAAAATCAAGTGCGGGCAAGGGGTGTCTTCATTTATGGTAACCCCTCAGATAATCACAACACCTTCCCCGTCTCTGGCAGGTTCTGTAATAATCTTGGAGGCCTGAAGAGCCACATCTGCGCCTCTCACTGGGAACCTTCACGCTAATATCACATTGATACGCCAAAAGTGGTCATATTCAAAATCGAATAGACAGCCACCATATATATGTATATGTATATATATATATATATATATATATATATATATATATATATATATATATACCATATTCTTTTTAATAATTTTTTATTATTATTATTACCTCCAGGCACCGGTGTTTGATGCTTATGTAATCTTCAGTGTAGGAGATGATAATTATTGTTGGTTGCAGGATTCGAACCCAGTCACAAAGTAACCTTTGACACTGCAACTTGATATTAAACAATATATATATATATATATATATATATATATATATAGTAAGTCATGAAAATATATTTATGGCAATCAAGCTACCCAGAAGCTCCCGCGTTTCATCCCCGGGGGGAATCTTCAGGCTAAAATCCGTCATTTTAGCCTGAGGATTCCCTCCAGGGATGAAACGCGGGAGCCTCTGTGTAGCTTGATTGCCATAAATATATTTTCATGACTTACTACCTATCTCTACTTGCGTATCGAGCACTGTTGAAATAAATACTAAAAATTGATACATAAAAAAATTATATCTTCTTATATGTTGATACATGAAATACTAATATATATATATATATATATATATATATATATATATATATATATATATATATATATATATATATATATATATATAGTGTCAGGTGGTATATGAAAAGAAATCAAATAAAGTGCTCGATCATATAAGAGATGTAAATCTGCCCTTTTGGATGAAACCGCGGTACATTACTGAAATATGTAATATACAGTATAAAAATATGTAATATACAGTATCGAAATATGTAATATACAGTACCTAAATGAATTATATATATATATATATATATGATTATTTTTATTTACATAAACATGTACGAAATCTGCGACACTGGCATGTCGATGTTATCGATCAACAGCTGTGATAAACTAAGATCTCATCAGGCAGAGTTAAAATTCTTTCCAAATATGATCTAAGATTAAGATCGAATTTTACCTCTGCCTGATGAGATCTCAGTTTGTAACAGCTGTTGATCGATAACATCGACATGCCAGTGTAGCAGATGTTGTACATCTCTGTGTAAATAAAAATAATTATATAAAAAAGCTCTATTTTATATTGAGCACTTTTCATCAGCCCGGTTGAAATTCTTAGGTTTACTATCCTGTGGATGTTTACCTTGCCTGGATAATTATTATATTTAATATATATATATATATATATATATATATATATATATATATATATATAGAGAGAGAGAGAGAGAGAGAGAGAGAGAGAGAGAGAGAGAGAGAGAGAGTGAGAGAGAGAGAGAGATGGAGATGTAAGAATGCAGGTTGCCTTTGTTTTCCGCCGCGCTAGTCTCACACCACTTGATTGAAGCGATTCAGTCGACGGCATTTATAACCGAGCGATGACGTTTAGTATGACTCTGCGTCATATAGATGCCAATCATCAAATTGGAAAGAAGCCAGACACTGCGTTCTCACGCAGAAACAGAAGAAAAAAATTGAGTTAGTAAAAAATGACAGTTTCTTACGATCATTTTGAGTGGAAAAAAATTCAACAAGCGAAGAAACAACGGATAATTTTTTCTCGACATCAATTGAATAAAGAAAGAAATGGGAAAATATGAAATATTGGAAGAAATATATATATATATATATATATATATATATATATATATATATATATATATATATATATATATATATATTTGTTATTGTTTATTATCTATGTACGTATACGTTTCGTCCTTAATAACCGGGACTCATCAGCATAGTGATATGACTATTCACTACCGGTCATGTGATTCGAAACCCCGGATTACGAGTATTTGGATTCTCAAATCCGACGCCTTAACCACTCGGCCAAGTTGAACAGCGAATAAACGGTGATAATTTTTACACTTTATACGGCGGCTTGACGTCATAGAGCGTTCGACTTTAATGAAAGGAACGATGCATTTAAAGCTAGCGACGTCATGCTGTGTTAATACTACACTTACAGTGCTCTACTAGTCGGGGTTTTCTTGGAGCTACAAATAATATATATATATATATATATATATATATATATATATATATATATATATATATAATGTATTTATTTATTTATTTATTGGTGTGGCGATCCTCAGTGCAAATTGCACAAAACAAAGTAAAAAAAAACTTTTAAAAAATGCAAAAACTTGGCGATTCTAGCCTGAATTACAGTCAGTATTCATTATCAACATTATCAAAATCATAAGCGCACAAGTTGAACAAGAAATATAAAAAAAAACTGAGAGTGAATAAAAATAAATTAAAATTAAATAAAAAATAAATAATGAATAAATAAACGTGCAACTTACAATTTCGTGCCGAATTTATTAGACGATTTTAGAAGCAAAGTAAAGTAAATCCCAATTTCAGTTTTTGTTTTTTTTTGGGGGGGGGGGATCGTCTGTATGAAATTTTCGATAACCATTCCCTTCTTCAAGCCTTTTATGAAGTGTGAATACGGCTCTTGAAAACGGAAAACAAAAATAAATATTATCAATATATATATATATATATATTTATGATGTATATATGCACCTACCTAACTTATATATATATATATATATATATATATATATATATATATATATATATATATATATATATATATATATTATTAAATAAAAATACATGTGTCAATAAAAACATTAAATATAATAGTTTTATGCAATAGGTTTTACTTAATTCCAGTTTCAGTTTTTGTTTTTGTTTTTTGGGATAGTCTTTGGGAAATTTTCGGGAACCATTCCCTTCATCAAGCCTTCTATGAGGTGTGAACACTCTTGAAAATGGCGAACTCATGTTATAAGCCACCAGATCAGTTCAATCTTTGAGTTTGATATATATATATATATATATATATATATATATATATATATATGTCTATAGGTGTAATCAGTAAACAGAAAATCATAAGCGCACAAGTTTGAAAAGAAGTATAATAATAATAATAGTTAATAAAAAAAAACTGAGAATGATTTTAAAAAATCAACAAATAACCGTGCAACTTACAATTTCATGCCGAATTTATTGGACGATTTTAGAAACAAAGTAAATCCCAATTTCAGTTTTTGTTTTTGTTTTTGTTTTGGGGGAAAATGGTGTACTAAAATAAATAAAGTTACATAGATATATATATATATATATATATATATATATATATATATATATATAGAGAGAGAGAGAGAGAGAGAGAGAGAGAGAGAGATAATTACTTTTTATTTATACTGACATGTACATAATCCGCGACACTGGCATGTCGATGTTATCGATAATGTTGTTGATTGATATCATGGACATGTTAGTATCGCGTATTGTGTACATGTCTGTATAAATAAAAAGTAATTATATATATATATATATATATATATATATATATATATATATATATATATATATATATATAAGCTCTATTTTATATTTAGCACTCTTTATAAACCCGGTTGTAATTCCTTGTACGTTTATCCTGGTGATGTGTACTTTAAATTCATTATATATATATATATATATATATATATATATATATATATATATATATATATATATATATATATATATATATATATATATATAGAGAGAGAGAGATAGATAGATAGATAGATAGATAGATAGATAGATAGATAGATAGATAGATAGATAGACAGATAGATATAATTACTTTTTATTTATACTGACATGTACATAATCTGCGACACTGGCATGTCGATGTTATCGATAATGTTGTTGATCGATAACATCGACATGTTAGTATCGCGTATTGTGTACATGTATGTATAAATAAAAAGTAATTATATATATAAGCTCTATTTTATATTTAGCACTCTGTATAAACCCGGTTGTAATTCCGTGTACGTTTATCCCTCTCTCTCTCTCTCTATATATATATATATATATATATATATATATATATATATATATATACATACATACGTGTGTGTTCGAGGTGAAAATCGTGTAACATCCGAGAATGTATAGATGATCTCAAAGAACAAGTATTTCCCTCCCTTTCTTGTCAATTGATTTTTTTGTTTCAGTAATGCAATTCGTATTTCAAATTCAAATCAAACAAGTTATTTTATTGATCGCGGAAACAAAACAACAACAGCAATGTATTAGCATTTAATATAATAGAAGCAAAAAAAACAAAAACCAACAAAAACAATAGTGCGACGTCAGACAACGAAAACTAGACGCATTGATGATAGGACAAAGAGGAAATATTAACAAAAGTTCGATATTTGAAAATTACGAATTGCGATTATTATAACCGCGATTAATAGAAACCACAACGTTGAATACATGAATACATTTTTGTAGGGGACTCTAAAATCAGTACTGACTACGTTAAAGCCCATTTATGCAAAGGAAATAAAATTAAAAATGTATTCTTATATCTAAACGTACACTCATACCCTCCAAATACAACAACAGCTGTGTAGAAACCACAGCTGTTGAAACGACAACTTACTAGTGTAAAAGCGTATCAGATGTAATCTCGCGTGGGGAGCTAATTCATGCCTTACTTATTAAAGTAGTAATTGTCGCAGGGGAGCTAATTCATGCCTTACTTATTCAAGTAGTAATTGTTGCAGGGGAGCTAATTCATGCCTTACTTATTCAAGTAGTAATTGTTGCAGGGGAGCTAATTCATGCCTTACTTATTCAAGTAGTAATTGTTGCAGGGGAGCTAATTCATGCCTTACTTATTCAAGTAGTAATTGTTGCAGGGGAGCTAATTCATGCCTTACTTATTCAAGTAGTAATTGTTGCAGGGGAGCTGATTCATGCCTTACTTATTCAAGTAGTAATTGTTGCAGGGGAGCTAATTCATGCCTTACTTATTCAAGTAGTAATTGTTGCAGGGGGAGATAACTCATGTCTTACTTATTCAAGTAGTAATTGTCGCAGGGGGATATAACTCATGCCTTACTTATTCAAGTAGTAATTGTCGCAGGGGGAGATAACTCATGCTTGACTTATTGTGCTGGTTTGCATTTGTAGTTTATGTCGGTTCGTTTCCAAATTTGAGAATTTTCTTTAAGATTTCAGGGTGTTGTTCTTTTTTCCCGTCCGTTGATTTTTGATTCCAATTTCTCTTAGTCTTTTTGCCAGTTTTTTCGGGACTGACCCTAGTCTTCCTACGATTATTGGGATCATATTGCCTTTCTTCATGTTCCATATCCCTTTCAGTTCTTTGGCAAGTTACGCGCATTTGCTTCGTTTTTCTGTCTCCTTAATTGATATACGTCATGATAGATCACTGAAGTTAAGCGACGTTAATCCTGGTCAGTACTAAATGGGTGACCATTTGGGAGTATCAGGAGCTGTATGTGGTCTGTAGAGGACATGGGTTCCACCAGGTTTCATCATGCCCAATGAAAAGTTATGACAAGTAAAATATCTGCATAATTCCCCGACGACGTCCCTTGACTTTATAGGAGATGGATGGATGGATGGATGGATGGATGGATGGATGGATGGATGGATGGATGGATGGATGGACGGACGGATTGATCAATCTTGTGATTTGTGGGATGGCAAAATCTACGATTAGGCAGTTCTTGTTGACTATTATGGCGTCTGGTCTCCTTGCTTGGATGAGTTCATCTGTTTGTACCTCCATGAGTTCATCTGTGTGTACCTCCATGAGTTGATCTGTTTGTACCTCCATGAGTTCGTCTGTTTGTACCTCCATGAGTTCATCTGTTTGTACCTCCATGAGTTCATCTGTTTGTACTTCCATGAGTTGATCTGTTTGTACCTCCATGAGTTCGTCTGTTTGTACCTCCATGAGTTCATCTGTTTGTACCTCCATGAGTTCATCTGTGTGTACCTCCATGAGTTCATCTGTTTGTACCTCCATGAGTTCATCTGTTTGTACCTCCATGTCTCAGAGTATTTTGGAAACTTTGTTTTCCTCTAATTTATCTCTAGTATATGTATGTGCCATTTGTCTGCATGCCCCAAAGACTGTCGCTTGCATAATTTCCAGTGTACTGCCTTCCCCACACAGTAATGTCCGTTCTTGTATTCATTTGGGGTAAGTTTGCTGCATTCACTTATTATGTGGTTTACCGTTTCCTCTCTTTGTCCACAGCGTCTGCATTTACCGTTTACCTTTATTTTCTATTTTAGCTCTTATATATTTTGTTCTAATCGTATTTTTTGTGTAGTTCTCAGTAAGGATTATGTTTCTCTGTTCGAGTGTCCTTTTCGTAGCCATGTTCATGTGTTTTCCTGAGTCTTGTTGTTCTTATGAATATGCACTGTAGCTGTTTGTCTTCAAATGTTCATTTTCTACTCTTTTCGTTTCTCGTTTCGCTGTTCCCTATATTGTGTATCAAGCTCCAGTCTCTGTCCCATCGTCGCAATGTAGCATCCTTATGTTTGTTTTACAAATACCTCAATGGATTATGCTCCGATGAATTGGCTACTCTGGTGCCCCCTCGACGTAAATTCACTAGACCAACTCGACAATCAACTAAATCCCATTCATTCACTGTGGAGGTCCCCAGATGCCGGAGAGCCTTCTACTCAAATAGCTTCTTTCCTCGTGCTGCTGGACTCTGGAACTCCCTCGCTGCCCCCTGTTTTCCCGACAGTACTGACATGCAGATATTAAAACCTAATGTAAACAGACGTCTCGCTTTGCAGATACCAATTTAGGTTGACCCCCCATCCTTCCCCACTTTTCTTTTTTCTCAGTAGGCCCTTACGTCTCAGTAGCCCCTTACGTAGGGTTATATATATATATATATATATATATATATATATATATATATATATATATATATATATATATATATATATATATATATTACGTAGGGTTATTTATATTACGTAGGGTTAATTAATTATTAAATTATTAAATTATTATTATTAAAATTATTAATTATTATTAAAATTATTAATATTAAATTATTAAATTATAAAATTAGTAAATTAGTAAATTAATTCTCAGTAGCCCCTTACGTCTACAGTGGCGGCCTGCCTTGTTTGGGGTGAACTACGTTAAAAAAAAATCTCTGGCTGCGGTGATTAGCATTTCTGTCTTCTTGGTTATGTATTTTTCTAATTATTTTTTTGTAATGCATACAGTCTTCTATACTTACCAGTCCTCTTCCCCCTTTTTCTTATTTTTACGTAGAGTCGGTCAATATCATCCTTTGTATATAGTGCATTGTGCATGTTCATAAGTTTCATAGTCTTATAAGAAATATGCGAAAGTTTTTTTGGTTGCCCAGCCTATGAATGGACCAGAATATCTTACTAGTGAAACTACCCAGGTGGTTATTCTTTTTACTAGATTTCTACTATATAATTTAGTTTCTAAGAGTTTTCTTGTTCTTCTCATGTATTCTTTTCCCGTTATTTCTTTCATTTATCTTGAATTGATACTTTCTGCTTCCAGAATTTCCAAATATGTGTAGGCATCATGTTCACCAAGTGCCTTATCTCCTCTTAGTTGGGCAGTCCTATGCACTCTGTTTTCTCCAGTTTTCCCCTTTTAATCTCTAGCAGTGCACATGTTTCCATTCTGAATTTCATTTGAATGTCCTGGATTAAGTGACTGGTAGTATTTATCAGCTTTTCCTGTTCCTGTTTCTTTTCAAAAATGTCTTCAGCTCGTCCATATACATGAGGTATTTTATTCTTTTTTTTAACATAGTTCACCCCAAACATGGCAGGCCGCCACTGTAGACGTAAGGGGCTACTGAGAAAAAAGGGAAGAAGGTTTGGGGGGTCAAACTAAATTGGTATCTTCTCAGTGAGATGTCTGTTTACATTAGTTTTAAATGTTTGCATGTCAATACCGTCGGGGAAACAGAGGGCAGGGATGGAGTTCCAGAAGCCAGCAGCACGAGGAAAGAAGCTATTTGCGTAGAAAGCTCTCCGATATCTGGGGACCTCCACAGCGAATGGATGGGATTTAGTTGATTGTCGAGTTGGTCTAGTGAATTTACGTCGAGGGGGCACCAGAGTAGCCAGTTCATCGGAGCATAAAAAATTCATTCTGTGTTTCTAAACTAATCCGTTCTGTGTCTCTAAACTTGTATCCGGCATCACATTCCATGAGTAGGTTGTTAGGTGGCATCACGACTATGGTAAACAGTAGTGGTGATAGAGAGTCTCCTTGGAAGATGTATCTCTGTATTCTTATATCAGTTAGTCGTTGTCCTCCCGCTGTCAGTTCCAGTCTTCATGTTCTCATTTCTGTTTTAAATGAGGTGATAATCTTTTCTAATACTTTGTACACCAGCAGATCGAGGAAAGAAACTATTGGAGTAGAAGCCTCTCCGGTATTAGTTGGAGTTTTGTTTATTGAACATCAAGTCAATTCCTTTGAGCTTAGGCATTCAAGCTGTACCTTAACACTTTTCCTAACAGGCAAGCCTTTTGCAGAATTGGAAAAGAAATTGTCTTGTCAATCTGTTTAAGCCATTTATGGTGGATTTTCGTTATGGTTCCAAGCGTTCCAATTACAACGGGAATCACCTTTACTTCTTTACATTTCCATAGTCTAAGTAATTCTCATTTTATTATTATTAGTATTAGTAGTAGTAGTAGTAGTAGTAGTAGTAGTAGTAGTAGTAGTATTTGATAGTAGTCTGAACTTTTGGAAATGTTTAGTTGGAGTTGTCTTTTTTTAACATAGAGTCAATCACCTTTGACCTTAGACATTCAAGCTGTACCTTAACACTTTCGTTGTTCCTAACAGGCAAACTTTTTGCAGAATTGGAAAAGAAAATGTCTCATCAATTATTATTATTAGGAGTAGTAGTATCATCATTATGGTGGTCATCATCATCATCATCATCATCATCATCATCATCATCATCATCATCATCATCATCATCATCATCATCATCATCAAATATAAAATAATTTATTAACAATTAAATAATCTTTTTTTATGATAATCAATAATCTAGTCTCTTGATATATTCCAGATTTCTCTATTTTAAAACGATTTGATCAAAACAATGAATATGTCTGATATAAATAAATGTAGAAACAACAAAGAAACGAAAGAGTGTATTATTGGATGGAAATTGCAAAAAACGAAAAACAAA
>OY744541.1:88976169-88986169 GCA_963556195.1 Sepiola atlantica
TTTCTACTCTCCAAATCAAGAGGCGCGAGAGTGCTCTATCCCTTAATAGACCTCACGAATGGCCTATGCTGGAAATCTCATTTCTTTGATCAATCATAACTAAAAAACCAATAAACCAAATTAGTTAAAACTTTGCACAAAATGTTTATTTGATAGGTTCTATAAGTGTGTAGAATTTCAGCATCATTAGTCAAGGCAACCCAGAGATCCAGAAAGTTCAATCATGAAATCATGTTATCTGGGTGTACGTACGTACGTACGTATGTGCCACCCTGTATCTCATCAACTATTTGATGGATTCAGTTGATTTTTGGCAGAGATAGAAGTTCTAGGGTCTAATTTCAGTTTACCATATACCTTAGTTTTCCAGAAAATTCCCTAAAACCTTAAAAATTACCAGTATTCATACACTTTATTCTATATCTAATCAACTATTTGATGGCTTCAACTGATTTTTGGCAAATATAGAGGTTCGAGTGTCTAGTTTATGGCATTTTAATTTCAGTTTACCATATACCTTGATTAGTCAAACTACCAACTATATCAGTTATGAGAAGGCATTGTATTGAGGCATAGCCTTTACAAAAGTAGTTACATTCCATGAACAATGCCAGTATACTGAAATCATATGTCCTTAATAGGGTTAAGATGAAAATTCATATACACTAAATGTACAAAATCAAGGAAATTCCCAAATGTTTACACTTTTATTGTCATTAAGGGTATGCGGGCACAACAGGGCTATGTATTTTACTGGTAGGAATTTTTCTTCAGCGCACCTCACACACTTCATCCACTCATGCATAGAGATTTATACTGTAGTGATGTGATAATGAAATGGTTTGGTTGATATGTAGTCATACCCTTAATGACAATAAAAGTGTAAAAATTTGGCAATTTCCTTGCTTTTGTACATTTAGTGTATATGAATTTTCATCTTAACGCTATTAAGGGCATATGATTTCAGTATACTCGGAATTATATTATAATATAACTTTCTCTGGGAATGTGTGTGTCTGTCCGTTTGTCAGTCAGATCTTTTTTTTTAAACGAATATCTAAATTTCTTTTAGAAATGGAAAATATTGCATTAATACTAAATATTCGGTTTCCAACAAATGACCGGAAATCGAAACCGCAACCTTAAGATCTTCAGTCTAACATCATACCAACTGAGCTATTTGTACTTTCTTATGAATAAGTCTTAAAACATTACCGTAACCAAAGAATTATAGATTTGGCGTGACGTCATAGATTTATGGTTTACATCATGTTTCAAAACATGAATTAAAACATAAGCGATGATAATAAATGAATAAATAAATGGGTAAACATTATCAATAGCGTGTGAAATTATTTTAATAGTCCAAAAACGATGTATGTGTTGTATGTAGTTTTGTCACAATTACATAATTCTAGACAAGTAACTAGGAACACCATCTCGCAGACAGTGAGAGGGAAAGGGGTAACACGGTAGCCAAACAACCGGAATAAGCATATATTTGCTAGTCTATTATACAAAGGGTAGTAGTTTCATTTTACTTCAGTAGATGTTCTCAGAAAGCAAGGGGCCCTTTTCCCAGGGCTAACACCTATGAGAGACATAGATATTCGCCTGTTCCAATAAAATACTCCCTTACCCTCAAACGTTGAGTTAGTAAAGAAGTTAAGAATATTAAGTTTCCTCTCCCCAACTGACCAGTTAACTATGTTATAGTATATCTTTCTTGTGGTCTCTAGGTCTTACCGGATTCCAGGACAAGAATTCATCTAGTCTGGTGGAGTATCCAGCTGAGTGCTGTTACTTGAGGTAACATTACTTGGAGTAGGTGCACCTTTGCTCATATGTGCCAGTGTATAGCCTTGTTGAAGGGGTCTTATTTGGGCTTTGAATACTATGTTATTTTGAATATTTGGTCAGGGTTTACTTGTAGAGGGAAGTATCCTCATGTCAGGTTGTCCTGACAAACCCTTGTACAGAGAGACTGAAGACACTCGGGGATGGTGTCTAGTAGGTAATTCAAACTCCCTAGTAGGTAATTCAAACTCCTGTGTGTGTGCGTAAATTATCCAAAATTACACTGTCTACCCCCCCTCTCTCTCTCTCTCTCTTGAATCTAATGTTATGTTATAAATCGAATTGTTCATAATTATATTAGGTTGATTCGCCGTCTGGATCGATTGATTTATAATGGTTAGGTTAGAGATGAGATTTTTATCATGTTACGGAATCTTGTAGATGAGGATTGATACTTTATATTATTTTTATTATTCAGACTACTCTTCTCGTCCTGGGCGATATTCTCACAACGTTTCGGCCGACGTAACCTCCGACCTTCTTCAGATGGGTCTTTTCGAACTCCGGAATATTTATGCCGAACACAGAACAGCTTATTTAATCCAACGGGGGGGGTGATTGTTCTCGTTCCGTCAGTCATGACCGGGTAGAAATCTAAAGACATTCGTAATTAAATTCTCAGTATCGGCGTTATTGAGGATTGAACCGTCAGCCTCCAGACGACTGTCACTTAGAATACAATTACAAATTACTTAAGACTTCGGTACTCTTATAGATTACGCACCATGTTTCCGTGACTTTGCGTCGTCAACGTTCGGGCAGGTTACGGAAGCGCCCGAGAGTTGACGAGGCGAAAATTGACAAACGCTAAATTTACGATTGGCAGCCGATAAATTACGACGAAGAAAACCAAACTAAAATACGTATATAAAAATAAAGAATGAACAAACCATAGCTAAACAACTGTTATTAATTAGATGTTTATTTTTGTTTGTATTTTTGTTAAATGAACCGTTGTTAATCAAATGTTTTTAAATAAAATGTTTTGGTTTGTGCACTGGAAAGTTGCAAAAGATGATTCTGTTTCATTTGTTAAGCAAATGTTTTGTGTTTTTTTAGTGTTTTTTCAATGTGTTTTTTTTTACATTTTGTTCAATGGTTTTTTTACATTTTTTGTCAATATTTTTTTTTACATTTTTTTCAATATTTTTTTTACATTTTTTTTTCAATGTTTTATTTTTTTACATTTTTTTCAATATTTTTTTTTACATTTTTTTCAATATTTTTTTTCCATTTTTTTTTCAATGTTTTATTTTTTTACATTTTTTTCAATATTTTCATTTTACATTTTTTTCAACGTGTTTTTTTTTACATTTCTTTCATATTTCTTTTACATTTTTTTCAATATCTTTTTTTACATGTTGTCAATGTTGTTTTTTCACATCTTTTTTAATGTTTTGTTTTTACATTTTTTTCAATGTTTTCTTTTACATTTATTTAATGTGTTTTTTTTTACATTTTTTCAATGTTTTTTTTTTTACATTTTTTTTCAATGTTTTTTTTTTTACATTTTTTTTCCAAAAACTCAATTAGTCCTTCGACAGTTTCAACGAGCAGACAGAGATTATAGAAATTCATTTTTTTGTTATTGAACGCAATTAATTTCTTCCAAAAGTTATTGGCTGCTTGGTTAATAGTTTCCACGACTCTCGGGCGATTCCGAGATCTGCCCGAACGTTGACGACGCGAAGTCACGGAAACATGGTGCGTCAGCTATAAGAGTACCGAAGTCTTAAGTAATTGGTTCCCCGATTTTATACTCGGCGATGGCTGACGGAACGAGGACAGGTTAAATAAAGGGTTCCGTTCAAAAATTATGTACAGATTCCCGAGTTAAACATAAACATTTACGAGTTCGACAAGATCTAGAAAAAGGCCAGAGATTACATCGGCTGAAACGAGATAAGACTAGTAGTCCGAATGATTCCAATAATATAAATTTCAATCTTCATCTCCGGAACATTAATCGAATTATTCGTAATTGTACCAGATCCAATCGCCGTGTGGAACGATCGATCGATTTATGAATGGCGAATTCGAGATAACATTTTTCTCGCGCCAGTAAACGAGGGGAAAGGCCACCTTTTATAAGAATTGCAATAAAATGTGGAGTTATTTATCCTATCTTCGTGTTATCAGAGCTGAACAAACGGTTCACTTCATGATAACATGCTTTATCGATTACGTGTCGAGAACAACAACAAAAAACAACATGAAAGGCTACGTCATGGCGTTAGAGATTAATGGGCGAACGGGAAATATTAAGACGAACAGATCGCGTGGAAGTTTGCAGAAAATAAAAAAGAAGTTCCAAATACTAATCCGTATGCGAAACACGGAGCTATCATACAGGTGTTCGTAATGAAGGCTCTTCCCCATGGCCGCCTGAATAAATAAATGATTATTAAATGACAACTTTTTGCGTATCGATGTGATATAAGTGAGAAGGTTCACAATGAGAGGCGCGGATGTGGCTTTTCAAGCCTGCAAGACTTTTACAGACAATACCACAGCGGGGGCAGGTGTTCTGATGATCTGAGAGGATGCCATAAATGAAGCCACCTCTTGTCCGTGCTTCATTTTGCAGCACATGCACTCGTTGGTGATTTACCAAACCTGCACGTGACATAGTTACCAAGTTGCCCGCTTGGCATCTTACGTGTTCCATGTTTCCTCCATGTGCTGGGGGTGTAACGTCCCGTCTCTTCCTCGCTGCTCTTTTCTGCTGCTGCTGTTTTATCGTCTTCTTTTCAAAAAGCTTACTGCCTTCAAAAAACTCTTTTGTGCACCCTGACTTATCTACAGCCACCCTCTCCCATCCTATATATATATATATATATATATATATATATATATATATATATATCTTAATCACTTAGGAAGTGAAACAATTGAAATAATAGTAAGCTCAATAACAACGAGCTGAAAATCACCTATAAAAATAATTACATAGAAATCATTACATACTTGGGTTATAAATATCGTACACAGAGCGTCTTGGCCCAGTGGTAGAATGCTGGACTATAGACATCAACATCGAGGGTTCGATCTCTGTGTAAGTAAGCCATGCTGATGACGGCTGTGAGCCAGAAGCACGTCTCCATGGATTACTTTTATGCACGTATAAAATTAATATATATATATATATATTAAACGAAAAATACGGCCTTTGAAGTTTAGGACGACTAATAATGCAGTTTTTCGGCATCTTCATCACTTAAGAAAGTGAAACAATTGAAATAATAGTAAGCTCAATAACAACGGACTGAAAATCACCTATTAAAATGATTACATAGAAATACACTATATATATAATGACAATATTTTGAAAAACCTGGACAACGCATTTCTTTATGTTTTTAAAATAAATTATTTATTTACTTTAAAAACTTGAGCACTTTCGGTGATATACACCCTTGTCAAAAGTATAAGCATATTTTTTCTTTTTTCGTTTAATCCTTCTTGATTGAGACATATTTATCGCAGTCAAGTTGAAATTCGTTTTGATGTTATCGACAATTAATGTTGATATGTCGGTGTCTGTACCACCCGGATACTTGAATAGAATAGAATGAAAAGTAGACACTTGAAGCGTTGATGAAATGGCAATAATAAGGAGCATATTTTGAAAAACCTGGACAACGCATTTTTTATGTTTTTTTAAATAAATTATTTATTGTGTGTATGGGGTGTTTTTGTGTGTAAAAGTATCTGACATTCTCTAATAAATAAATAATGATATATATATATATATATATATATATATATATATATATATATATATATATATATATATATATATATATAAGTATAAAGTTTTATTTATACAAACATTATTGGTTACATATGTGCATACATGTTTCGGTTGCACTTTTCCCAGAAAGTCAACCTCATCAGACCAAGAATTTTCGGGAAAAGTGCAACCGAAACATGTATGCACATATGTAACCAATAATGTTTGTATAAATAAAAATTTATACTTATAAGCAGCTCTACTTGTTATTGAGCACTTTTTATAAACACTTGAGTTTCTACGGATTTACATTTACAGAAACTAATACAATACATGTACGATATATATATATATATATATATATATATATATATATATATATATATATATATATATATATATATTATATTCAAAGCGTAACTTTATTGCCTGTAGTAGTATAACTGCGGTAATGGTCCTCTGAAGAGAAGAATTATCTTTGAAAACTCATGAGCTAAGGACTTAAGGATGCTTTGCATGAACTTTGAATTCTAATAAAATTTGATTGACACCTTATTTTATTACTTCATTTTATATTATAATATTAATGCTCTATCCAGTATATTGAGCTTCAGTTTTTTATCCGGATGTTTCACTAATTATAAGATATTAGTTGACGCTTATATCTTTTGTTGGATTGCTTCATATATATATATATATATATATATATATATATATATATATATATATATATATATATATATATATATATATATATATATATATATATAAGCTTTTGTTAATAATAATATAAATCTGAGTGATATACGAATGGCTGGAGATTGACTTGAAGATTTGTTCTCGTCTAAATAACGTGGCGCCAGCCTGATTTACTTTCTTGCACAAAGATGATCTTAACGGAAGGATTCTGTTTTTTGCTTTGCTTTTTTTTTGGTGGGGGGGGGGGTCTTGTTCGCCTTACTATGGAAAGTAGAATCGATATGATTAATTGTAGTGTTCAGTTTCCCCGCAGGATAATCCATTGACTTTCCGATATTTTTCCATCCCTGGAAGGACTTATCATCACTCAATCCTTTCAACGCCCACGAGAATAACTCTGTTTTTGTTTTATCTTTTACATTTGATGTCATAAATAGCTGGAATTAAAAGAACGAGGACTGCTAAATTAGGATCACGATCAATAATGAGATATTCATTAGTTTTACTTATTATTTATACACCGCATCTACAAGGTGTATACATCTAATATATAAAGTAAAGTCAGTCCCTTTACCGTTTCTTTGTCATTGATAGTTTTCTTCCTACAAAATCAATATTTGATTCAGGTTCGTCAGTTTTTTCTGGTGGATCGTTATAATAGTTGTTAGTCAAATTTAAAGTAGACCAAAGTATTCCGTCGATGTGTACCGTCAAAGTACACGTATAGCTATTAATCTATATATCGCCTTCTCGTTCTCTCTCTCTCTCTCTCTCTCTCTCTCTCTCTCTCTCTCTCTCTCTCTCTATATATATATATATATATATATATATATATATATATATATATATATATATATATATATATATATATATATATATATATATATATAGAACAACTAAAACCTAACAATTAAAAAACTAAAACCTAAAATAGAAATACAAGGAACCACGTGTTAAAATAAATTCACCCATTATATTGATACAAGAAAGAAACAAACAGGATATAGGCCACTCTATAGAAAACAGAACAATAGAACAGGACATACGAAGTAACACTAACCGGACACTTGTTCGTGGGTAGCCCACCGATTGGCTGATAGAACAACAAAGAATCTGATTGGTTAACAAGCTAGCCGTGTATGTAAAAACACCCGGCAAAAATAACTCCATGCATTTTAGCCTGAAGATTCCTCCCGGTAATGAAACGTGTAGCTTAATTGCCATAAATATATTTTCATAGCTTACTATATATATATATATATATATATATATATATATATATATATATATATATATATACATGAGGATCAAAGAATAATAGGGAAACGTGCATTTGACTTCACATTCGTACATTACGAGAGCGCACGTGAAAACCTTGATTTGGTTGTGACACATTAAATTAAAATATAATCATTTTAAGTATTATAAAGCCATGTTTACGAAATCAAATCAGAACTTACATCTATCTGTATATATATATATATATATATATATATATATATATATGAAGAGTTCGAATGCAAAACGCGATAACTCCAACCCGTTCATATTGAGACATTAAATCATAAAACAGTGAATCATTAAAATATTGACTTCGGAAAAAAGATTATTTCAATTGAACATTAAAATAAATTATGCCAGTATGTAAAACAAAATTTTGTGGTATTGTCGAGTCTTAAAATCTAATATTATTTGTAGTGATAGCTTCGTAATTTTGAAAATGGACTTTATCGCGTTTTGAATTAAAACTTTTCATATATATATATATATATATATATATATATATATATATATATATGTGATTTTATGAAGGCTTACCAAAGCATTCCTTTCAGGACACCAATGATCACCATTAAAGATATTTTTTCTTACAAATACTATTTATTTTTTTATCGTTGTTCTTCCTTGCTTTTTAATTTCGACTTTTATTTTTATTTTTATTTTTTCCCTCTTCTCTTCTTAAGTGACCTCAACTATTGCAACGCCACATTGTGTATTGTCGGCAGTTGAAACCAGTATTCCAGACATTTAATTTCCCTGATGATCTGCCAAGCAAGTAACTGCTTGGTAGTGAAACACGTGTAGGAAAAAACATTTAATTTGAATAAATAGTATTTGTAAGAAAAAATATCTTTAATGGTGATCATTGGTGTCCTGAAAGGAATGCTTTGGTAAGCCTTCATAAAATCACATATAAATGCTCTGTACTCTGTAATCGAGTATCATCGAGCTTGTTTTTTATTGGAACAACCCCGGTCTTCACTGAATGATCTATTTTATAAGTGAAAAATCTAAATCTATATATATATATATATATATATATATATATATATATATATATATATATACATCTAAATAAATAAACGCGAAAGTTTTTTCATTAGTCACACCTATATTATAATCAAAAGAGGTTTCTATTATTTAAATCAATAATACAACATAAAATCTTGATATTCTGTCAATATAGTGAATATAAAAGATTAAAAGAGAACCCTTTGACTGCTTAATTAGCATAACTATTTATTAAACCATTAAATTAATGTTTAGTATTATTATTTTGGAATTGAATTAGCTTTCGTTGGCTATCTATATGCAATAGTTTCGTCTTTATTAACAGTAATCAATTAAAGTTATTTAATAAATAAATCGAAAAAATATCTAAACACCTTAAGTTTTAACTCCATGCGCTTACTGACGACCTTTCCGTGACATCATACACATGCAAAATTTCATCTACATCAGACAGCTGGAAGTGGGTCAGGGCCATTACTTATTGAACGCCCCTCGTATCTACAGCCAAACAAAACTCTTTCTTTTTGCAATGTTCGCGGAGCCACGTTTCTAGAGTCTCCGAAATTTTCAACTCGAGTAACGTCGCATATTTCTTCTTATGTTTATATTCTACAATTGTCAACTTTAATTCGATGTTTCTTCTTGTAATTGCAGAGTGCGATCAAGATGCGGTAACAGATTGTGGTCGGCGGCCCAGGGCGGGATGTCTCAGCGGGTCATCTGAAAGGGTATCATTCCGTAACCCCCTCGCCGGGGAGAACCCACATGCCTCTTCCGTGCTTAAAACCTCGTAGATCCTCCAAGGTCTGTCCGGCGCCCAACTCCAGCCTCGATGTTGACCTCGTGGAGGTGCGCAAGGGCCGTCTCTTACGGATTCAGCACATCAACCCTCGTCTGCGCAATAAGCACGTGCCCCATTCAAAACATGGCAAGACGCAGGCCCCGCCGTTGGAGTTACATGTCCCCAGGGTCAGTTTCTATGGTAACAAATGTGTTGTTACGGACGCTGCTACCCAGAACAGCAATCACGTAAAAAAGGCAGGGGGTGGCCCCTCCCCAAATAACAACCGGGTCCCCTCCCCAAATAACAACCGGGCCCCCTCCCCAAATAACAACCGGGCCCCTGCACACAACAGCAACGTAGGTAAGTGACGTCATTGTTTCTAGATACTTTTTCTTTTTTTACTTCTAATTTCTATTTTTTTTTAATTGTTTGTATTTTTATAAATGTTTGTATATGTTTATATTTGTATGTACAGGATTCACTCCTAAACGAACTAAACGATCATTATGAATTTTAAAACATAGCTGCTAGGCGTAAGAGATCTTAATGTGGGCTATATTTAGTTTAATTTAGTTTCCTGTAAAAGGGAGTAAAAAGGTGATGGAAACCCTTCATGAAAATTCAAATGCATTTCC
>OY744541.1:88988669-88998669 GCA_963556195.1 Sepiola atlantica
ACGTCATTCACACATGGGTGACCACGGATCTCAGACTCACCTACGCTGCATAATATTCATATTAGTACCTGACGCCTTCGTCTTTGACATTGGTGTATGTCCAGCTAACGCTAACCCTAACCCTAACCCTAACGCTAGACAGATTTCCTGGCATTAGCTGCAGACATACGACTGACATCCGGTTGGAACCGGAACACGCTCATCTTTGCGTAGTGAGCACTTTAATGTTGTCTATTCTTGACAGCTCATTTCTAATTGATTTCTGTTGCGCTATCTTGATCTGTCTCAGATGATGACATTTCAATGCATAATATTTATATTTAACTAGCTATCCCGATGCGACGTTGCCCCAGAATCTTTTTTCTTTTTAAAAACTTTTGTTCGCCCCAAAATTTCATATTCCCAAAATTTCATATTCACACTGAAGCGTCAGTAGAAACTGTTATCGTTGCCGGATTTATAGGGGCCAACCTTGGTAAAGACTTGGGCGGCAAAATATTTGTTAACATTACATTTAAATTTATTGAATGTTGGTACGATGGGGAAACGATAAGCAGAGAGGGAATTCCAAAGGCAGGAAAGAAGCTAAGGGACCTTTACAGCGAAGTCGTAAGATGTTGCTTCTAATCGGTCGTTGGTCGTTTAGGGGGTTACACGTGTAAGTTAGTTCATTGGAGCGCATTACGTGGAAGTGGTTGAAAACAAGAACAAGGGTACGATATTCTGGCGATGCGACAAGGGGCATATTAGGTGAGACATATTTTTTGTACAGTGTCCAAGAGTGGGGTTGGTGCACTAGCCCAATTATAATATTTGAATGATGGATTGATTGAGATATAGAACTTTCATTATTTATTAATTTTTCGTTTTATTCATTTTTAAAACAATTTTGAAAGTATTTAAATAATAGTAAGTAAAAATTATGATAATAATAATAGTAATAATAATAATAATTATCATTATTATAATAGTAATAATAATAATATTAATAATAATAATTATAATAATAATAGTAATAATAATAGTAATAATAATAGTAATAGTAATAATGATAATAATTATAATAATAATAGTAATAATAATAATAGTAATAATAATAGTAATAATAATAGTAATAATAATAGTAATAGTAATAATAATAATAGTAATAATAATAATAGTAATAATAATAGTAATAATAATAGTAATAATAATAGTAATACTACTAATAATAATAATTATTATAATGATAATAGTAATAGTAATAATAGTAATAATAATAATTACAATAATAATAGTAATGGTAATAATAGTAATAATGATAATAATAATTATAATAATAATAGTAATAATAGTAATAATAGTAATAATAATAATAGTAATAGTAATAGTAATAATGATAATAATAATAATGATAATAATAATAATAGTTATAGTAATAATAGTAATAATGATAATAAAATAATTATCATAATAATAGTAATAATAATAATAGTAATAATAATAATAGTAATAATAATAATTATAATAATAATAGTAATAGGCATAATAGTAATAATAATAATAATAATAATTATTATTATTATTATAGTAATAATAATAGTAATAATAATAATAATAAACTGATTAATAATAAGCGATACGAATAAGAAGAAGAAGAAGAAGAAGAAGAAGAAGAAGAAGAAAAAAAAGAAAAAATATAATTACCAGTGCAATTATGTATATTTTGTATAAAAATCGCTTTAGACAAGGCATGAAGCCACTTGATGTCAGGAGCTAACAAGAACGAAACTAGATTATCGCAAAGACAGGAGATGCCTATTGGCCTTAGTCTTGAAAAGACAAAGGCTATAGGTAGGAGGAAAACAGTCAGCATGAAGACAGTTCCACAAGTCTGCAATTGGTGGAAAGAAGTTATTGAAATAGGAAGTTGTATTGAAATGAGGTATCAAACAGCGAATTGATGAAGACCACTAGACCAACGTGTCAAACGAGCTGGAACAAAAGAAGCAGGGAATAGATCACATGATTCTGAATAACATATGCTATAATAGTATTTATAGAAAAGACTGAGACGTCTGCAGAAGATGGCGCAGGGAAGAAGAAAAGGTAGGGCCAATCAAATTACAGATACGTTTCTGCACCTTATCAAGAACCCTCAAATGGAACAGAGATTCACCAGTCCAAATATGACAACAGTACTCCGTGTTGGTATGACATTATCAAAACATAGAAACGAAATTCACAATATCATAATTTAAAGGAACAATAAAAGTAGAGAGACTATCATGTTTTTATTTTTTTAATAAATAGTCCATGTTCGATGTGTTTGTTTACTTTTTATTGTTAAAACTTACACGAAGATGGAGACGTTGATTTTAATTCACTTACTATTAACATGTGCATTTGCTGCTGAAAACAGCGATGCACTCATTTTAAAAACATTACTTATCGAATAGAGTATTTTTGAAAGGAAATGAAGCGAATTCATTTTATTGTTTTAACAGCATGAACCAACGTTAATTTTAATCACTTACTATTAACATGTGCATTTACTGTTGAAAGTAACGATGCCATCATTTTAAAAACATTACTTATCGAATGGAGTATTTTTGAAAGGAAATGAAGCGAATTCATTTTATTGTTTTAACAGCATGAACCAACGTTAATTTTAATCACTTACTATTAACATGTGCATTTACTGTTGAAAGTAACGATGCCATCATTTTAAAAACATTACTTATCGAATGGAGTATTTTTGAAAGGAAATGAAGCGAATTCATTTTTATTGTTTTAACAGCATGGACCAACGTTAATTTTAATTCACTTACTATTAACATGTGCATTTACTGTTGAAAATAACGATGCCATCATTTTAAAAAACATTCCTTATCGAATGGAGTATTTTTGAAAGGAAATGAAGCGAATTCATTTTTATTGTTTTAACAGCATGAACCAACGTTAATTTTAATTCACTTACTATTAACATGTGCATTTACTGTTGAAAATAACGATACCATCATTTTAAAAAACATTCCTTATCGAATGGAGTATTTTTGAAAGGAAATGAAGCGAATTCATTTTTATTGTTCAAACAACATGGACCAACGATAAAAAAAAAGAAAATGGTTAGTTTTGAATGATCTCTGTTGCCAGTTATCAGTTCATCATACAAATAATTAAAGCATGTGTTACACCTCCCAGTCAATTAAATAATGCATTCAAAGATCACGACGTGTTGATGGAGTTTGAACAAAAGTATAATTATAATATTTGATTATTTCAATTTTTTTATTTTTATGAATATTGTGAATTTGGGGAGATTTTCAGCAAACCATAGTAAGTGATTAAATTTGCATTGATGAACTTATTGTACTTGTACACTATAAATGAGAATACATCCGACCCATCTGACTAGCAGCAAAATCCCACCCCTTCACTGGAGAGGTCCCTAGATGTCGGAAGATTTTTTACTTTGATAGTTCTCTTTATCGGACCGCTTACTTTTGGAATTTCCTTCTCGCTCCATATTTCCCCGACTGTGCCCACATGTATAAATTTAACTGTAATATGAACAAACCTCTTGTTGGTCAACTCCCCACTCAGATTGCACCATTATAAATCCGGCCCTTATCACAGTAACCCCTTACGCTTCCTTTAACTAAGGAATCCAGGAAAATTCACAAAGTTGCAAGATACTGACAAGAACTTGAAGCAAAAGATTTTCGAAAATTTTTCAAGTCGGCATTAATTTACCCGAAAAGGGTTGATATGACTGAAAACTAAACGATCAAACAAACAAATATTGTTTGATTTGTAAAATAAGCTACGCAAAATAAAGGGTAGCAAATTGAATTCATGGGGTGAGATTTTGTCGCATCTAGAATTCAAAGCTGGGTTGTTTTTGACAGGTTGTGGTTTATGAATTATTTTCTCGTTTTCCTTCCAGCCTTTTAGGAATATATTTAATTTTGTATTTTTTGTTTTATGTCGTAATTCCCCACAAATAATAACAAATGTACGTTGTATTCAGTGTTTTTATTTAAATGTTATTATCTTTTTTTTTTGGTTTCACGGATGTTCATTCAAATCTCTTTCGTTTCTCCTTGCAGCCCGATGCGTGAAGTCGAACCACTTTCCTTCTAATCTATCGAAAGAGCAGAAACGCATGCTCTTCAAGATGGGGGTCCGTTCGGTGTCGGCCCTCAAGAACATCGTACTCTTCTTCTTCCACGGCGTCGGCGGAAGTTCAGATATCTGGCAGACGCAGATCAACTACTTCTCCAGCCTCGGTTTCGAAATCGTGGCCCCAGATCTTATAGGCCACGGCATGAGTGAAGTGCCCCTCAAGAAGAGGGCATATCATTTTCGGGAGATCCTGGCAGACATAATCGCTATCTTTGACAGATATTGCAAAAAGAAAAACCTCGTAATTGGACATTCGTACGGGTGAGTTAATAATAATAATAATAATAATAATAATAATAATAATAATAATAATAATAATAATAATAATAATTAAACCAACCCACATAAGCTACGAAAACTAATGAGTTATATGCAAATTGCAATAGGAACAAAAAACATAATAAACACCACCACAAGAATTAAGGAACAGAAACTGACAGAAATTCATACCCCCCCCCCTAAAAAAAGTGATGGCACAAACTTCGGCTTATATTACACAAAATCGTCGTGAAGGGTCAAGGAGGATGGGAAGACCGATAAGGGAGAGCACTAACCAGACCTCCACTAGAAGAGTGCGGAGAGGACTGGGACTTTTCCACCTAAATCCCAGAGAAGACCAATGGTCGTTACTAGCGAGACATAAATGGTAAGCGGCTGTTGCGATACCGCAAAGTCATTTGCAATGGTTATCGAAAAGAGGTGAAGAGTACTGGAAATCTGGGGAGACTTGTTGTTATTCAGACTCCAGACTTGTGTGAGAACTCCAAGTGAGTACCAATAATAATCTGTTGACATTTCATACTTATAGCCTTCATAGGTTGTATTGTGCTGCTTTTCTTTAAATATCGCCATAGACGTCCGGCGTGAACGGAGACCCCACAATATTATTGAAGTGAAACGTACTTATCTTAGTACTCTGGCTAACGTGACTTCAGAATATATCTGGTTAGAGTGGTCAATCTCTAAATCCTTTGTATGGAGTTTGTGACATATTTCTATTATATATACGTCCGGAACAAACGCAGACCCCATGTTAATATTGTACTATCTTTGGAGAGAACAGATACTATACGTTGATCCTAGCCTGAAGGCCAAGAAAATATACTTCAGTTTGAGTTTCACGTTCGACACAACAGCGACTTCCGGTGAAATTTAAAAATAGGTAGGCTTTATAAATATTTATTATGTAAACATTTCATTTGGCTTACGCTAATGGAATTGCGTTTCAGCGACTTAACGCTGCGTCGGAGCCTAGAAAATAGTGAAAAGTACATTCTTACAATGGTTATAAGAGAAACAAAAACAATATATATATATATATATATATATATATATATAAAGAGAGATAGAGAGAAAAAGAGAGAGATTGAAAATAAATTATGAACATTAAAGTTGTACAATTACAATACTTATTAAATCATCAATTTTAATTGTACAACTTTTATTTTCATCATTCATTTTTTAAATTTATTGCCCTATCTAACATATTGAGCTTACTATTATCACGATATATTATTATTTAAAGATACATCATTTACCTTTACAAAGAATTCAATTTTATGTACATATATATATAGTATAAATTCCTTTATTTATAAACTGAACTCAGTTGGTACGATGGCCTGATGAAGCTGAACTTCGAACGATATCGCAGCTGAACATGTATGAACATATGTAGCCAATAATTTTCGTATAAATAAAGAAATTTATTATTTTACATACATATATATATATATATATATATATATATATATATATATATATATGTATGTAAAATAAAAAAAGGAAAGCCAAAACCTATGTATGCATCAACGTTTCGTCTTTATTGAAAAACTTCCTCAGGATGAAGAAAGCAATGTAGAAAAATCATACAGAATACTAATTTTGATTTGTCAGAAAGTGTCCAGACTTTGGCATGGCTGTTGACGTGAACAAGCAGAGAATGAAACACGTGATTTTGGTTGTAGCGTTATCAGCAGTAGTTTGTCTCCTTCAAAGGACGCGAGATGAATAGGATTGATGGCTATTTTAGCTAGGAAGTTTTGGGCTTTCCTTTTTTCATTATACATTACGTCGGATCATTTTGATCCCTACTTTTCTTCATTCAAATATTTGTCATTGTTTATTATTTATGTACGTATACGTTTCGTCCTTTTTAATCTGGACTCATCAGCATAGAGATATGACTGTTCAATACCGGTCATGCGATTCAAAACCCTGGACTACAAGTATTTTTCAACTCAAATCCAACGTCGTTAACCGCTCGGCCAATTTTAAATAGCTGATAAACAATGATAATTTTTACACTTTTAAAGCGGCTTGACGTCCAAGCATTCTACTTCTATTAGAGAAGGAATGATGCATTATAAAGCAAGTGACGTCATGCTGTGTTAGTACTACCATTACAATGCTCTACTTTTTTTTACGAGGAGCGACAAATATAAATATTTGTTATTGTTTATTATCTATGTACGTATACGTTTCGTCCTTTTTAATCTGGACTCATCAGCATAGAGATATGACTATTCACTACCGGTCTTGGGATTCGAAACCGTGGATTACAACTATTTTTCAACTCAAATCCAACGTCACTAACCGCTATATATATTGCATTTCGCTTTCAGACGAAAATATATACGGCACAGTTATACGTTTCAAAGATTGCTTGTTGCTTGGAGAGAAAATATTATTAGCTTTTTAGGTTAGGCGTTTTCAAGTTTCCGCTAGGGATTTATCACAAACAGGAAGGTGTTATTTAAAAGTTTGTAAAAAATCCAGTCGGATTAAGTTTATTCGTAATCGGGATTAATTAGTTAGAATAGTGAAAGAGTTGTGATTTAAATATAATAGTTAATCAAGCGTTATGCTAATCATGTTATGGCAAGCAAGTCAAAATAAGGTCGTGATGTACCTGATGACTTCTGAAGGCAGACTTTTACAATAGCTGAGTTGCTAAGGTCAATTCCTGACTTTTTCCCTCTCAATTTCTCGGCAACCTGACGAAGGGATCATGTCGATGACACCAAGGCCAGCTCAAAAGCCACACTGTGAGTCCGTGTAAATTTCTACAATAGTCTCAATTATTCTGTTAAGAAATAGTCGAGCTAAAATATTCCCTAAAACTGACAACAGATAGATTCTCCGGGAGTTATTTTAAACCACGCTTTATCTTAAAATGGATTTTACTATTGTATTGATTTACTCCTCTTCAGGAGTTAGGCACAAGGCCAGTTTTCATCTTACTCCCACAAGTAAGATGTGACCCAAGGTCGGGTCGGGAAAGTGGGGTTTAAAAATTGCCTGGGCAGCCCCGTCGGCATTCCCCGGTAGGGGCGCCTCAGGCAGTAAGCAATAAACTTACTCCTTCCCAAAGAGGGGAGGCAAAGCCTGGGAGGGTGAACCTCCTAGAACTGCACAGGACAGACCCATAGACCGGCGTAAATCAAGCCCCGAAGGCCAAGACAATACCAGTCTATGGGGTGCAGTATCCATCGGAACAGATACTACACTTTGATCTTAGGATTTTACTATTGTAATTAGTGTAAAATAAAGTTAAAACAATGTATACGTAAAATGATAATTTAGGAATAAAACAATCACAACGCATTCGGTACCAATGAAACATAAAAATGAATTATTAAAATAAATTAATTATCAACGAAGAAGGAAAAATAGAAAAATACGTAAATGGAAGGGAAATAAAGTTTTTGAAATCAATGAAAGTTTTACACTGGGTAAAATGCAGCAATTTGTTCGAAAATTAATCGGTGCGATTGCAAGAAAGTGTTTTAGTTTGCCATTATCTCTGGTTAACTATAAAACATTTTGCAAGTTCAGAGAATTAAAATCCATTTTAAGATAAAGAGTGGTTTAAAACTAGAGTTATCTCCCCATTATTTGACTTTTCAAAATTAAAGATCATTATTTTTCAGACCTACGATTGACAAGCAACGTTTTCTCTTCTTTTTTCATAGCATTTTATCAACAGTGTCTCTTCGGTTGTTAACCGAAAACGGCGCATTTATTAACACTTTGTTTCCCCAAGTGTATATATATATATATATATATATATATATATATATATATATATATATATATATATATATATATATATCTTCTAATATATAAAGTAGAGACGATTTTTCCCCTGTACCTTCTCGGAGAATAGGAAAATAACCACATGCATCACAGGCTACTAAACTCACCATTACATAACACTTATTCACTCGAGCGTGTTTTAGTACATTTGTTATTCGTTTTTCCCAGCTAACACTAAATATAACATTTGGCCCGCCATCCACGACTCTCCAAAAAACCAACTCCATATTGGTGGTAGCAAAAACTTTTCTCCCTAACAATTCTGTACTGTCACTACACTCATCGACACCGGGAACTAATAAACACAGTGAACTTTTCACAAAACAGTCCGTCCTTATTTATTATTTGCCTGGTATTAATTTACTACATAATATAAAGCAATACGCAAAGACTTAATGACTGCTCTCGTTTTTAAAAGTTTTTTATAAACTTTCATTTTTAGTTTATAATGATACAAATAATTTCGCCAAATAGAATTGGCCTCTTCAGTGTGTTTGTAGATGCGTGATTTCATGCAGAAAGTGGGGGAAAAAACATCTCATACGCCGGTTTAAACCAGCAAAAGCCGGCAATCCAATAAGATCGGATCTAAAAACACACTGAAGAGGCCAATTCTATTTGGCGAAATTATTTGTATCATTATAAACTAAAAATGAAAGTTTATAAAAAACTTTTAAAAAATAAAAAAATCGGTTTCGATTTTTCTTTTCTTTTAAAATAAAATCAATATCGCATCTTTAACATGCTTCGAAGTTATTTATTTTACCTCAAGCCTCATTATTAAATTTCATTTAGATGCTTCAAAAAAGTATGAACTTTTTAAATCTATAAAAATGTATATATGTTTCTATTGATGTTGATCCAATGAAACTAGTGTTTATAAAAAGTGCTCAATAACAAGTCTAGCACTATTTAATATAGATGTGTATTTATAAAAACATTTTTGGTTACACATGTGAATACGTGTTCCAGCTGCAGCCTGTTTTGAGAGCTATAGAACCCATTACCAAAGGAGGGTTTGACTCAGTAGCCGAGGTGCGTTCCACTGCTCTGACCCTAATTGGCTAAAAATATGAAGGAAGTAAACATCTGAAGAGCAAAGCAGCCGAGAATGGACTTAATAGACGTGGCCTGGAGTAATGCATTACTCAGAATGTCAACTTAACTGTATGTGTTCAATTTTGCGAGGGATTTGAATAATTATTTATAAATAAATAAATAAATAAATTTTACTGCGTTTCAGTATGGGAGGAGACAACCCCCGCTGGTCACACGGTTCGAACCCTGATACGAAAGTCATTTTTCACTAAGTAGCCGAGGCGCGTACCACTGCTCTAACGCGCATTGTTTAGAAATAGGAAGTAATTTAACATCTAAATAGCAAACACAGTGGCGAGAGAACTCAATAGGCGTAGCCATGCACCAGCCCAGATGTGGCAACAATATTTGTAAGAAGCTTTCTAGTACAGTACAGACAGTCTACCTTATTTTAAGCAAACTCGACAGCATCTCCTATGTACCTATTTCAATTCACGTTGCCTGAGAATGTCATTCTTCTTATTATTATTTCTCCTCTATATAATAAAGTAAAGCTTGTCAAATTTCGTCGTTGATAGCTTTGATTCTGACAAATCAATATGTGATTCTGACTAGCCATTTTCTTTTGTTGAACGTTGGCCCATGTTGCTAAGAACGATAAAATATAATCCGAGTTATCCCTTCCAGAAAATAATTT
>OY744541.1:89003669-89038669 GCA_963556195.1 Sepiola atlantica
CCTAGAACTGCACAGAACAGACTCATAGACAGGCGTAAATCAAGCCCCGAAGGCCAAGACAATACCAGTCTATGGGGTGCAGTATCCATCGGAACAGATACTACACTTTGATCTTAGCCAAAAGGCCAAAGGCGTTATTTAACCCCTACCCACAATAGGAATGTGTGACACAAGGTCGGAAAGTGGGATTTGAAAAGCCAGCGCTCGAGAAGGTGAGCACTCTGGCCATTAAAAATGGCCTGGGCAGCCCCGTCGGCATTCCCCGGTAGGGGCACCTCAGGCAGTAAGCAATAAACTTACTCCTCTCCAAAGAGGGGAGGCGAAGCCTGGGAGGGTGAACCTCCTAGAACTGCACAGGACAGATCAGACCCATAGACCGGCGGAAATCAAGCCCCGAAGGCCAAGACAATACCAGTCTATGGGGTGCAGTATCCATCGGAACAGATACTACACTTTGATCTTAGCCAAAGAGTAGGAACTCCTCCCCCTTCCTGTATTTATGACTAATCAAAAATAAAATATTGGTCAGGATTAAATATAAAAATCGCTGAAATCTGAACAGCTGAAATAGAATCTGTATTATTTGAATTATTCTCATCTCTGGATGTTATTCTCACAACGTTTCGGCCGATGTAATCTCTGGCCTTCTTAATGCGAATCTTGCCGACCATGGTAATTATTTTTATGTCGAACACGAGATTGTGAACGGTATTTCGAACGGCCAAAAGGCCAAAGGGCTATGCAAAATATGCGTTGAAGGCATAATACAAGGAAGCCGGTCGAAAGGTAGACAACGTCTGTGAATGGACGAACATAAACAAAAGCCAAACCAACACCTTGACACCAAGACCATAGGGCTTAAGGGACACCCAACCATATGAATGCGTATTCTTCAGCTAAAGAAGAACATTTTGAATATATTTACAAACAAAATGGTTCCTGTAATTCTAAAATTGGTGATTCCATCAGCTCATTCGTGAAAGTTGTGCAATTGTACGCCTGACTGGTTTTTTTATACTTCGTGAACATAGTGTGGATATTTTTCTTTAACTTAGTTCACCCCAAGCAGGGCATATTGCATTGTAGACGTAAGGGGGGCTACTGAGAATTAGGGTGAAAGTTTAGGGGGTCATCCGAAGTTGGCAGCTGTGCAGCAAGATTTGTGTTGACATTAGTTATAAATTTCTGCATGTCGGTACAGTTGCGGAAACAGGGGTCAGGGAGAAAAAAGTCTGATTTTTCATTCAGATGTTCATATTGGGAAACATCTGAGTGAAAGATCAGACTTTTCCGCCTGCTGAAACCTTAGTTTCAAATAAGTATTGATCGATAACATTGACATACCAATGTAGCGGCTTTTTTACATGTCTGTATAAAAGATAATTATATATATATAAATAAATAAATATATATATATATATATATATATATATATATATATATATATATATATATATAATCCAGGTAAAACATCCACACCCTAGTAATCCAAAGAATTTCAACCGGGTTTATAAAAAGTGCTCAATATCAAATAGAGCTTTTATATATGATTATTTTTATTTACACAGACATGTACAAAATCTGCGACACTGGTATGTCGATGTTATCGATCAACAGCTATTATAAATTGAGATCTCATCAGGCAGTGTTAGAATCCGATCTTAACCTTAGATCATATTGGGAAAGAATTAAATGGACAAAACAACGAAAAGAAATTTAAAAGTCACGTGGTTGGGACCGTTAACAATAAAAATCAAAAAATAAAAATAAAAAATAAAAATAAAAATAAAAATAATAAATAATAATGATGGCAAAATATGTATATATATATATATATATATATATATATATATATATATATATATATATATATAAATATAAAGAAAGTCATGTTATGTGTGTGTGTCTGTTTATGTATCTATTCTTATTACTGGATTATACTGAGGTGTATGCATGTCTATAAGAAGCTCTGTTGGTCTGTAAGGCTTACATCTGAAATAGCATTTCTTGTTGCCTGCCATGCTTCAGTTTATAACAATAGAATGTTTGGTATGTTACGCTTAAGTCTGAAATTATTTTTTTACATGTGTCGACGAATGTCTACAAGAGTTTTTTTGTCGTTCTTTTGTCGGTTTGTCGGTTTGTCGGTTTGTCACGCTTCGGTTTGAAATATAATTTTTTGTTGCTTACGTTTGAAATAGCATTTATGTCCGTCACATCTTAAATTAAATTTTATTTTGCCGCCAATGGGGTCGTTAGAAAATTTCAGAATCCTTTCCGTAGTATTTCGTACAAGATAGAAATAGCATTTTTGTTTTGGTCTTAGCCTTAAGTTTGCAATGATTGAAATAGCATTTTCTTTACTCTGTCACGCTTAAGAATAAAATAGCATTTTCTTTGGTCTGTCACGCTTAAGAATGAAATAGCATTTTCTTTGGTCTGTCACGCTAAAGAATGAAATAGCATTTTCTTTGGTCTGTCACGCTTAAGAATGAAATAGCATTTTCTATGGTCGGTCACGTTTAAAATTAGTATAGCATTCTCTTTATTCTGTCACGCTTAAGAATGAAATAGCATTCTCTTTACTCTGTCACGCTTAAGAATGAAATAGCATTTTCTTTGGTCTGTCACACTTAAGAATGAAATAGCATTTTCTTTGGTCTGTCACGCTTAAGAATGAAATAGCATTTTCTATGGTCGGTCACGTTTAAAATTAGTATAGCATTCTCTTTATTCTGTCACGCTTAAGAATGAAATAGCATTCTCTTTACTCTGTCACGCTTAAGAATGAAATAGCATTTTCTTTGGTCTGTCACGTTTAAAATTAGTGTAGCATCTTCTTTACTCTGCCACGTTTAAGAATGAAATAGCATTTCCTTGGTATGTCACGTTTAAAATTAGTATAGAATTCTTTTTACTCTGTCACGCTTAAGAATGAAATAGCATTTTCTTTGGTCTGTCACGCTTAAGAATAAAATAGCATTTTCTTTACTCTGTCAC
Source organism: Sepiola atlantica (assembly GCA_963556195.1). Classification (NCBI taxonomy): domain Eukaryota; kingdom Metazoa; phylum Mollusca; class Cephalopoda; order Sepiida; family Sepiolidae; genus Sepiola; species Sepiola atlantica. The sequence goes on from OY744541.1 coordinate 89,006,670, forward strand.
ACTTAAGACTGAAGTAACATTTTCTTTGGTCTGTCACGCTTAAAAATGAAATAGCATTTTCTTTGATCGGTCACATTTAAAATTAGTATAGCATTCTCTTTACTCTGTCACGCTTAAGAATGAAATAGTATTTTCTTTGGTCTGTCACGTTTAAAATAAGTATAGCATTTTCTTTACTCTGTCACGTTTAAAATAAGTATAGCATTCCCTTTTACTCTGTCACGTTTAAGAATGAAATAGCATTTTCTTTGGTCTGTCACGATTAAGAATGAAATAGCATTTTCTTTGGTCTATCACGTTTAAAATTAGTATAGCATTCTCTTTCCTCTGTCACGCTTAAGAATGAAATAGCATTTCCTTTGGTCTGTCACGCTTAAGAATGAAATAGCATTTTCTTTGGTCTGTCACGCTTAAGAATGAAATAGCATTTTGTTTACTCTGTCACGCTTAAGAATGAAATAGCATTTTCTTTGGTCTGTCACGCTTAAGAATGAAATAGCATTTTCTTTGGTCTGGCACGCTTAAGAATGAAATAGCATTTTCTTTACTCTGTCACACTTAAGAATGAAATAGCATTTTCTTTGGTCTGTCACGCTTAAGAATGAAATAGCATTTTCTTTACTCTGTCACACTTAAGAATGAAATAGCATTTTCTTTGGTCTGTCACGCTTAAGAATGAAATAGCATTTTCTTTGGTCTGTCACGCTTAAGAATGAAATAGCATTTTCTTTACTCTGTCACACTTAAGAATGAAATAGCATTTTCTTTGGTCTGTCACGCTTAAGAATGAAATAGCATTTTCTTTGGTCTGTCACACTTAAGAATGAAATAGCATTTTCTTTGGTCTGTCACGATTAAGAATGAAATAAAATTTTCTTTGGTCTTTTTGAATTCTTATAATAAAATATGATTTATCTAATTTGTTGAATTCAATTTTTCAGTGACTTGTTCAAATGTTTCATGATATAGATTGCCCGGATCCGACTAAAGAATTTATTTTATAAAATTTGTAGCAACGTACGTTAATATATTCCAATAACATTGTACAACAATAATAAATGAACATTGGCTTGTCCGAAATAAATTATAATTTTCAGCTTCAGGGCTATCATATATAATGCCAATAACATTCTACAACAATAACAAATCTATAAATGCTATTTGGGATCTGACTTTGAAAATCCGACTAGATACATTGATAGATATCGATAAAAAAAAATACCTCTGGGGTCCAGCCGTAAATACACCTAGCTATCATGCAAATACACCTAGCTATCATGCAAATACACCCCGATTTCTTTACACGTTTGAAACCCCCTCACTCACTTCTTAAAAAGAATGACATTGTTTTACTTATATACATATACTTTTTTTATGAATCACAGCCAATTCAAAAACATTCGTTTGATTGTGTTTGTTTTGTTTTTTTGCATTCCTCACGTATTTTTACTGCCACTGTATTTTTTTATATTATTATTCATACCTTTTTTTTAATTTATTATACTAACATTTTAATTTTTTTTTATTATTCTTACCTTTAAAAAAAATTTTTTATTATCCTAACATTTTTATTTTTATATTATTATTCATACCTTTTTAAAAAAAAATTATTATCCTAACATTTTAATTTGTTTATTATTCTTACCTTTAAAATATTTTTTTTATTATCCTAACATTTTTATTTTTATATTATTATTCATACCTTTTTAAAAAAAAATTATTATCCTAACATTTTAATTTTTATATTATTATTCATACTTTTTTTTTTTTTAATTATTATCCTAACATTTTAATTTGTTTATTATTCTTACCTTTAAAATATTTTTTTTATTATCCTAACATTTTAATTTTTATATTATTATTCATACCTTTTTTTAAAAAAATTATTATCCTAACATTTTAATTTTTATATTATTATTCATACCTTTTTTTTTTAATTATTATCCTAACATTTTAATTTTTTTATTATTATTCACACTTTAAAAAAAAAAAAAAATTATTATCCTAACATTTTAATTTTTATATTATTATTCATACCTTTTTTAAAAGAAAAATTATTATCCTAACATTTTGATTTTTATATTATTATTCATACCTTTTTTTTTTTTAATTATTATCCTAACATTTTAATTTTTATATTATTATTCATACCTTTAAAAAAAAATTATTATCCTAACATTTTAATTTTTTTATTATTCATACCTTTTAAAAAAAAAATTATTATCCTAACATTTTAATTTTTATATTATTATTCATACCTTTTTTTTTTTAATTTTATTATCCTAACATTTGAATTTTTTTTATTATTCATACCTTTTAACAAATTATTAATATATTTTTTTTTTTTTACTGATAAAAAAAAATAAGGACAGGGTACGAATAATAACTCTTTAAAATTGCATCCTGTTATACGGGGTGACCATCTTCCCCATAAATGGAACCCATGAACACGTTAATAAAAACAAATTTTTAGAACAATCTAACCATAGCTGAGATAAATAAATTTCAGTCTATGACTGACTTGTCCACCAAGTTTCTAGCCATGAATGTCCAACAGTGTTTTTGTTCTATCGCTGTTAAGTAATTTGCTGCTAAATTTTGCTCATCATTTCATCAGTAAGAGGTGTGGTCCTAAATGGGTTTTATACTCACCGGAATAATACCTCCCATATTATTATCGCTGGGGTTATCTCAAAGATAATGTCCATCAAAGCAAGTCATAGACCATTCTCGAACAGAAGAGGAACATCACAGACAAAATGAAAGAAGTACCAAGATAGCAGTGTGTCAATATGGCACGTTGTAACCCTACCCCTACCCCTAAGCCTAATCCTCATCTGGGAACAGAACTGCCATGGCCATTTAGGGATATATCTAATAAATAAAACAAAATAATTTTAAAATAGAACTTATTAAAATAATAAAGGAAATAAAATTTTAAGAATGTTTACCTAAAATGTTATTAATAAAAAATACATATAAAATTAAAAAATAATAAATTTATCTTCGTTAAAAATCTTTTTAAAAAATGTGTTAATTAATTACATAAAATACATTAAGAAATTCCGAAGTTGTTTAAGTAAAAAAAAACATTTGTTGCAAAAATACAATATACACTTAAACATTGTTCATCAATAAATATATTTAAAATTACTTAAATAAATGAATATCCAAAGTATGTAAACAAAGAAATAATGTTTGCAAAATAAATATAAATTTTTAATAAACACAAATTATATTAATCAATTAAATAACTCTTAAAAAAGAATTATTTGTCAATAATTTAGAATATATATTTTTCGGTATATTCAAATATATATTTTTCAGTATATTTAAAATATATATTTTTCGGTATATTTAAACGTTTATTTATATATATATATTTTCGGTATATTTTATATATTTTAAATATACCGAAAAATATATATTTTACATATATTGAAAAATATATATTTTAACATACTAAAAAATATTTTTTTAAATATAGCAAAAAATATATATTTTAAATAAAAATATATCACTTATCTAAATATGTTAAAAATATATCACTTATCTAAATATTTTTAAAAATATATAACTTATCTAGATATGTTTAAAATATATCACTTATCTAAATATGTTAAAAACTGTCGTTGTCAGCTACGAGCTTTCTTTTAAAGAAAGGTTGCTGAAAGCTTTTTTTAAGGAAATTTTGCTGAAAGCTTTTTTAAGGAAATTTTGCTGAAAGCTTATTTTAAGGAAATTTTGCTGAAAGCTTTCTTTTAAGGAAATTTTGCTGAAAGCTGTTTTATGTCATTTTGCTTTGCTTTGCTTGGTTTTGCTTATTTGCTTTGTTTTATGTGCTGTCCAGGAAAAGAAGCCAAACGGGGTAAGAAACGCAGTCTGTCATTTGGGAACAATACTTCAAGTTTGCATATATATATATATATATACAAAGTACCATATATATATATATATATATACAAAGTACCATATATATATATATATATATATATATATATATATATATATATATATATATATATATATATATATATATATATATATATATATATATATATACATCATGTTAGTTTATGCTATATAAATACAAAGTGAATAGCCATATGGAACAATTTTATTTCGAGTCCGATCGCTGGTTGACATGTAAGATAACGAAGAGTGGCAAAAATTAATCGTAGACGAGTCCATTGTGGTTGGGACGTCGAGAAAGAAAGTAATCGACTTGATAACTGTTAAAAAGGAGAATGTTCCGCAGTGCAAGCGAGACTTGAAAGGCGGTGGTTTTAGAAACGCGACGAGCCGGAGTGCTTCGTGATCGGAGTATCGAAGTACCGGAATAATGGGAGTTTACCGATGTTTATGGCATCGATGAAGCTTTATTGGTTTAGTACCAAAGCCCGTCTTACTGTTAGGCTTTCGTGTCCGCTGACTAAACATGCGACTGATAAGCAAGTTGGTTGTGTGAAGGAATCCCCTGACTTGTATTTCATCAAACAGACAATTGGAAGTGCTTGTGGAACAATTGCTTCAGTTCACGCTCGGATAGACAATGCAGAGTAAATTGCTTTCTAATCGGATGTATATATGAACGAGTTTCTAATGGAAACCAAGTCTGACCTCAGCCAGAAAAAGAAGTTCATGAAACAAAAGTATGTCAAAAGATTTTTTTATATGTGTTTGTGTAGCCGGCGTAAAGCATCCGGTGATGGGAAATAAAGAAAACCAATGTTATTCCATATAGGTTCTGTTCTTTGTCATTCTTGTTGGATCTTACCGGGTACCCTGAAAGACCGGGTAATGCAACAGACAGATTAAAAGATAATAGTAAAATTTCTCGCCTCCATTTTGAACTGCGTATCAGACACGAAATCAAATAGTTCCATAGTGCTAGACACTTTGGTTTTGTATAAAATCACCTAAAACTAATAAATATCGCTCGATCCGACACATCTAATTGAGCCCGTTTATATATATATATAAATATATATATATATATATATATATATATAATGAATGATGAAAATAAAAGTTAGGTCAATTATAAATTTTTGTAAAATCATCAATCGTTCAAAAACAAGGAGAAATCTCAAATCCTTAATCTATGGATTTTCAAAGATAACTTCTTTTGAGAATTACCCTTTGAAAACCCATGGATTAAGTATTTGAGATTTCTTCTCGTTTTCGAACGATTGATGATTTAAGAAAATTTGTAATTCTCCCTACTTTTATATTCATTATTTTTTATTGATTTATTGCCTTATCTAGTATATTGAGCTTTCTATTAGCATGATAGGGCATTATTAAAAGATACAACATTTGTCATTAAATAATCATTCATTGTTTATATATATATATATATATATATATATATATATATATATATATATATATATGTGTGTGTGTGTGTGTGTATGTGTGAGTGAGTTAGTGTGTACGTGTGTATATGTAGACATATAGGTATAAACAGGAATAAATGGAATAAAAACAGCGCGCACTGTACATAATCATGCCGGTTTCATTACCGTATATAATATTACTTAAAATGTTAGGAATAGAATTTATTAAACAGATATACATGAAGTTTGTTGTAGTGGTGGTGTATATATGTTTTGACTCTGTTCAGTAAATTTTATTCTTGACAAAGTTTCTTAAATGAAAATTTGTATCGAAATGAAATGAGAATGATTTCTTTGTTTCTCGTTTTTGCTATATTAAGGTTGCTAGTTGATTATTACCAACATTCATCTTTTACCTACCTCTCGGATATGTGTCCGTTAAGCATACATTTCACTCACACCCACACACACACACACATATTATATATATATATATATATATATATATATATATATATATATATATATATATATATATATATATATATATATATATATATAGTAATCCAGGTAAACAACCACAGGAACAAATACCAAAGAATTTCAACCGGGCTTATATAATAGTGCTCAATAGTAAATAGAGCTATTTATATAATTATTTTTGTTTATATATATGCAGACATGTACAAAAAGCAACTACACTGGTATGTCGATGTTATCGATCAATAGTTATTCAAAACTAAGATCTCGTCAGACGGAAAATATGATCTTTCACTCAGATGTTCATATGGCAAAAAACGGTTTGTACATGTCTGTATAAATAAAAATGATTATATATATATACATCTCTCTCTCTCTCTCTCTCTCTCTCTATATATATATATATATATATATATATATATATATATATATATATATATATATATATTGTGTATTTAGGCAGAATTTTCTCATTTATGCAAACATTGTAAAAATATAACAGAATTCGTCTGTTTAATTATACTTTCTTTTTTTTCAATTTTTTTTATGGTATTTTTGTATAAAACCAAAGAAATTAATAAATGTTCTATAAGTTTCATGAACGTTTTCGATTCTTCGTCGAACCATCCTCAGGTGTCAAAAGCAAATGAACAAAAAAGCTGGAAAACGAACTGAATTTTAAAAAGACGTGCATAAAACATTTTCGCATTGTTCCAGGAAGTCTTTGACGATTTTAAATTCAGAAACGTTTGATGGCATCACAGAACAACATCGCATCACGTTAAGCATTTTAAAATGTTACCACTGGTTTCATATGTGATGTTGATAATTTTAGGTTGTTGTGTTTTTATCTTGGTAGCTTCGAGTATTTTTAATTTTCTTTAATTGGTTTAGAAATGTATAATGTTAGTGTTATTAGCTAGAATGTGTCTTAAATAAGTCGGAGGCAGTTATCCAACCATATATTAAAAAAATTAAAAATACTGGAAGCTATCTATATAAAAACACAACAACCTAAATTGTCAACGACTTATTGGAACAATGCGAAAAACGTTCTATGCGCGTTTCTACGCCGTCGTTTTCAAATTATCTTCTTTTTCCAACTTTTTGGTTCATTTTCATTTGACACCTGAGGATGATTCGACGAAGAATCGAAAACGTTCGTGAAACATATGGAACATTTTTTTTTTTAAATACAAAAAGACCATAAAAAAATTGAAAAACATTCTGTTGTTTTTAATAATGTTTTCATAAATGAGAAAATCATGCCTAAATAAACACAATATATATATATATATATATATATATATATATATATATATATATATATATATATATATATATATATATATATATATATATAAATGAAAAAATAAAATTAATTAATTAATTACGTAAAAACAAATAAATAAAATTTAAAAATTACAAAATTAAACTTTATTTTTTAAATCTGGTTAGATTTCAAATTTTACCAGTATTCTCTGCGGGACTGCGTCCTCACTGCTTCCTTCATATGCACGTTTGAACTTGAGTTGAGCACGGTTCTGAAGAAGTAAAGAGTTCCCGAAATATTATAGCATACGGAGTTTCCACCAAACCATTTTGATACAGGTATTACATAACATTGTAACATTGTGTAGATAGACAGATATATGTGAGTTTGTAAAAAAATAAATAAATATATGTGTATGTATACATTGTATTAAGAGTGAAACTATTTAACTTGTTCCACCATTATATGTCTTATTTGCTCCAACTTGTGTCTATCCGTCAGACCTCTGCATTGTATTGCCTTCTAAGTATCACATATATATATATATATATATATATATATATATATATATATATGTATATGTATATATATATATATATATATATATATATATATATATATATATATATATATATATATATACTAATGATGATAGAATTAACGATAAGTGAAATATCGTAGAGTGATCTATCTCGATAAAATAAAGAGTTTTATCTTTGAAAAACCATGGTTTAAGGATTAATGTAACTTCTTGCATCTGAACTTTCGATGTAATAAAATTTGTATTAATTTATGTAACTTCATGTAATTTTGTACACTTTTTTATCTTCATCTTTCTATCTTTAATATATATATATATATATATATATATATATATATATATTCCGCATGTGCATGGTTTTGCATCGGTTTTGCATCGTATTGCGCATGCTTACTATTTACTATTCACATGTTCTTCATCTACCTTTACTTTACATACAAAACTGTATTTCATAAATTCATTCGTGTTCAGTTAAGAACACGAAGGAATTAAATATATTTTATTAAAAGTAACTTTACAATGGGGCCCAATCCCAACTTTGACTTTGAACAAGCGCTCAAAACTGTGTTAGCCTTGTTCCAGTCTAGTTAAATATGTTTTTTAGTTGAAAGTTTATTTCTTATAGAAAAGGTTTATCTTTGTAAGTGATGCTATTTATTCATGTTTAAAAAAAAAAGCACGATCAAATAATGTATACCAAACACCGGAAGTATTAGACATCAATTAATCGGCCTGATTTCGCGTCCTTTTGGCCGAAATCAAAGTGTAGTATCTGTTCCGATGGATGCTACACCCGTAGATCAGTATCGTCTTGGCCTTCGGGCCTTGATTCCGTCGGACTTAGAGATTGGCCTGTGCAGTCCTAGGAGGTCCACCCTCCCAGGCTTTGCCTTCTCCCCCTTTGAGAAGGGCTTAGTTTATTGCTAATCGCCTGGGGCGCCCTCCATCGGAGAATGCCGACGGGGCTGCCCAGGCATTTTTTGTAGGCCAGAGCCCTCTTCCTCGAGGGCGCTGACTTTTCAATCCCACTTTCCGGCCTTGTGCCACATCTTTCTGCTGTTGGAGGGAGATAAATTAATATATAAAAAAATAAATAATAGATAAATAAATTTTACCCCAATTTCAGTTTCTTTTGCGTATTTTAAAGATTTTAAGGGGCATAATATTAGCACTAACCCCCTTTTGAAAATTCTAATATTTCAGATTTGCATTAAATTTGATCCATAGTAATTAGACATCAATTAAGAAAGATTCCCTGAATTTCAATTTCTTCTTAAGACCTCTTCAGCTTGAGCTTGAAATTTTTAGACTTTTTTAGAGTCAAAATCATGTAATGGATTTTGATCAAAATTGTAATACGGATTGTAGACATAAGGTATAATATTATTATATCTTGATTTTAATATTCGTATATATATATGAAATGAAGTACGTATATATATATATATATATATATATATATATATATTAATTTAATACGTACATAAAAGTAATCCATGGACACGTGTTTCTGGCTCACAACCATCATCAGCATGGCTAACTTAGACAAGGACAATCGAAGTAATAGTAAGCAAAAAACAACGAACACTGCAATCACAAATAAAAACAATTATATAAATATATATAGAGAGAGAGAAAGAGGGGGAGAGAGAAAGAGAAAGAGAGAGAGAGAGAGAGTAATCCATGTTAAGTAAACATCTACAGTATAGGAATCCAAAGAATTTGAACCGGGCTTATAAAAAGTGCTCAATATAAAATAGAGGTTTTATATATATAGTTATTTTTATGAATACATCATGTACAAAATGTGCGACACTAGTATGTCGATGTTATCGAGCAGCAGCTATTAGAAACTAGGATCTCATCAGGCAGAACTAAAACCAAATCTTTACATCAGGTTCATCCCAAATATGATCTGATCCTCTTTTCTTTTTCTTCTTCTTCTTCTTCTTCTTCTTCTTCTTCTTCTTCTTCTTCTTCTTCTTCTTCTTCTTCTTCTTCTTTCTTCTTCTTCTTTTTTCTTCTTTTTCTTTTTTTCTTCTTTTTTAAAGAAAAGCATCAAGCGCGTACGTCTTGTGTTCTTTATTTTCTTCTTTTTCTTTAAAGAAGTGCGTACATTATCACTCTTGTCTTTCAAAACGAGATCACATATTCTTCCTCGGTATGTTGTTGAGTGGCTATGATAAACAGTAGTGGTGATAGAGAGTCTCCCTGAAAGATTCCTCTGTATTCTTCATCTTTGTCTTTCTTGCTTTGTTTTCATCATCATCATCATCATCATCATCATCATCATCATCATCATCATCATCATCATCATCATCGTCTTCTTCTTCTTCTTCTTTTTTTCTTTTTCTTCTTCTTTTTCATCTTCTTCTTCTTATTATTATTTTTATTATTTTTATTATTTTTATTTTTCTTCTTTTTCTTCTTCTTTTTCGTATTTTTCAAAGAAAAGCATCAAGTGCGTACATCTTCACCCTTGTCTTTAAAAACGAGATAACCTATTCTTCCATTGCAACAATATAATATTCACGTATCAATTATTACATGTCTCGACATCCATTCTAGATGGCCGAACTCTCATCGTTTAAAGATGAGGCAGTTAATATTTGATGGATTGCCCGCGTGCGTATCACCTTCATGAAGTAAAAAAAAAACAACAAGAAATGATGGAGACGAGGTGACGTCACCCACCTGGTTTCATTTTGTCTGCTAAACTCGAGACGTTTAAATCTCGTGACTAAATTCTCGCTTCGTAGCAGACAAACCAATCTGGAAATCGGGTAATCGTCCGTTAGCATAAATATGACAAATACAATAATAATACAATAATACAAACGAACAATAAACACGTAAGAACCACTACACTGAAGAGGTGGAATTTTGCTGCTAGTTAGGTTGGTCAAGAGTATTTAGGTTGAGGCTAGTGCAGTAAGTTCACCGAAGAACATTTTAAACCAAATTGACCTTCATGAAAATTGATGTGGGGTTGGTTTATCCAATCACAGGGCACATAAAAAAACTACTGCGTTATAATAATTTTCAATATGATGGAGTGAGAATTTTCTATTTAACCAAATATTTTAACACCCACTATTTTTAAAGCTGTGTTGTAAATGTTGCCTGACATCTTAACTAGATTGTCGTTGCTAGAGTTATTGTTAAGCCTACGTTCGATATATATATATACATATATATATATATATATATATTGATAAAGATGAGCAGATGGTAGGTAAAGCATGTTTTTTAATCATTTTTTTATTATTTAAATTAACTGTCTCTCTCTCTCTCTCTCTCTCTCTCTCTCCTTTCTCTTACACACACCTACACGCATACACACAATTGAATTTCAAAATTGTATGTAGCGTCGATCTTTAAAAAAATGTATTACATAATATAAGCCTTGATTAAGTTTCAGAGTAATTGTTTTCTCGATTAAATTTTTAGTATTTGACTTATTTGGGGGAGGTGGGAGTAAGGGTGTGTACATCCTAAATGGTAAAGTCTACAAAATAAATTATGTGTCCATCTTACTTACCGTGTCGCCTAGAATATATATTCTAAAATTCATAATGATGCGTTTATTAGATTAGGAGATCTGTCTTTACACACACACACACACACACACACATACATATATATATATATATATATATATATATATATATATATATATATATATAAGTGTTTTATGGTTCATATTTTTTTAAGAAGCATCTATTGTTAAATTTAATAAGAAATAGGTAAAATAAATACCTTTTGAAGCATTAAAGATGCGATATCATTTTTTTTTAAATATGAACCTTAAAACACTTATACAAATCACGTGCGCATTCACGTTCTCATATTTGAAAGTGGGGAAACAACAGCTAACCCCTTTGGCCCGGCTGGAACAGCAAAAGCCGGTAGGAATAAAATACAAATCCGATGACATCAGGATATATTACACACCGATGATGCCAAGTTTTTGGCGAAATATCTGTATCACTTTAAACTAACAAAAAGAAATGCTAGTTTATAATAAAAACAAAGAAAAAAAAATCTGTTTCGATTTATTATTTTTCTTTAAAAAAAAAAAATTGATATCGCATCTTTAATGCTTCAAAAGGTATTTATTTTACCTATTTCTTATTATATATATATATTTAAATTTAAATTCCCGAAACATTTTTTCATGGTAAACAACTGATGATTCCTTAAATAATGTTAGAAGCAAACTAATATAATAACTGTAAAAACTAAATTGACTTACATGAGTGATTTTCCACTGAACGACTTGGGACTTAAGGTTTTTGTTTTTGTTTTTTTTTGTTTTTTAGTTTTAATGGTTGAGAAACTTCCGAGACTATATATATATATATATATATATATATATATATATATATATATATATATATATATATATATATATATTAAAGTGAAATATTTTGAAAATCAACAATCGTGCAAATTTTAAGTGAAAAATCCATTTATTTATTTTTTTTTAATTAAATTAATTAAATAATTAAATAAATAAATTTTTCATTTAAAATTTGCACGATTGTGGATTTTCAAATTATATCACTTTAATACATTATAATCCGTGCTTCTAAGATGTTGACTTCCTTTCCTTATATATATATATATATATATATATATATATATATATATATATATATATATATATATATATATATGGGAATAGAAGGATGAAGGTAATCCGACGTGATGGTAAAATGAAAAAGGAAAACCAAAAACTGGATGTTTTTTTATGTGTACATCAACGTTTCGTCTTTATTTATAAGACTTCATCAGGATGATGATATAGGGAAAAGATATCATGCAAGCACGGATACATGTAGGGTAGACATGTTGGGAAGAAAAATAAAATAAAATGAAAAATAATGGCAGCGTCTAGCTGGACGTCCGTACTTGTTAGAGAATGAAAAATGAGTGGGAGAAAAAAGGGGAAGGGTGGAGGGAGCAAGGACTACTGTGGCTGGCGATGAGAGAAAGAGGTGGGGGATGAGCAGGAGTACTCATCACATCCTCCACTACTATCAAGCAGCGAAATGGTTTCTTTAACCTATCACCCTTAATAAGCAAGATCATCCTCACAGAACAAAGTCTTTTGCCTGATCATGGCTAACTTTTATTTTCATCTCTAACCTTATGACACTCTTCCATTCACCCACACCCTTCCCTTTTCTCCCTGAATCTTCTCTTATTTTTCCTCATTTTTTTCCCTCACATTTTTAATACTACAGTCCAAATAAACTTTCTCATGTTCCAAATATTTCAAATATATTCCTCACCCACCCTTTCAATCACCCCCCTCCCCCACCCACTCCAATCCCTCACTCATTGCTATCATTTTCCAAATATTTCAAATATTTCACACCCTATCACGACAAATCCTCCCTCTTCCCCCTCTCATCCATCTTCTCCCATACCTCTTCTTAAATTCCCTCATTTTCTTCAAACGCTCTCTAAGACTATAACTTTCGCCCATCCACCAAAATCACAGCCCCCCCCCCTCCCTCTCTACCCATCCCCATTTCCCTGCATACACCCCACACACACAAACATTCCAACTCACTCTTCCCCTTCAATCTCGACCACAGCCATCTGGTCAAACACCCCCTCCCCCTCTTCCTCCAATCTCTCTCTGCCATCCATTTTACTCCTGCTCATCCCCCACCTCTTTCTCTCATCGCCAGCCACAGTAGTCCTTGCTCCCTCCACCCTTCCCCTTTTTTCTCCCACTCATTTTTCATTCTCTAACAAGTACGGACGTCCAGCTAGACGCTGCCATTATTTTTCATTTTATTTTATTTTTCTTCCCAACATGTCTACCCTACATGTATCCGTGCTTGCATGATATCTTTTCCCTATATCATCATCCTGATGAAGTCTTATAAATAAAGACGAAACGTTGATGTACACATAAAAAAACATCCAGTTTTTGGTTTTCCTTTTTCATTTTACCATATATATATATATATATATATATATATATAGATAGAGAGAGAGAGAGAGAGGGGGGGGGAGAGAGAGATCAATAACTTAAGATATACTTTAATACATTATAATCCGTGCTTCTAAGATGTTGACTTCCTTTCCTTATATATATATATATATATATATATATATATATATATATAGAGAGAGAGAGAGAGAGAGAGAGAGAGAGGGGGGGGGGAGAGAGAGATCAATAACTTAAGATATACTTTAATACATTATAATCCGTGCTTCTAAGATGTTGACTTCTTTTCCTTATATATATATATATATATATATATATATAGAGAGAGAGAGAGAGAGAGAGAGAGAGAGAGAGAGGGGGGAGAGAGAGAGAGATCAATAACTTAAGATATATGATGTGAAAGACTTGATTACAATTTCGATCGTATTTGTTTCATTTGTTTTATATTTGTGTCGTCTGGTTAGAATACCGGTCTATCACGTTCACCCTCTTTCACTGTATGTTTTTCTTAATAAACTATGTGTGTTCATGAAAAAAGATTTAAGATTGATAGTACTAGCACTATACAGGCTTTTGAATGTTTTTATTTATTTATTTTTATTTTGTTTTAATAATTGCGTAAGTTTTTTTTTAGTTTCTTTGCAAAGTATCTACTATAACAATAATAATAATAATAATAATGTTATTCCTAATAATATAAATGTTCAATCTCATATATATATATATATATATATATATATATATATATATATATATATATATATATATATATATATATATAAGAACAAGGGGTAAGGTAAAATAATATACCTTTTAAAGCAAGTTTAAAAAAATAAAAAAAATTTTTTTAAATCGATTTAAAAAAAAAATTTTTTATAAACTTTCATTTTTTAGTTTATAGTACAGATAAATTTCGCCAAATAAAATTGGCCTCTTCAGTGTAGTTTGTAGATCCGATCTTATTGTTCAGCCGGTGTAGTTGTTGCAGCCGGTTAATTATTTTTCTTTTTTTTTCTTTTTTAAAATTTTTTTTTAAATATCGCATCTTTAAACTTGCTTTAAAGGGTATTTTACCTAACCCCTTGTTCTTAAATTTAATTTGGATGCTTCAAAGATGGTATGAACTTTTCAAATATATACATATACCACCTGCAAGCGTAATCTCGTACCGAAAGTGAGAAAAAAAACACCTCATAAACCGGCTGCAACAACTAAACCGGCTGTCCAATAAGATCGGATCTACAAACTACACTGAAGAGGCCAATTCTATCTTGGCGAAATTTATCTGTACTATCAACTAAAAATGAAAGTTTATTTTTAAAAAAAGGAAAAGAAATCGCATCTTTAAACTTGCTTTAAAAGGTATTTTATTTTACCTTACCCCTTGTTCTTAAATTAAATTTGGATGCTTTAAAAAAGGTATGAACTTTTCAAATATATACATATATATATATATATATATATATATATATATATATATATATATAGTATAAATTTTTATTCATACAAACATTATTGGTTACATATGTGCATACATGTTTCGGTTGAACTCTTCACAGAGAGTCAACCTCTTCAGACCAAAAAAGACAGTAATTGTGAACCCGACTTCTTTGTCTTCTTTGTTCTGAAGAGGTTGACTCTCTGTAAAGAGTACAACCGAAACATGTATGCACATATGTAACCAATAATGTTTGTATAAATAAAAATGTATACGTAAGAACAGCTCTACTTGTTATTGAGCACTTTTTATAAACACTTGAGTTTAAACGGATTTACATCTACAGAAACTAATACAATATACTATATATATATATATATATATATATATATATATATATATAGTAAGCTATGAAATACATAATTAAGCTACACAGAGGCTCCCACGTTTTATACCCGGGGGAATCTTCAGGCAAAAATGCTCTACTTACGTATCGAGCACTGTTGAAGTAAATACTGAAAATTGATACATAAAAATGTATATCTCCTCATAAAATTTCATGTGAATACATGAAATAGTAATTATATATATATATATATATATATATATATATAGAGAGAGAGAGAGAGATAGATAGATAGATAGATAGATAGATAGATAGATAGATAGATAGATAGATAGATAGTAACCCATGTAAAGTAAATATCCAAAGAATTCCAACTGAGTTAATAAAAGGTGCTCAATATAAATAGAGCTTTATGTATATGATTGTTTTTATTCAAACAGACAGTTACAAAATCTGCGACACTGGCATGTCGATGCTACCGATCCACAGTTAAAAGCTGAGATCTCATCAGGCAGAATTAAGATGTATTCTTTCTTTAGATAGTATTTGGTAATAATGATTATAATAATTATCCCAAATACCATCTAAAGGAAAGGATCAAATCTTAATTCTACCTGATGAGACTTCAGCTTTTAACTGCTGTGGATCGGTAACATCGACATGCCAGTGTCGCAGATTTTGTTAATGTTTGTTTGAATAAAGACAATCATATATATATATATATATATATATATATATATATATATATATATATATATATATACATATATATATATATATATATATATATATATATATATATATATAATATATAATATAAAGTTTTGTTTTTGTTTTGTTATTTTTTTAATTGCTGATAGTAACAGTCAGCGTTTGATTTTTTTCAATTCCTAAGCAGTAAAGAATAATGCCAAAGATTGCATTTTTAGTAGTTGCTCTTAACTTTATAGGATGTATTTTTGTTTATATATATATATATATATATATATATATATATATATATATATATATATATATATATTTGTTAATCTTTTACGTAAACGTACTTTTATGTACGTAAAAACTTAATAAAAATAAATTAATAAACTCGCTCTCTCTTTCTTTCTCTCTCTCTCTCTCTATATATATATATATATACACATATGTACACACACATATATATGTATATATATATATATATATATATATATATATATATGTATATATATATATATGTATATATATATATATATATATAATGAGATAGCCATCTACCATTGGCGTTAATATTTAGCTTTTTTTCTAAATAGAACACTCTTGGTAGTTGATATTCTTTATATAACATTACAATGTCTATTCTTTTTAGTTAAACTTAATGATATAGCGGAAAGAACTCCGCTCATCGAAAAAATGGTCAAGTTTCGATCTCAATTTGAAGAACTTGCCCCTCTTTAGCCGACAACACCAATGCTTGTGTGCCGTGGTTTTCTTCTCGTTCATTTTCCTTCTGGCCGTGTCGTCCTGTATTGGGAATCGTCGAGGGCACAAGCACTAGCTTACAAGTATAAAAAAAACCAAAAAAAACAACCCAAACTCACAAGCAAAAACACAAACTCAGATACATTGTCTAACGGACCATTCAAACGATAACGACGACATCTTAGTTAACTGAGATTAAATTGTTTGTTATCGTCAGCTCATTTCATCACCTGTTCGTCTACTCCGAGCTGCTCTCGGCCGACTTCGACTCCAATCTCCCCGATTTCTTTCAGGGGACCCCCAAGCCATAAACTGCCCTGATTGTCTTAAACTCAAAAAACTGTTTCAATAACAAACGTCAACTAAACTCAAACTTTTTAATATATGAAGAGTTCGAACGCAAAACGCGATAAATATATTAAATCTAGACTTCGACTGAAAGCTGATTTTAATTGAAATCAATAAAAAAAATATCATTCCGGTACTATATTATGTAACACATAGTTTGGGTGTCGTCGAGACAGTTTCGTGATTTTGTAAATGGCGTTCATCGCGTTTTGCATTCAAACTGTTAAATATATTGACTCAAGACCGGAAATCCTAAACGTCTCGTCTTTGTCTCAGGATGTCTGATAAACGGAAGTTGACTACCCATTCTATTTCCGATCGTGTTTGTGTGCCTTGATGAATCATTTCCTCTCGTTGGCTGGGGGAAGGGCAGTCTATAGTATTACAATATTATTCTATTATTTAATAATAATTTTGGAACAAATTAACTTTTACACATGTTTCCAAAAGAGTCGGAAGTAAATACATGCAATCTTGTTTGCTTACACCAACGACCCCTCTCATCAGAAAGTCGAAACTAAGACAGAAACGAAGGTAATCCGGAGAAGAATTAAATAAAATGGCACATAGACGAGCATATTAAAAATCGTAAGACATTAAAATATTTGTAATGATTAGTATACAAATGTCGGCGTTTTTCTGCGAAAGAAAACATTTTTATTAATAATTTTTAAAGTTTTATTAATCTTTTTGTGTTTTTCTCTGTTTTCAGGTCGGCCTTCAAGAAGAAGCAGAAGAATGAGATGCTGAAGCGAGCCTCCTTCAACATACCTTCTTTCGTTCTTCATTACGTCATCAACGGGCAAGACTGGCCGGAGGGGGACGAAGTCTATCACAGCTGGATATCTGTTCCCACCCTCTTGATAAATGGCCGCGACGATAATTTCGCCACACTGGACGACGCTAAGCTCATGAAAGCGGTAAGACGGGACGTTTCTTTCCTTTTGGTTAGGATTAGGGTTTGAGGTTAGGGTTAGGGTTTGAGGTTAGAGTTAGAGTTAAGGTTAGGGTTTAGGATTTAGGTTTATGGTTAGGGTTAGGGTTTAAGGTTAGGGTTTAGGGTTAGGGTTAGGGTTAAGGTGAAGGTTTAAGGTTAGGGTTAGGTTTAGGGTTAGTGTTAGGGTTTACGGTTAGGGTTAGGGTTTATGGTTTAAGGTTAGGGTTATGGATAGGGTTAGGGGTTAGGGTTAGAGTTAAGGTTTAAGGTTAGAGTTAGGATTAGGGGTAGGGTTAGGGTTACGGTTAGGGTTAGGATTTAACTTATTCACGAGTGAAAGAAATGGGAGGAAATAAATAGTGATGCTATAGGAAGGGTTAGGGTTATTGTTTAGGGTTCAGGGTTAGGGCTAGCGTTAGGGTTGGGGTTAGGGGTTAGGGTTTAGGGTTAGAGTTAGGGTTTAGGGTTAGGGTTTAAGGTTAGGGTTAGGGTTTAACTTATTCACGAGTGAATGAAATGGGAAGAAATAAATATTGATGCTATAGGAAGGACGCAGTTAATCATTAAAGACAAAATACAGACTGGCTCTACTATTTTATGGAAGTCGCTCCAGACAAGGCATGAAGCCACTTGAAGCTAACAAGAACAAAAGAAGAGTAGAAGTTGGGTTTACGTTCGATTCTCTTATTTTTTCATTTACTCCTCACATTCTATGAACGTATCAAGTTATAAATCAACATAAATGTTCAAATTAAATAGTAAATCCTCTTCTTTCAATTGTAAAAAGTAAATAAATAATTTATTCTTGACCATACTAAGTTTTCTCATTCAAATTCTTTCTCATATTTTTGTTTGTTAACTCACATCCACATATTCAAAGTTACACACTACTCAGCATCATTCAATAAAATACACGGTCATATCACTCGCACTGGTATTTTCAAACGTAACAAAACTTCTCAACCTCAATAAGGTAACAAAACTTCTCAACCTCAATAAGGTAACAAAACTTCTCAACCTCAATAAGGTAACAAAACTTCTCAACCTCAATAAGGTAACAAAACTTCTCAACCTCAGTAAGGTAACAAAACTTATCAACCTCAGTAAGGTAACAAAACTTATCAACCTAAATAAGGTAACAAAACTTATCAACCTAAATAAGGTAACAAAACTTATCAACCTCAGTAAGGTAACAAAACTTCTCAACCTCAGTAAGGTAACAAAACTTATCAACCTCAGTAAGGTAACAAAACTTATCAACCTAAATAAGGTAACAAAACTTATCAACCTAAATAAGGTAACAAAACTTATCAACCTCAGTAAGGTAACAAAACTTCTCAACCTCAGTAAGGTAACAAAACTTATCAACCTCAATAAGGTAACAAAACTTCTCAACCTCAATAAGGTAACAAAACTTATCAACCTCAGTAAGGTAACAAAACTTATCAACCTCAATAAGGTAACAAAACTTCTCAACCTCAATAAGGTAACAAAACTTATCAACCTCAATAAGGTAACAAAACTTCTCAACCTCAGTAAGGTAACAAAACTTCTCAACCTCAATAAGGTAACAGAACTTATCAACCTCAATAAGGTAACAAAACTTCTCAACCTCAATAAGGTAACAAAACTTCTCAACCTCAATAAGGTAACAAAACTTCTCAACCTCAATAAGGTAACAAAACTTCTCAACCTCAATAAGGTAATAAAACTTCTCAACCTCAATAAGGTAACAACACTTCTCAACCTCAATAAGGTAACAAAACTTCTCAACCTCAATAAGGTAACAAAACTTCTCAACCTCAATAAAGTAACAAAACTTCTCAACCTCAATAAAGTAACAAAACTTCTCAACCTCAATAAGGTAACAAAACGTTTGAACAACCTAATAAAGAAGGATATTCCAACTAATACGTTTTACGTATTAATTTTAACAGAAAAAAATCAATTCATATAGTACACTTCCTGTTAGTTAGAAGCATTTTACCTCAGAAAATATTGAAATATTCAGAATGGAAATATTAAAGGGAGATAACTTGTCAGAGTTGCTTTCAAAATTGCGAGAGTTACGTCCCCTTGGCTTCCAACAAAAGACAGACATTCTGTGATGACGTTATCGTTTTCAGCTCCCACTATAAATATCAATTAATTAGTAAATCCTCTTCTTCCAATTGTTAAAAGTAAATAAATAATTAATTCTTGACCAAACTAAGTTTTCTCATTCAAATTCTTTCTCATATTTTTGTTTGTTAACTCACATTCACATATTCAGAGTGACACCCATCCAAGCATCAGTCAATAACCCGACACGGTCACATCACTCCAACTGGTACTTTAAAACGTATTTAAACAATAATCATTTTCGTTTGAAATAAAATAATTTTTTATTTTATTTGTATTCACCCCAAACAAGGCATATTGTCACTGAGACGTAAGGGGCTACTATGATAAGAGGCCAGATCTATAGGGTGAATTATAGGAGAGTAGAAAGTGACTAACTTGGGTTTACTTTCGGCAGCCTCATAACTTTCGCTTCCCTTATTTTGTCTTTTAGTCCTCACATTCCATGAGCGATGTTTCTGACAAAGGGGGAAGAATTGTTGTTTTCTGGGTCTGAATCTATCCATCTAACAAAGGAGAGTAGAAAGTGGACATTGGGTTTTCTTTCGGCAGCCTTGTAACTCTCGCTTCCCTTATTTTGTCCTTTAGTCCTCACATTCTAGGAACGTATCAAGCTCCAATATAAATGTTAAACTTAATTAGTAAATCCTCCTCTTTCAATTGTAAAAAGTAAATAGATAATTAATTTTTGACCATACTAAGTTTCCTCATTCAAATTCTTTCTCATATTTTTGTTTATTAACTCACATCCACATATTTAAAGTTACACACTACTCAGCATCACTTCAAAGTCAATAAAACTAATGTCACTTTTTTATACGAATTTATTTAAAATCATACTGCTTTAATCGACTGGACGACATAATTTTATGTTGTACAATTAATTTTAAATAGACAAAGTATTAATGTTTACCTTAGCGACATCAATTTAATTATCAATCAGGTCAGATGTCTTATTTTTTAATCTGTGTGACAGGCGAGAACGTACGTATGAGCAGGAAGTGGCTTGAAGTATTATAATATAGATTACATTCAAATGTTTTTTATAATTAATTTTATTATTTTATTTTTTCTCTTCTTGCAGACCATTCATGGATCGAAGCTGGAAATAGTGGATGAGGCAAGTCATATGGTTATGTTGGAGGCCCCTGACAAAGTAAACAAGCTTATTCTGGATTTTATCTGCTCCCGCGGGTCCCACAAGTTACCCGACGTAAAAGAGTCGGCTGAAGAAGGTCACGAGAGCCCAATGCGGGTGACCCAGGCGTGCAGTTACAGTGGCAGTGTTGGCGGTGGCAGTGGAAAACTCATTCATCCACTCTATCTACCACAGCACAAACATCAACACCATCACCATCACCTTTCACAGGGGGTTCGATCCGGGACGCCGACCCGGTCCCCAAGCCCGAAAATAATGCTTACCAAACCCGACATTCTAAACGACTCACATACGCCTGTGATGATGTCGCCCGAAGAGAGTCCGAATTTGACGCCGCCACCGGAAGTCGGTATGTACGAGCCCGCGTACGATAACATGGCACCCTGGCAAAAGTTGTCGAAAGTCGAGAATGGATCAAGCTACGACAACGCAAGTTACGAATCGGACGAATCTAGTGAGGAATATTATTATTACAAGGACCAGTACGGTAACCATCACTACGTCAGCGCTAAAGAATACGCCCGGCAATTTCCGAACTGTCATACGCCACCGAGCGAATCCAGAGCGAGTGATATCGACATGGATGTGTCCACGGTTGATATTCCGGCATTCGAAGACATCTCTCTCGATCAGTCGACACCGATGGATGAGACCCTGACAGAAGAGGATAGCAACTCTGATTATAATTCTGTGAACGGATACCCCGTTCAGCTTAGCGCCAATTATGATGTTAGTCCTAGGTATATGGTTTCACGAGAGGGGCGATATTCCAATTCGCAATGTGAGTCGATGGAAGAAAATGTGGTCTACGAAAGCCCGGGAAATGCCGAGGAGATTAATGATAATCCTTCGCCTGTGTTTTCTATTCCAGAATTACAGTTTTGTGAAGAATGTATACGAAACCATAACACGGAGAGCACGACGAACTGTGAGAAGTGCATCGAATTAAACATGGTCCCACTCGAATATAAGACGCATCAGACGACCAGTTGCACCCGTCGCCAGTCGGTTACTCTGGCCTTAGGGCGACAAAGGAGCGATTCTCTTGACTATCTCGGCCAGGAGCAGTTGATTATTATCACGTGCTACGACCCAGCCGAGGAAGAAAAGATAAGCATCTTGTCGTCAGTGGACGATACACGTGGTGGGCCAAGACACCGCTCGAAAGACCAGGCGACCAACCAAAACGCGACACGTCATAACCAGCGCTCGGGTTTTAAAGAATCGGGAGAAACCGTACGCAAAAAGTCACCATCACTACCTACTCTAAACGAACAGCGAGAAGAGTGCTCCCCGAGAAGCGTTCCCGCCAAAAAGGGAAAACCCCACAAAGAAGACTTGTTTAGAAGCTTACATTCCGAGCTTCTAGCTAAAGTCAACAAACGCAACAGCCTGAACGAATCGGGGATGATCCCCGAGATCGAGAAAAAAAAACCGGATGCCAACGTTCCGCTTGGCTCAGAGCCAACCTCTGACGAAGGGATCGTCATTCGCAAAAACTCCTTTTTGGAATCTAAAAAATTAATGGAACAACACTTCGCAAAATCTGCCTTCAAAATGCCTGCGTTACCCTCAAGTCGGGGTAGTTCCCCTTGTGTAGGTCCACCGAACAAGAGACCTCCCAAACCTTTAGGCCCTAAACCTCAACGTAGGAATCATTCGCCTGGCCAGTTAAGACAACAACCATCCGAGGTTAGCATGGCGGAGAGTAGTCCATCTTTCTTACAGTCGAAACGAACTATCCATGAACACTTTTCTAAGGTCGGGCTGGGCAGTCCGATGACCCGTCCGTACTCCTCACCTAATTTATCCAGCTGTAGGACAGGTAGCGATAT
The DNA here is from genome assembly GCA_963556195.1 of Sepiola atlantica. NCBI lineage: Eukaryota > Metazoa > Mollusca > Cephalopoda > Sepiida > Sepiolidae > Sepiola > Sepiola atlantica. The sequence goes on from OY744541.1 coordinate 89,029,913, forward strand.
AAACGGTGCTTCTCCGCAAAGAGAACGTAAGCCAGAGAGTTCTTCCTCACCCGCCTTGACCAAAACGTTAACGAAATCCGAAGAAACTTTAACCCCTGACCGGAAGAAATCCGTCGACGAGAGTTCGATACCTCGCCGCCTTAGTGTCAGTGAATGGGCACAAAAACATATAAGGCGAGTTACTGAGTTAGCCTCTCCTGAAGGTTCTATGGTTTATGAAGAAACGCCCAAATCATCAAATTCCGTATCGTGTTCGACAACTTCTGAGTCAGACAGTCCGGTTTCAAGTTCACTCAGCGTTCGCGATTGGGCTGAAAGACATTTGAAGAAGATTGCAGTATCCGTTTCAGCGACGAGTTCGCCTTCTCGTACGAAACCGGAACCGGAGCCGGAACCGGAAGTGAAAGAGAACATTTCACCAAAACGTTCTCCGATGAAGGAGAAATCCGAGAATAAAACTTCCCGGAGCGAAATCTCTTTGAGCCTTAGCAATTGGGCTGAGAGACATTTACAGATTGTCGCCGGTAAAATGCCTCCTTCCTCTCCTGTTTCTGTGCAAAACGATAAAAAATTGTTACGGGTTTCCCCTGAGGAGGAACGCTCTGTGCCAGAAGCCGGTACCCCGCTCACGCTTGACGATTGGGCGAAAAGACATCTTCAGAGAATCGCGGAAACATCAAAACCGATCGAAAACAAAAAGGGGGTAATTGATCCAGATACAAAAAAAACATCGGACCACGGAACAACCGAAAAAGACAATGTATCCTTGGAAGCCCGTGAACCAAAACCTCTTTCCCTAACGGAATGGGCCGAACGTCATGTAAGAAGGACAACAGAACTAAACATAAGCTCTCCGAAAGCATCACAAGTCAAACTGGAAGATTCCGAATCTAGTAAAGACATCTCGGTGGTTCGAACACCGGAAAAAATTGCGCAGAAGATCGGAAAAGCGTCATCGTCGAGCACCTTGAACGATTGGGCTGCGCGACATGTTCGCCGGATTGCCGAACAGAAGCTCATTGCCGACACGAGCAAGGAGGAAACAGGAGTCGAATCAGAAAGGAGTAACCATATAAAAAAGGAGCAATTATCTCCGACGGACGTTCCTGTGAATAGTCCGAAGTCGGGAAGTTTCTCCGTCCATTCAGATATAGTAGATACTCTAACAGAACCCACAAATAAAAACGCATCTACAGTGCGGGATGCAGGAGCCCCTGATGTGAGCGAAAAACATGGTAATGAAGACAAAGACATGAAAACACAGGGCAAGTGCGCCCTAAATGTTTCGACATCTTACTCTAACACTAACCCTAATCCCCCTAGTTCCGGGTCTTCGGAAACTGGTATTTCAATCGATAGATCTCTAAATAAAAGAAAATTCTTAGAGACAGAGAAAGCGTCAATCGAAGAAAATAAAAATGGTAATTCGGCTGTGTGTGATAATGTCAATGATATAGATGTTTCGACATCTTACCCTAACACTAACCCTAATCCTCCTAGCGCCGGCTCTTCGGAAACTGGTATTTCAACCGATAGATCTCAAAATAAAAGAAAATTCTTAGAGACAGAGAAAGTATCAATCGAAGAAAATGAAAATGGTAATTCGGCTGATTCGAAAGATATATGCGCACCATGTCAGTCGCAGGTAACCGAAGAAAGTAATATGCCTTTTAAAGAAACTAGTCGTTTAATTAAACAGGCCCAAAATGAAGGTCATTCGACAAAACAACCAGATGAGATTTCTGACGTGAACATCGACGATTTGTTTATAGGTGCCGCCAAATATATCAACGATGAGGAAATGGCAGAAAGTAATCGCGGTCTTATTGTCTGCACGCCGACAACGCTCCAAGCAACACCCGACAGAAAGTACCTGCTCCATCGAACCGCGTTAAACAAATCACCTCTAAATGAAGGCTGTAATTTAAGACGTGAGGAGAGAGCTACGGAAGCAGGGGAAAACAATGCGCCGATGATACGCAATGATGATGGTTCTGAAAAAATAAAAACGGAAAAAGATAGTTCTCAAAATGTGAGCGTGCTAGGCGTAAGGAAAATAGACAAAGAATTGACATCTTCCGGTAAGAGTAATTGTTCAAGTACACCATTCAAAGCCGGTGTGTCTGGGTTGGGTACGGACGGCGGAGATTTGCAGTTCACGCTAAGTCACGAAACTGTCATCGACTCAACATCTTTAGAAGACTTGCAGCGTACATTTCGTCGACAAAGACGGCCGTCGTTATCGGCGTTACCGGCTTCACAGCTTGAAGCGCACCTTCCCTCGGAACACGGACACGATAGTAACAACAACAACAATAATGATAATCACAACAGCAAAAACACAGACAATACAGGACAACAAGAGGCGATCTCCGATGTCCGGCTGTCGGAGCCAACCATCGATGATAACAGTAACCTAGTCGCGTCCACAAGTGTGCCGACCGAGTCGTCCAAATACTCAGTGGATAAAGTTCAGATTACGGATGAGAAACAGACCGGTTCCGGTTGCCAGCCCGATGATATATCTGGTCCTACGGACAATGAGAATAACAGAATACTGTCGGATTCGACGTTAGGGACGGTCACCGACACCGACACGCAGGCACTGACGAATATCTCAAATGGAATGGCATACACAAATACAACAAGGACGACAAGCCCAAATTAAGTCATACCATTAGACTCATCCACATTATCAAACATTCTTACTAGACATTTCCAAATGTCACTTGCAAAATACATTGGTTGAGTGCCTAAATATGCAAATATAGTATCTAGAATATATCTCCAGCCCCGTGGGATAATTAACGATTCACTTAATAGCGGTATTACCTACGCCAATCAAAGTTTCAATCAAAATGCAGCCTTATATATAAAATATTCGAGTTGTTTACTTCATTCATATTGACTTATATATATATATATATATATATATATATATATATATATATATATGATTACTTTTATGTACACAGACATGTATAAAATCTGCGACACTGGCATGTCGATGTTATCGATCAACAGCTATTATAAACTGAGATCTCATCAGGCAGAGTTAGAATCCGATCTTAAGCTTAGATCAGATTTGGAATATATATATATATATATATATATATATATATATATATATATATATATATATATATATAGTATACATTTTTATTTAAACAAACATTTTTGGTTACATATGTGCATACATGTTTCAGCTGCACTCTTTCGAGAGCCAACTTTCTCAGATCTTTTAGAAAAAAATTAAAAGGTCTGAGGAAGCTGGCTCTTGAAGGAGTGCAGTATACTAAAAAATCTACTTGTTATTGAGCACTTTTAACCAACACTGCAGTTTCATTAGATTAACATCAATAGAAACATTATATATATATATATATATATATATATATATATATTATATAAACGACAACTTATGTCTGGATATCTTTTCATAGGTCCTTTATATTGTCCGAATCAGAATCTTAATTTCGGAAGGGAATTGACCGATGAATATTCCAAAGTTTTCATTTGTGTCCCAAGTACTTTCCGGCCCGCCCGGGTCCATCTTCATTGGAATGAGTATAATCAGGTACAGAACATGTGTTCGTATCATAGATGGTTTTGGCGGGAATTATATAATAAGTACGAAACTATAGTTAGAATTATAGACATTTTAGTATATTATTGCTGGTATTGAACCCCGTAATTAACAGAATACATATGTGATTTTTTTTTATACAGACATGTACATAATCTGCGACACTGGCATGTCGATGCTATCGATCGACAGCTGTTAGAAACTGAGATCTCGTCAGGTAGAATAAAAATCTGATATTTCCCTTAGGTCATATTTGGAAAGAATTTCCAATTTTTATTCTTTCCAAATATGACCATAGGGAAGCGTACTATACAGCACAGACACATATATGTATACACATGCACATGCACACACACACACACACACCCATATATATATATATATATATATATATATATATATATATATATATATATATATAGTAAGCTATGAAAATATATTTATGATAATTAAGCTACACAGAGGCTTCCGCGTTTCCTCCCCGGGGGACTCGTCAGGCTAAAATGCATATATATATATATATATATATATATATATATATATATATATATATATATATATATATATATATAGATAAAACATATAAAGGATCAAGTCATTACATTTTGCGTTAGTTGGGATTAGGTTAACATATATATATATATATATATATATATATATATATATATATATATATATATATATATATATATATATATATATTATAGTTTGTTTATATTCCCATTCATTGTTTATTACTATTGGCTCATCATTAAATGCATTATTTATTATGTATTATCGTTATACGACTCTATATGAAAAGATATTGAGTCCTTCATGTGGAGAGGATCTGCTATCTTGATTCGGTTCGGGTTCAGAATCCATACCTTAACGACCGTTTTAAAGAAGTTGGTTTCGATGCAATCATTTTCCAGGGAACTGACTTTGTTTCCCAATCCTTTACAAAAAAAAGAAAAGAACACGAAGAACATTCCAAATTCACAATTGTTACAGTATTTCTACGATTTCAACTTGGCTCTGACTTGGGACGGGAAAGGGGGGGGGGTAAGAAGCTTTTTAAAATTGTCCAAACAGATTAAAAACAATGGAAGATTTCATGAATTGAGAAATATATATATATTGTTTATTTTGGCGGCAAGTGTTACTTTAAACATGTTTTATTACCAAAAAAAAAAAGACAACAGACATGCTCTGCTTGTTTTTATTTTGTTTTTTGTTTTTTTCCTGTTTTTTTTTTTTTTACGAGTGGATGTATAGAATTTTTGGGGTTCTGGATCAAAAGTGCAAAGAAATTTATATTGTTGAACTCGAGCTTTAAACCAAGATTTTTTTTTTGTTATTTTTTTTAAAGATGGCCGAGTTAAATTTCAGAGTTCACGTGATCAAAGGCACTTATGCGGATTTTAAAATTTGAATACATGGACGTTTCCAACGGTGTGTGGCTGAATATTACGGATAGATTGGAACTACTTAAAAATGCCTGTTTATAATTTGTGCGAAATTCTATAAATTGAACTTTGTTTTGATAAACATAATACATATATACATATATATATATATATATATATATATATATATATATATATATATATATATACATATATATATATATATATATATATATATATATATATATATATATATATATATTTATTTACAGCAAGGAATACAGACGGTTGTGACATTTTTGGGGGTGGAATGAAATTGAAAAAGTATTAAAACGAGAGGAAATAATTAAAAAAATAAATAAATGTTTTTTTATTTTTTAGTTTTTTTAATTATTTCCTCTCGTTTTTATACTTTTTTTATACTTTTTAAATTTCATTCCACCCAAAAATGTCACAAACGTCTGTATTCCTTGCTGTAATTAAATTTTGTACCACGAAAAATGTATTTATATATACATACAACCCACCTACTCACACACACACACACACACACATATATAAATATATATATATATATATATATATATATATATATATATTGTTTGTTACTTTTGTTGAATAATTTTAAAAAATCAAAATGACTCATATTTATGGTTGAATTTTAAGGAATTCAATTGAATGCTTTTAAAATGAGAAAAAAATCAAATAAAAACCAGGAAAAGGAAAAAGGTGTACCCAGAAATCCATGCGCTCAAATACTGTCTTATTATAGAAATGTTTTGTTTTTTTGAACATTGGAGAAAAAAATGAAAATAAAGCTTCAAGATCTGCTAAGAAAACCGGGTGAATTCTTTGGTTAAATGTCTCTTTTATGAAGATCTCTCAATTTACCGTTCGCCAGAGAAGCAAACAATTTACCGTAAAGTTAAACTTATATATTCGATGGAACCTTTACAAAAAAGAAAAAAAAAATTCGTAAAAGAGTAAATAAAAAAGTGGTCAATTATTTCTCTCTGCCCAACTAAGAAAATGACGTTGAAAAAAGGTAGACCCGTCGCAAGTTGCCCACAATCCTAAATTTAATCCTAACCTTGAAACTTTTCAAAGAAAACGATGAAAAAAAAAAGAATAACGGGTTAGGTTAAGGGTTAGTCCTAAGTGTAAGGGTTAGGGTTCGGGTTAGGGTTAGTCCCAAGGGTTAGGGTTAGGGTTAGGGTTCGGGTTCGGGTTAGGGTTAGGGTTCGTCCCAAGGGTTAGGGGTTAAGAATGTTTATCTTATTACAAAAGTACAGATGAGCAGTCATTTTTTCTGCAATATTACAGTGTTTACCCCTGACAACGAGGACAGCAAGGCTCAGCGGCTGCATGCGAAGTCAGGGAAGGATTGTGCCAGAACCGACAAAGGAATGGCCCGGAAGCACTCTTCTACTTACCAGAAGCCCAAAAGAGAAATATACTATAACATAATTAACTTGTCTATTTTGAAAAAGGAAAATTAATTTTTCTAAAACTTTTTTACAAACTCAACGTTTGAGAGATAAAGGAGAACTTTAATAGAATATTCGAATATCTATGTATCTCATATAGAGATCAAGTGTTAGCCCTGGGAAGGGGCCGATTGATTTCTGAGAACTACGACTGAAGTAAAACGAAACAAAAAGAGACAAGAGAGCGACGGATCCAGATCCCGATTCATCCTGGATGTTTACCCCCGACACCGAGCGCAGCAAGTCTCAACTGTTAAATGCGAAGGCGATAAATCTTTCGGCCAGACCACACAATAGAATAGCACAGAATAAAGGTTGCAACTCTCATATCATTTGATTTGCTGTTCTGCGTCTGAGACGTCTTTGCCAGCCACAAGCTGACGTAAAGACGACGAGAGGACGAGGGATCCTGGTTCTGACTCCTCCTGGACTTTAACCGGTGAGGAAGAGTTGGGATTTAAAAGGGAAGTTGGGCTCAGAGAAATAGTCGATTAGAACGTTAGAGCAATGGGGCAATTCCTACAAGACAAATCTGTGTTGGAAACGTTACATGTAAGAAACGTTACATGTAAGAAACGTTACATGTGAGAAACGTTACATGTAAGAAACGTTACATGTGAGAAACGTTACATGAAAGAAACGTTACATGTAAAAAACGTTACATGTTAGACACGTTACATGTAAGAAACGTTACATGAAAGAAACGTTACATGTAAGAAACGTTACATGTAAGAAATGTTACATGAAAGAAACGTTACATGTAAGAAACGTTGCATGAAAGAAACGCTACATGTAAGAAACGTTACATGTAAGAAACGTTGCATGAAAGAAACGTTACATGAAAGAAACGTTACATGTAAGAAACGTTACATGTAAGAAACGTTACATGTAAGAAACGTTGCATGAAAGAAACGTTACATGAAAGAAACGCTACATGTAAGAAACGTTACATGAAAGAAACGTTACATGAAAGAAACGTTACATGTAAGAAACGTTACATGTAAGAAACGTTACATGAAAGAAACGTTGCATGAAAGAAACGTTACATGAAAGAAACGTTACATGTAAGCTTTGTACATAAATTATAACAATACTTCTCCGGTGAATGCTAACAAGAAAGATCTTTTCAAAAAAGACATATTTAACCCGTTTTTCTTCGCCATTTAAAAAATTTTGTACCCATGAACATTGATTCAAATAAATATTCCTGTGTTCTCGCAGACTCAGATCTCACCCTTTTGGGACATAAATGTTATTTCTTGTTTGTTTTTTTTTTGTTTTTTTTTCAGAGTTACCCACCCAAACACCCCCCCCCCAAAAAAAATGCGAATTAAGAAATCGTTAATAACATTCAAACTTCTTTCTGCAATCCAACCATATTTAATAGGAGAGTAGAAAGTGACTAACGTTGGTTTACTTTCGGCAGCCTCCTAACTCTAGCTTCCCTTATTTTGTCCTTTAGTCCTCACATTCCACGAGCGATATTTCTGACAAAGGGGGAAGAATTGCTGTTTTCTGGATCGGAATCTATCCATCTAACACGTATCGTTGGAGTTTTTTTTACCTTGAAGTAGGATTTTTTAGCTCCTTACATCAAGTGGCTTCGTGTCTTGTCTGGAGCAATTTCCATAAAAAGATATAAATAAAGTTCAATTGATTCCAGATTTGTCCACCAATGATCACTCAGTAATGTCCAACAGTCTTTGTTTTATAACCTTTCGATGATAGGCGGGATCACTTTGATCATCGTCTCATCAGTAGGAGGTGTGATACTGAATGGGCTTCATACTCACCGGACCATAACCCCCTTAGATTGAGGTAATATCTCTCAAAGCATTTCCCAGATTATTACTGTACTGAAGAGGCAGTCTCATGAGAGTATTGGGTACTTATCCAGATTAGGACTCAAGCTAAAAGCGACTTGGCGTCGGTAGTTTCCGGATGTTTATGTAGATGGTCGGAAAAAGCCGAATGAAACGTCGTTTGCGTCTAAAAAATCCAAAACGAAGCTGGATGTACAACTGGAAAAATGTTGGGTTTTTTTTACACGTATATTTTTTTTCTTTTGCGGTAAAATATCACTGAATAAGTGTTAAGACGTTGTATGGGTTAGGTTTAAGGGGTTAGGTTTAGGGGTTAGGTTTAGGGGTTAGGGTTAGGGTTAGGGGTTAGGGTTAGGGTTAAGGGTTAGGGTTAGGGTTAGGGTTAGGGTTAGGGTTTGGGGTAAGGGGTTAGGGTTAGGGTTAGGGGTTAGGGTTAGGGTTAGGGGTTAGGGTTAGGGTTAGGGTTAGGGGTT
>OY744541.1:89046169-89063669 GCA_963556195.1 Sepiola atlantica
CTTATTCCACCTTCCGGTTTTTAACATTGCATTGCTCCTGCCTCGGAATTCTCACCTTCATATTTACTTCATATTTACTTGTTTACTAGCAATGCTTCAAGCAAACTACCATTTCCTTTTATATATATATATATATATATATATATATATATATATATATATATATATATATATATATATATATAGTCTCAGAAGTTTCTCACCCATTAAAACTATATAAAAAAACATTTTAGTCCCAAGTCGTTCGGTGGAAAATCACTTTTTTGTAAGTCAATTTACTTTTTAAAGTCACTATATTAGTTTGCTTCCAAGAATTGACGCTAGTCTTAACATTATTTAAAGGATCATCAGTTGTTTACCATGAAAAACTGTTTCGGGCATTTAAAAACAAAACCGTATTTTATTTCATGGCTTCCCAGCAGAGTTGATCAGACCCCACTTCCCTTAAAAGATAAGAACAAAAACGTTCCGTATATTAGATCTAAGTTTTGTTCCAGATAAATGTTTTGCTAATTTATTTTGTTATTAAAAAATGTCTTCCTTACCTGTGTTGTTCGTCTGTGTCTAAGAATACATATATATATATATATATATATATATATATATATATATATATATATATATATATATATATATTAATTTACCATTCTGACGTTTCCTCTCAGAGGGTCAGACGATAAGGCCTTAAGGTAATTTTAACAATTTCCTTTTTTTTCCACTCGTCTGTTTCATTGATTATAATAATGCTTCCTCTAAAATTAATCCTACGATTCTGTTGTACACGAAATTTACTTACATATATATATATATATATATATATATATATATATATATATATATATATATATATATATATATAATAATGGTAATAATCCAGGTGAAAAATATCAACAGGGTGGTAATCCAGAGAATTTTAACCGGGTTTATAAAAAATGCTCAATATCAAAATAGTGCTTTATATATATATATATATATATATATATATATATATATATATATATATATATATATATATATATATGAGGAAAAAGAAGCAATGTTTCGGACAGAATGTAAAAATAAAAATGGAATAAAGGATAAGCAATTCAACAACTAACAAAAATAAACTCAAAAACTCATTTTGTATAGTTCTCCGAAATATTTCAGTCGTCTATAATACGACCGTTCTCAATCGGTTGGTGAATTAATTTTTTATTAAAGTTCACACATATATATATATATATATATATATATATATATATATATATATATATATATATATATATATATATATATTAGGGAGAGAGAATGGGTTAGAGGTATGAATAAGATGAGATAGAAAAATAGCAGAGAGACAAACATGATATGTACAGAGAAAGAGAAAAAGAGAGAGAGAGATGAACCGTGTGGGAGTTATAGACCCTTTCATACACGTGTTCCGACGCTTGCTCACCACAAGTTATTCACCGCATGAATCTTAAAATCCCAAACCGAAAATGAATATGAAACGCCAGAAACCGGAAACAACAAATAAAAGAAAGAAAATGCAAATTGTTTTAATCGTTTTAATCTGCAGACCAATTATGCGTAAGAACAACCAAAATGGCCGCTCGCAATCGTTTTCCCGCTCGAAAACGAAAGTGATTTTTTTTTCTAATATGGTTGACGGGAAGTTCAATCGAAGATGATGGTAATTTGCGAACGTTTCAATAAAGAAACAATGATATAATAAAGCAATTAAAATGCTTTTTAATTTGATTAATATTTTTAAAAATATATTTACGCAAGTGCATATTCACAAAAGGGCGTCTCCCTTCACCATAACCTTTGTATATACCTACTGGCGACCAGGATTAGGTACAATATTATAGATGAGGTGTTTCTATGTACATGCCTCCCCACAAGGGCAGAGTTAGACACAAGGTCGATTTTGTAAACTAGAGAAAATCCAGCTCCCTTGAAAGGGGCAGTTTGGATTGAGACAAAAAATTAAAATCGCTTCAGTCTATAAGGATACTTCCTTCATCGACAGAGGACAGAAAAGATGAATAAAGTATCAGAACAGATACTAGGCTTTGATCCTAGTCAAAAGGCCGGGACCGAGAAGTGGTGACATTTGTGTCTCTTTAAAATACTTTTCATGTCAACCCTTACGATACTCGGACTGCTATAATAATAAACTATTCGTCTATCTGCTTGTCACTTGATATATTATAGGCTCCAAAAGTACTCGACATAATGTTGTATAGTCCGGTGGTCGTCTCTTAATTAACACTATGTAATCATTAAGTAAGAAAAATACTTCAATCAACTCAAAATCATACTTTCTTCTTCTCGCCGACGGGTTTTTATCCTGCAAGACTAGGGGCAATTTCGGTGGCTGTAATAAAAAGCGATCAGACATTCTTATCAGATTAATTATTCTATTAATTAATTTAACAACAGGATCTTAGAAGCTGAATGAGTTTTTCGCCATGATCGTCCAGTAGGATGCAAGATTAAAACAGAAAGAAAAGAAAGAGTTTGTTCTCGTTCCATCAACCATTACCGATTAAATGTCTTAAGTAATTTGTAATTGTATTCTTAGTGGATTAAATAAAAAGTCCAGTTCGAAATTCTATAAAAATTCCCGAGTTCAACTTCAAGATTCCAAGACTTACCTAAAAAAAGAGAAAACAATTTGAACCTAGTACCCGCATATCACAAACCTAGTACCCGCATATCACAACCCTAGTACCCGTATATCACAAACCTAGTACCCGCATATCACAAACCTAGTACCCGCATATCACCTAGCCAAACTTCTTACCGTGAGGCGGTCATGACAATCATGTTTCAAAAGCGAGAATAATAAGTTTTGTATTTTTATTTTATCTTTTTTTTTTTTATCTATCTTCCTTCCACAGCGGTAAGATGTGACACAAGGTCGGGAAAGTCGGATTTGAAAAGCCAGCGTCCTAGAGAATGCAGAGCGCTCTGGCCTTCAAAAAATGCTTGGGCAGCCCCGTCGGCATTCCCCGGTAGGGGCACCTCGGGCAGTAAGCGATAAATTTACTCCACCCCAAAGAGGGGGGGGGCAAAACCTGGGAGGGATGACCTCCTAGAACTGCACAGGACAACCCCACAGACCGGCGGAATCAAGACCCGAAGGCCAAGACGATACCGGTCTATAGGGTGTAGTATCCATCAGAACAGATACTACAGTTTGATCTTAGCCAAAAGGCCATTTATTTATCTACCTTCCACAGCGGTAAGATGTGACACAAGGTCGCGAAAGTGAGATTTGATAAGTCAGCACCCTAGAGGAAGAGCACTTACCGTCAAAAAAGGCCTGGGCAGCCCCGTCGGCATTCCCCGGTAGGGGCGCCTCAGGCGATTAGCAATAAACTAACCCCTTCTCAAAGGGTGAGAAGGCAAAGCCTAATAGAGTGGACCTCCCAGAACTTTGCAGGACAACCCCACAGATCGCCGGAATCATGACCGGAAGATCAAGACGATACCGGTCTATACGGTGTAGTATCCATCGGAACAGATACTACACTGTGATCTTGGCCAAAAGTAAGGGTTATTCAACCCCTACCCACAATAGGAGTATGTGACACAATGTCGGAAAGTGGGATTTGAAAGGCCGAGAAAAGGATTAAGCAGTCAGTATGTTTATAAATTTAAAGGGAGAGAACTCTCAACGTTGCTAAATTTGAATCTCAAGTTAATCTCTCTCAAAGTGCTCGACTTACGGAGTTTCATAAATATTTTATAATATTCGTAACTTCCACCCTATTACGCTAAAGTTAACGAGTAAAACACGTGCCAATTTCTAGCCCCGAGCAAAACCATTTCAAGTGGTGAAGGAAAGCGAGAAAGCAAATAGCAATTCAGACAACCACCTCCAACTGTCGATTGTAATGAATTCGAAAAAAATCTACCACTCTATAATAAAAAGTCAACGGTGGGAGTTATTCGTTTCCTTTAGGTCATCAGAAATGATAATAATTATTTATATATGAAAAATAAAAGTACTGACGTAATTTTATGATTTTTATAGAAAAACTAGCAGGAATACTCGACGTTACTCGGGATTGAATGAGGATCACTACTATGTATTTTTTCACTATTCTCATAACAACATATTACTTTATTTGTTTTTACTGTCTCCCTTTTCCAGTTTCGACCCCTAATATAAACGGAAGAAGCTGAATGTTGGTAAAACTCTCTGAATCAGTGGCTTATACATAGGGTTTAAATTTCATCAAAATCTGATATACGTAGTTGAAGTTTTAAGCGGGGTTCTGTCTTTTAGAGTTGGGAGCACGTAGATATTCGGAACATAGAGAGGGATGTAAAGATTCGGGACCATTTCAATTGTTGTCCCCGGAGAATTGTATGCATATAAATTTCATGAAAATAGCTCCCTTGGGTTAAGAGAACGCTTAGGAATCCGGGACAACTTCTATTGTCTGACCCTTAAAAATGTTATACATATGATTAAAATTTCATAAAAATAGAATATATTTGAGGTTTTAAGGAGTGTATGCCCTCATAACGCCCTTAGGGGTGGACTTAGAGATTCTAGACCACTTCCATTGTCTTCCTCGCTAAATTTTACATAAGAATACACTTGTAGATTTTATGTAGATTTTCTAACCTTTATTTTTATAGGGAACACACAAACAGCACACATACTCACAGACATTGAGTTTTATATATATATATATATATATATATATATATATATGGGAAATGAAAAAGGAAAAACCAAGAGATATTTTTTATATATTCATCAACGTTTCGTCTTTATTGTAAGACTTCCTAAGGATGATAATTTTAAGAAAAATGTCATGCAAGTGCATCGGAATATTGGGTTGACATGATGGGTTGATAAGGAAAAGTAGTAGCCGTGGCTACTAAGAGCGCTGGACGAGGGTCCAGGCTGCGAGAAGTCAGTAGTGGCCAAGAGTGAAATGGATATGGAAAACTTTGAGTGCGTACCATTAAGGCAGCAGTGAAAAATGGGGAGGGGTGAGAGTATTAGTGAATTTGCCTTAGGGTGGGAGAGAGGAAAAGGGGCTCAGATTTTTGTTGTGGTGAGGTGTGGCATGGATTTTGAGGGGCTCGGGAAAGAGGAGGGAAGGGGGTACTCAGCGCTTTCAGTAGCCACGACTACTACTTTTCCTTATCAACCCATTATGTCAACCCAATATTTCGATGTACTTGCATGACATCTTTCTTAAAATTAACATCCTGAGGAAGTCTTACAATAAAGACGAAACGTTGATGAATATATAAAAAATATCTCTTGGTTTTTCCTTTTTCATTTCCAATTACGTCGGATTACTCTCATCCTTCCTTTCTCATATATATATATATATATATATATATATATATATATATATATATATATATATATATATATATATATAGTATTTAATGTATCACTATAAACATTTTATAAGGAGATATCATTTTTTAAGTATCAATTTTCAGTATTTACTTCAACAGTGCTCGATACGTAAGTAGAGCTATGTAGTAAGTTATGAAAATATATTTATGGCAATCAAGCTACAAAGAGACTCCCGCGTTTCATCTCCAGGCGGAATCTTCAGGCTAAAATGCCTATATATATATATATATATATATAGGATCAAATATAAACTAAAAGTAAAACTTTTAGTAGATGGAACCTATTGTGAAGAGGTTTAGCTCAATATACGAGATAGAGCAATTGTAGAGATAGAAGAAAAAAAGTGATAAATATGCGAGGATTGTCCAAATTTATTTCAAAGTTCAATTGTTCAATGCAAGGTGTATTCAGTAATAAACTAGTGTTTATTATTCTTTCCTTAAGCCAAGGCTTTTCAAAGATCGAGATCTTATCATCAGAGGAGAAATACAGATAGATAAGTTGGCTTTCGAAAAAACCAAAGTTCAAATATTTGAAAAATATGAAAAATATTATTAAAGAATTTTTGTTAAAAAAACGCAGTGAAAAAAGAAAAGTTTCGTAAAAAAGTTATGTGGTTTGTCCGGGTGGTAAATTTCTGTTGAGAGGAAGTCCGATGAATTGTAGAACGCGAAAAAATATATTTGCAAAAATATTTGCGTAGGAGCAGTGTGGAGAAAAGTGTTCAGAATAATAGGTAAATCCAAACAAAAAGAATTGAAAGGAGAAAAATTGGCCATTATTGAAATACTACCTGGACCGAAAAAGGCAAATGACATCTCGTTCAAAAGGGTCTAAATCCACTAGTTTATTACTGAATACACCTTGCATTGAACAATTGAAATTTGAAATAAATCTGGACATTCGTCGCATATTTATCACTCTTTTTTCTTCTATCTATCTCTCTCTCTCTCTCTCTCTCTCTCTCTCTATATATATATATATATATATATATATATATATATATATATATATAGAGAGAGAGAGAGAGAGAGAGAGAGAGAGAGAGAGAGAGAGAGAAAGAGAGAGGTTGAGAGAAAGAGATACAAGAGAGAGATATAGATAGGTAGAAAGAGAGTGACATATATATATATATATATATATATATATATATATATATATATAGAGAGAGAGAGAGAGAGAGAGAGAGAGAGAGAGAGAGAGAGAGAGAGAGAGAGAGAGAGAAAGAGATACAAGAGAGAGATATAGATAGGTAGAAAGAGAGTGACATATATATATATATATATATATATATATATATATATATATATATATATATATATATATATATATATATTAGTAATACATCTAGATAAATGGCGAGTGCAAACATTGGCGAAGCATAACTTTTCTCCATAATTGTTGATGCGTGGTGTCCACTAATTATACAATTATACAATTATAAATATAAAACACGATTTTTTTTTCAAAATATTTTAAAAATGATCAAAAACGAAACAACAAAAGCAATGCGATCGATATCTTCTTCGATCCAATTGATACAACTATTGTGTCAAATTCTTGATCGATTAGTATCCATTGAGTTACTTAAAAAGTAAATATTATTAACCTGAAAAATATTTTGTTTTAGAATACGGCATATCGATAAATTTTGCCGTCATCGAAATAGTATTTGGTATTTGAAATGAAATGGCAAAATATATGGGATTCTTATGAGTTCAAGGGAAGCAACTCTTGCTAAAAATAAATGTTAAGACAGATTCAAATGAGTGGTAAGATTTACTTCCCTTGTCGATCAGTGACATTTTCTATATTCCCTAAGTATATATATATATATATATATATATATATATATATATATATATATATATATATATATATATATATAAATATTTGTTATTGTTTATATTTTTATCTATGGACGTATACGTTTCGTCTCTTTTCAATCAAGACTCATCAGCATAGAAGTACGACTATTCACCACCGGTCACATGATTCGAAACCCTGGACTACAAGTATTGAAAAATACATATATGAAAATATATATATATATATATATATATATATATAGTGTTGTCCTTGGTTAGAAAGCATTGTTTATATGGAAATATTAATTATTAAAAATAATAATAAGCAATTAGAACGCCATACAATGCATTTTAGTTTTATTAACTTTTTTTTCAATTTAATTTTCGAAGATATACTTCTTCATCAGAATTACTGAATTTCAAATAAAGATATATAAAAATACCTTTCATTTAAAAAAAAAAAAAATTAAATTGAAAAAAAAAAGTTAATAAAACTAAAATGCACGTTATTATTATTTTTAATAATTAACATATATATGTGTGTGTAAGGAACTCAACATCTTTGAAGCACGGGGATTAGTATGTATTAAAGTGAAATATTTATTATTATTATTTTTTTTGCAAGCTTACGTTGTACAACAACCTTGTAAGGCGAGACCGTCTTATAGTTTTCTTTTTCTTTTCTTCCTCCTCATTCTGATGGTATTTACCCCGAGGGGTCGAATCACAACACGAGCAGAAAGAGACGTCAAGTTCTTAAGACGTTAGGATTAAGTGTAGTCCTGGCGATGTTATGCGCAGATTGGCGCTTTTTTTTATAAGTAAGGAAATCAACATCTTTGAAGCACGGATTAGAATGTATAAAAGTGAAATATTTTGAAAATCAACAATCGTGCAATTTTAAATAAAAAATTCATCTATTTAATTTTTTTTTTGCAAGCTTTCGTTGTAGAACAACCTTGTCATGCGAGACTGTCTTATAGTTTTTTTTTCTTTTCTTCCTCCTCATTTTGATGGTATTAACTCCGAGGGGTTGAATCACAACACAAGCTTTTTTTTTATGACAGTTGATAATTTGTATTATTTGGATTACTCTCGTCTTGGTTGCCAACATTTCGGCCGATGTAATCTTCGACCTTCTTTATGTTACATAGACCGATACAAAATAGTTTGGTCATGCAACTACTACATGCACTTCACAACTATCTTTCTTGTTCATGGCCCTTTTCGACTCTTCACGCTTCACCAAAAGCTTCATATAAACGATATTTGTCTTCTCCACGACGCGACGATATAATAATTGTCCATGGCAGAGTGGGATGTATATACATAGTGCGGGGCCTGTTATAAATTAAAAGCGAACAGCACGAGGAAAATATATACGAAACAGAAGGTAATGAGACTACTCGCCGTCTAGGTGTATAAGAAAGATTCCGATATTTTGACGTTAACCCTCCCCCCCCCTCAATAAACATGTAGTTGATCTCACACACAATTGTGTGTTAAGGGTCTACCAGGATGGAAAGAACAGAGAAGGGGGGGGGGGACACAATCCAAACCTTAACTAGGAGAGCACAGGGAGTAGTGGAATCCTGGGGAGACTAGTTGTTAGTCAAATCCCAGAGAAAGCGAACGGCTATTTCCAATAAGAAGTCAATGGTAAACGGCGGTTGCGAGACGCAAAGTGATTTTTGAATAGAAATCACTCTAGACAAGGCATGAAGCCACTTGATGTAAAGAGTTTTAAAAAATACTATTTCAAGGTCAGGAACAAGCCAACGATAAGTTTTAGATTCTGACAAAAAAAATAACCCAGCAATTCTTCCCCCTTTGTCAAAAACATCGCTCTTCGAATGTGAGGACTAAAGGACAAAATAAGGGAAGCAAGAGTTACGAGGCTGCCGAAAATAAACCCAAGGTTTACAGCAATAAGCAAAAGAAGTGGCGGGTGTCCGGAGAGAATTGTTGTCACTCAGGCCCCAGGAAACACCAGGGGTGGCTATTTAATACCTAAATCAGACCGACAGAGTGTTGGGGTAGTCCTGTCCTCTGTCGGTCTGAAGTATGATCCTGAGTGTGCAGTTCTAGGAGGTCCACTATCCCAGGCTTTACCTTCTAGCCTTTTGAGAAAGGGGTTAGTTTATTGGTACCGGGGAATGCCGATGGGGCTGCCCAGGCAATTGTTGTTCAGCCAGAGGACGCTGGCTTTTCAAATCCCACTTTCCCGCCTTTGTGTCTAATGTTCCGCCATTGAAGGGAGATAATTCAAACCACGCGTTGTCGCCAGTGAGCGATCAGTGATAATGACCCGTGTAAGAATTCCTACTGAGATCTTTTTTAATTTCTATAAATGTCCATTACGACCTTAAGTTTCTCCCATTGATAATAAAGACATCGCCTATATAGAGAATAACCCCTTATTTTGCGGTTGTCGGTCTTCAATCTGATTTTTTTAAGCCATTAGTCTTTGCAGAGAGGGGTCGCCTGGTATTCCCCCAATGGAAACTCGTCTAATACTGACTGAGTTTTACGTTGGTCAAGATCAAAGTGTAGTATCTGTTCCGATGGATACTGCACCTCATAGACTGGTATTGTCTTGGCCTTCGGGGCTTGATTTACGCCAGTCTATAGGTTTGTCATGTGCAGTTCTAGGAGGTGCACCCTCCCAGGTTTTGCCTCCCCTCTTTGGGGAGGAGTAAGTTTATTGCTTACTGTCTAAGGCGCCCTACCGGGAATGCCGACGGGACTGCCCAGGCAATTTTTAAATGGCCAGAGTGCTCACCTCTCGAGCGCTGGCTTATCTAATCCCACTTTCCCGACCTTGTGTCACATCTTACCTTGTGGGAGGTAGATAAATATAAAGATCAAAGTGTAGTATCTGTTCCGATGGATACTGCACCCCATAGACTGGTATCGTCTTGGCCTTCGGGGTTTGATTTACGCCGGTCTATGGTCTGTCCTGTGCAGTTCTAGGAGGTCCACTCTCCCAGGCTTTGCCTCCCCTCTTTGGGGAGGAGTAAGTTATTGCTTACTGTTTGAGGCGCCCCTACCGGGGAATGCCGACGAGGCTGCCCAGGCAATTTTTAATGGCCAGAGTGCTCACCTTCTCGGGCGCTGACTTTTCAAGCCCCACTTTCCCGACCCGACCTTGGGTCACATCTTACTTTGTGGGAGTTAGATAAAACTGGCCTTGTGCCTAACTTCCTGGAGAGGAGGTAAATAAAAAAAAAAAAACGGTGATATAACGAGAACCGGTGTATCAACTTGATTATGCTGTAATCACACATGAGCGATGTTTCTGACAAAGGGGGAAGAATTGCTGTTTTCTAGGGCAGAATCTATCCATAACACTTATCGTTGGCTAGTTTTTGACCATTTTTTTTTTTTTTAGCTCCTTGCATCAAGTAGCTTCATGCCTTGTCTAGAGCGATTTCCATTACAAAAAAATACCCACGGCCTCCGTTCAGTCTCGAGAGACAATGGACACTGCCTGTAAAGGTTCCTGCGCGTGTTATTGTGAAGCAAGGGTTGCGCAAGCCACACATACACATACACATACTCTGAAGCAGCAATGCTTGGATCCAATGACAAAGAGAAGTCGATAACGACTGGAAACAATGCCGAGATAAGCAAAGAGCACATACAGCACCTGGTATTCCTAAATGGTCGCCCATTTAGTACTGGCCAGGCTCAACGTTGCTTAACTCTAATGATTTAACGAGAACTGGTGTATCAGCGTGATTATCCCGTATTACTAGTAATGTAAGAAATAATAAGAATGGCACTTTGAAATACGTTTTGATATACGAGAATTATAAATTGCCCGTGCAAGGGAAATAACTCGTCTCAAATATCAGAGTTATCTCCCATGGACTGATAATTTTTCAGTTTAATTTTTTTTTGTGATATTTATGATTCGACTTGCATTTTCGATGGCACATCGCATTTTGACAATTGGATTTCAATTCGCCCAGTTCCGGTTCGCATGAGTCACCAATATTACAAAAAGAGGTAAACATATAGATCGACGTCACACAACATAATGCGATTAAAAAAAAAATGCGTATAGGCGATAAAAATGTTTTTATGTTGTTGTTTTTTAAAAAGAAGAAATAATGGTACTTATATAGATCTTGACCCAGTTTTCGCGAGTTTCTTGTCGGAAGCGTTCGGCTGTTCTACGCAAACGCCCGAGTGTTGACGAGCCGATTTGTACTAGACGACAATTTTGATAGGTTGCTGCGTCCTATGATTTTAAGTTATATTTTCAAGAAATTTTCTAAAAGAAACAACGACAAAAAAAAAACAAGCGAAATTACTGTTATCAAATAAATATTTTCTGTTATTTTGATACGTTGCTGCGTCCTATAATTTTTAGTTATAGTTGCAAGAAATTTTTTAAACAACAAAACAGAACGAAATTACCGTTATCAAATAAATATTTTAAACCCTAACCCTAAACCTAACTCTAACCCTAACCCTAACAACAAAACAAGCAAAACATTAAAATCATAGGACGCAGCACCGTATCAAAATTGTCGTCTGGTACAAATCGGCTCGTCATCTGTCGGGCGTTTGCGTAGGATAGCCGAACGCTTCCGACAAGAAAATCACGGAAACCAGGTCAAGATCGATATAAGTACCGAAACAATTTCGAGTAAAAATCTATCTATTATTACGCATGCAATCGGAGGAAAACCACGTTTGAAATGTGAAAATATGCTACAAGAATGGAGTCTGAAAGCAGAACGGCTAAAAATTGGAGTCGAACAAACAGGAAGTGCTGCCCTATGTGAAAACGGGGCGTAGTTAAATAGAAACGAAACAGAACAATCACTTTGATTATCCTAGGAAGCAATTTTAATAATTAATTACAAGACTTTTATTCGTTTTAGAACTCGTGGTTTACAATCCAGGTTTTTGTATGCCTGATGCGACCATTTTCTGTTTTATCCGAAAAAAGTATTAAAATGTCGTTTTCCCCACTATCTAATATTGATCGGCCTTTGTTCCGATAGATACTACACCCCATAAACTGGTATCGTCTTGGCCTTCAGGGCTTGATTTACGCCGGTCTATGGGTCTGTCCTGTGCAGTTCTAGGAGGTCCACCCTCCCAGGCTTCGCCTCCCCTCTTTGGGGAGGAGTAAGTTTATTGCTTACTGTCTGAGGCACCCCTACCGGGGAATGCCGACGGGCTGTCCAGGCAATTTTTAAACACCACTTTCCCGACCCGACCTTGGGTCACATCTTACTTGTGGGAGTAAGATCAAAACTGGCCTTGTGCCTAACTCCTGGAGAGGAGTAAATGAATACTCCACACACATTTTGGGTTCTTGTTGCTGGAAAAAATTGCAGTGTATAAAGACAAAACACCAGTTAGCATTTGGTACTCCTTGATAGAACTAACATCGTCTTCTTCTTTCGTGTGAATCAGATGATTCTGGTGGTGGCATTAGTTTCCCCGATGTTTTTCTTCTGGAAAGACATCGGGTACTAACGCGAAGGACCACGAGAAGGTTGCCAACATCCCTAAGTGAGAGTGGTACTGTAGAACCGACTGGATTCGAACTTGGAATACCCAGATCTTCAGTCCGTGTCGTTATCCACTTAACCACCGTAACCTCCCAACCAACCTCGTGATTCATTGGAAAGGTTTTTGAGGATTTACCAAAAAAATTGGGTAAACGTTCAGATTGACGACATAAACAGTTTCTTCAAAAAGTTGAATAAAATGAGTGCATAGGCGATTTTAGATATATATATATATATATATATATATATAACGCGGAGGCCTCTGTGTAGCTTAATTGCCTTAAATATATTTTCATAGCTTACTACCTAGCTCTACTTACGTATCGAGCACTGTTGAAGTAAATACTACAAATTGATACATAAAAAAAAATGATATGCCCTTATAACATTTTATGTGGATACATCAAATAGTAAAATGATATATATATATATATATATATATATATATATATATATATATATATATATATATAATAAAGTAACACGGAATCACATAATCACCGGTGCGATAATTTATATCGATTATCCGACCTAATCAAGCACCCAAACGAGGAGATTACATGTTTGAAAATGCGAATGTTAGGGTATAATCTGCATTTTCAAACATGTAATCGCCTCGTTTTGGATGCTTGAAAAGGCCGGAGGGTCGAAATAAATCATCGCACCCGTGATTATGTGATTCCGTGTTACTTTATTTTATTTTATTCTTGTTCTGTTCATTACATTGAGCTCTCATACCCGGATTTCTTCCTGGAATTTATTTCACTCTAACACACTATACAGGGTGTTTCAAAAGTCTTGGGAACATAACGATTTTTAATAACTCAAAAACTATTAGGAGTTGAAAAATGAAATTGGTACCGTTGGATAGGTTAAAGTTTCAAGTTTTGTGGGGAATCTTCAAAGTTGCTCAATATGAGCACCATTCGTCACACGGCAGACATCTAGTCGATAGTCCATTTCCTGCCAAACGCGTTCCAGCATCTTGACGTCAATGGTTCCCACAACTGCCATTACTCGAGCCTTTAGTTCGTCAATATCTCTTGGAAGGGGCGGCACATAGACTTGTTGCTTGACAAAGCCCCAAAGGAAAAAGTCACACGGGGTAAGATCTGGAGACCTAGGAGGCCAGGGCATGAGAACGTCATCACCTCGCCCAGATCTCCCAATCCATCTACCAGGCAGCCTTGTGTTAAGAAACTGCCTTACTCTAAGACTCCAGTGTGGTGGTGCACCATCTTGTTGAAAAATGAAGTCATCAGATTCTGCTTGTTCCAACTGAGCCATTAACCAGTCTTCCAGCATGTTGAGATAGGATTCACCAGTGATAGTTGCCTCTTCAAAGAAGAACGGTCCATAGACACCTTTCTTGGAAATTGCACAAAACACGTTCACTTTTGGTGAATCTCGCTCGTGCTCAAGAAGTTCATGAGGATTCTCAGTACCCCATATGCGAGTGTTATGCTTGTTAACTTTGCCATTCAGATGGAAGGTCGCCTCATCGCTAAAAACAAGCCGGTCATCAAAGCCGTTATCTTCCAACTTCTCTTGCATTGCAATGCAAAAGTCACGGCGAAGTGGCTTATCAGTGTCCTTCAACTTTTGGACCAACTTGAGCTTGTAAGGTACCATTTGCAGTCGTTTCCTTAAGACACGCCAGACAGTTGCTGGAGCAAGCTGAAGTTCCCTGCTGGCTCTTCTCACTGATTTACGGGGGCTCCGCTGAAAGGCTGTCCGAACTTGCTCAACTGCATCTTCTGAAGTTGAAGGGCGACCTTGGGCACAAACACCCATCTTTCACAAATTTAGCATGCCATCTGACAATGGATTTCCTTTCAGGGGCTTCTTTTTTAAATTTCCTGCGAAATGCACGCTGAACACATGTCCACGATTCAGTCTTTGCAAATTGGAGGACGCAAAATGCCTTGTCTTGTTTAGAGAACGCCATTACTGCACCTGGAAAGATAACACGAAAATCATTAGTATGACCAAAAACTTGATTAAGCAAGCTTTAAAATGGCACCAGTTTCATTTTTCTACCTGGAATAGTTCATGAGATATACGCATTTGTAATGTTCCCAAGACTTTTGAAACACCCTGTATATATATATATATATATATATATATATATATATATATATATATATATATATATATATATATATATATATATATTGTGTGTATTTAGGTAGCATATTTTCATTAAGGCAAACATTATTAAATAACACGGAGTGGTTTTGTTTGATGCGACTTTTTAAAAAATACTCGAAGCCCTCTACATAAAAACTAAACATCCCACAATTAATAATGTCAATTATGAAACTAGTCGCAACATTTTAAAGTGTCTAGCATAATAATTAACATTACAAAATTCTTAGCCATTAGGTAGTTATACGTTTGAATCGTATGCACTTTCTTTAACGTCATTAATTTCTTAACGGTTTAAACAGTCAAACTTTAAATCTTTCGTACGTGTAGAACGCCATCACGCTCTCATGTACATTTCAACTTTACAGACGCTTTTTCAAGTTATAAACTACTTGCCGTTCTAATTCAAAAGTGAGCACAACCGTAAAGTCATGATTTGTAAAGACACTAAAACTAATACCGCCTGAAGATGATTTGACGATTCAAATCGAAAGTACTTGCAAAAAAGAAAAAAGAATGGAACAAGAAACCCATGGATCATATTTACATCAATTTGACCGAAACATTAGATGGACAATTCGGAAAATTGAAAAATAAAAAAAGTCGCATCAAACAAAACCACTCCGTGTTATTTAATAATGTTTGCCTAAATATATATATATATATATAATTTAAAGATTATGACATCAAGAACGTTTTGGAGTTAAAATCAATTTACCTTAGTAATAGAGAAAAAAAGATGTTTTCATATTTTTTCGTCTTGAGCGATACAAAAAGACAACAAGGCACTGGTTCCATTTTGTTAAAATCTCGATTATTCTAACATTTCAAACGTGTTTTTCTTCAGATTACATGCGTAATAATAAATAGATTTTAACTCGAAATGGTTCTTCATGTAATGATATTTAACAACAACAACATAAAACTATTTGTATCGCCTATACACAGTTTTTCATCGAATTTTGTTTATGTCGTCAATATAGTTGATTCCCGACAATTGCAGAGACTGGTACTTTAAGAGTAATGTTGTTCGCTTTAGGGATAGGTTAGGGTCAGGGTCAAAGTGGAAGTTAAGGTTAGGGTTATGGTTATGGTTAGGCTTAGTGTTATGGTTAGGGTTTGGGTCAAAGTAAAAGATTAAGGTTATGGTTAGGGTCATGCTTGGATTAGAGTTTGTTTTTGGATCATAATTTAAGAAATAATAATTTATGGGTACCGGAAGACAATATCAGAGAGAAAAGTTCTAAATGTACATTACTTAACTTGTTAACATTGGCACCTTTTAGTACATGTGAGATAGGTTAGGGTGTGGGTCAAAGTTGGGGTTAGGGTTTGGGTCAAAGTTGGGGCTAAGGGTTGTGGTCAAAGTTGGGGTTAGGGTTAGGGTTTGGGTCAAAGTTGGGGCTAAGGGTTGTGGTCAAAGTTGGGGTTAGGGTTTGGGTCAAAGTTGGGGTTAGGGTTTGGTCAAAGTTTGGGTTAGGGTTAGGCTTAGGGTTAGGGTTTGGGTCAAAGTGGGGATTAGGGTTAGGGTCATGCTTCGATTAGAGTTTGTTTCTGGATCATAAGTTAAGAAATAATAATTTATGGGTACCGGAAGACAATATCAGCAAAAAAGTTCTAAATGTACATTACTTAACTTGTTTATATTGGTACCTTTAGTACATGCGAGATTGGTCAGTATACGGAAATGATTAAAGTACCGAAACTGGTTGTGAGAACTTTTTATATCACCCAAAAAGTCTCACCCAATCCCTCCCAAAGTGGGAATAATGTTTTAACTCTGTTTACTCGTGGATGTTTTTTGTTATTCGCAGTTCCACGCCTCCCCACGAGGGCAAAGTTAGACACAGGGTCGAGTTTTAATGTTTAAAACATACCAGCTCTCCAAAAAGGGTCTCTCTGGACAGGAAGGAAAATAAAAAAATTACGTCAGTCTAATAGGATTTCTCCTTCACTGGCCGAGGACAGAATAGACTAAGCTAATTATCAGAACAGATACTACACTTTGTCTCCTAGCATAAAAGGCCAAGTGTTGTTTGTCTGCTGAAGAAGGTTTTACCAATCGTCGTTTTATAGCCTTAACAAGGAAAGGCCAGAGGTCACCAGTTTCAGACTGCAGAGAACGACGTGATGGCAAAGCAGAAACGTTTTTAATCGTTGTGCATTCTATAAATTCATGTTGAATGTAAAGAGAATTACACCCACTTAAACTCCATCTAGAAGCAGAAACGTCTAAATGAAAATCCCGACTCGATAGATCTGCAACCAAGTTGCGAAAATAAAGATCTAATGGAGTTTTCTTTAACTTCAAGAAAAACTTCTATTTTCTGCTGGAAATACTACGTCTGGAACCAAATTACAAATCGAGCGGCGAAATAAGACATTCATGAAGTCAAGAGACTTAAGTTTCATTGAATCACTTAAGTTTGTAGCAAAAAAATGTGATGATTCGTTAGGAGAACAAGTACTTTCTCGGATTGCGCATCACGCCTATCATATTTTGTTTAATGGAAATCGCTCCAGACAAGGCATGAAGCCACTTGATCTAAGGAGCTAAAAATTAAATACTACTTCAACTAGCCAACGATCCGTGTTATATGGATAGATTTCGCCCCAGAAAATAGCAATTA
>OY744541.1:89071169-89073669 GCA_963556195.1 Sepiola atlantica
CTACTATTCTCATCTTGAATGTTTTTATCACAACGTTTCGGCCGATGTAACCTCCGACCTTTTTCAGGTGTACCTTGTCAAACTTTGAAATCTTTCGGTCGAACTCGGGAATCTGGACGGAATTTCTAACGGAACCCTTTATTTAAACAAACGGGGGTAGCATGCTCTCGTTCCATCTGCTATGGCTGGGAAGAAGTCTTCAGTAATTCGCAATTCTTTGTATCACCCGCACTGAGGATTGAACCTTTAACTTCAGATGACTGTCACTTAGAACTGAATTTTACATAGTACTATATCTACGGGTCTTTATTTAAGTTAAGATGTATTTTGTGTGATCAACACATGTAGGCAAAATGCTTTGATTAACTCAGCTTTGGTATAATAACACAGTCAAACCTCTGCATATGAAGTTTTCCTACACACGACGTGAAATTCGATCAGATTATCGATTCTACACCCGATGGAAAACCAAACATACGACCTCAAAGTTTCGTGGTTAGCCCGCTACGCGGCAGCACCTACGACACGAAAAAGAGTTCAGTTCAGAGTGTCACTTTTATCCCAGAACTAATTAAATTCGTATGTAAAGGTTTGACTGTAGATTCTTGTTGCAGACTGTTCAATTTACTTTCCCGCCAATGAAACGATTACAGAATCATTTCCAACAAAAAAAGACTACGCTGCGAACAGGATTCGAACCTGTGCGGGAATAACCCATTGGATTTCGAGTCCAACGCCTTAACCACTCGGCCATCGCAGCCACTTGAAAATGAGCAGATAAGATATCATAAAATCTAATGTCATGAAATATAAAACAAAACAAAACAAAAGCAAACATATATCATATATTAAAGATCATTGTTACCAACTCGGCCGTCGTAGTTGTTGCCTTATCAGTTCAACAAATAAACTTTGTTGATTTGAAAACACGTATATGGAAACTAGTTGACGTGAAATGCAACCCCTTCTCTTGTGATAGCTTCATCATTTTTAAAATGGCGTTTTTCGCGTTTCGCATTCGAACTCATCATTTTAAGACGTATTTTGTGTGATCAAAACATGTAGCAAAAAGCTTTTGATTGACTCAGCTTTGGTATAATAATAGATTATTCCGACTGCAGACTGTTCAATATACTTTCCCGCCAATAAAGCGATTAAATATTCACTTCCCCACAACAAAAGTGTATACGCTGCGAACAGGATTCGAACCTGTGCGGGTATACCCCATTGGATTTCGAGTCCAACGCCTTAACCACTCGGCCATCGCAGCTACTTGAAAAACCAGCAGATACGATGTCATGGAATCTAATACCATGAAATGTTAAATTACATAAACAAAAGCAAACGTAACTCGTATATTAAAAATAATGTTTCCCAACTCGACCGTCGGAGTTGCTGCCTTATCAGCGCGACAAATAAACTCTGCCGATTTGAAACGAATACTAGTTGACCTTTTGAACGAGAGGAAAGCACTGGTCTTCAGTCCGAGTATACAATTCTTTCAGATTGTAGGTGCTCGACTGAGCTCCATCCCTGGTCCGACTCTGTAAAACATTCTAGCTACAACAACAGCAAATAACTTCTCTCTCTCTCTGTCTCTCTCTCTATCTCTCTCTGTCTGTCTCTCTCTGTCTCTCTCTGTCTGTCTCTCTCTCTGTTTCTCTGTCTTTCTCTTTCTCTCTGTGTGTCTGTCTCTTTGTCTCTCTCTGTCTGTCTCTCTCTCTCTGTCTCTCTTTCTCTCTCACTCTCTTTCTCTCTCTCTCTTTCTCTCTCACTCTCTTTCTCTCTCTCTCTCTGTCTTTCTCTCTCTGTTTCTCTGTCTCTCTCTCTCTCTTTCTCTCTGTGTGTCTGTCTCTTTGTCTCTCTCTCTCTGTTTCTCTGTCTCTCTCTCTTTCTCTCTCTTTCTCTCTGTGTGTCTGTCTCTTTGTCTCTCTCTCTCTCTATGTCTCTCCCTCTCTGTCTCTCTCTGTCTCTCACTCTGTATCTCTGTCTCTGTCTCTGTCTGTCTGTCTGTCTGTCTGTCTGTCTGTCTGTCTGTCTGTCTCTCTCTCTCTCTCTTTCTGTACCAAAAACCAAACGGAATGTCCCTAGACAAAGTGTATTCCGTAGAACATCTCATCTATGGAAGAAAATACCACGAGACTGCTTCCCAACTGACTGCAACATGGTCGTCTTCAATTTTAATGTAAACAAAGCCGTCCTCTTGGATAATCAATTCCTCTTAAGTAATCTTCTATCCATTCGATCTATTGTTTCCAATCATGTCGTGGCGGTGATCACCGTCCAACTGACCATCTTTACCCCTTACTATTGAGTGACCCCCCCCCCGACCCTTGATAAGGGGGTCATCTATTAGTAAAGAAACACAGCAAAAACACTTACAGACTGAGAAAATTTGTATGAGAAACAGTTTTACAGTCATCATCATCCACGTGGAGTTCCGTACTTGTTACTGTCCTAGCATTTATCTCTTTTTGTCGGCCCTTTTTTCGTAGGGGAT
>OY744541.1:89078669-89091169 GCA_963556195.1 Sepiola atlantica
AAGACATCGGGTACTTACGGGAAGGACTACGAGAAGGTTGCCAACATCCCTAAGTAAAAGTGATACTGTGGAACCGACTGGATTCGAACTTGGACCACGCAGGCCTTCAGTCCGTGTCGTTATCCACTTAACCACCGTCACCTCCTATGCTAGCCGTCCGCGTTTTACCGTTGAGCCGCTAAAATCTTGGCTCGCTTAGAATTGTGCAGCCGAAATTTATTTTAGAAAGGTTCCAATGTTGTGAGAAAGGGCAGACAACTCTGTTTTGTTTAAGTACATAATTTCTAGCTTCTCCGAAAAAGAACGTAATGGACGTGAATGCCTTGAATATGCGCGGGTTATTATATTTAAGTACTCAACAGAAAGTGGTGGAGTTTTTACAAGCGCAAAAATTCTATTTTCTTCAATAAATGTTCTATCAATATACTGTTGATTTTCACAAATTGTTATTTCTTCGAAAAATGTTCTATTAATTGAATTTGCATGACTTCTTATTTTAAAAAAATGCATATTTTCCATTTTCGGAGAAATTGCGTACTAAAAAAAGAGAGTTGTCTGCCCCTTACACCATTGGAACTCTTCCAAAATAAATTTCGGCTCGTGTTCCGCATCTGCACGCACAAGTGCCTTTATCCAGTGAACTGACGATCAGCAAGTGGATCCTGAACACTGTGGGTGTAAGCCTATTGCATAATCCGGTAATTTTTCAGGGTAGGACCCGAGCTAAATTTGACCTCAACGCTAACGACGGGGTCAAATTTAGCTTGGGTCCTAATCTGGAGAAGCACTCATAATTTATATTGTCCGATGAGGAAATTACGTTTTTTTCGCTAGTGTGCTTGTTATTTTTTCAAGCAATCACACGTTCGAGCTGGATACGAGTCTGGGTCGTTTTCATTCAAAATCCGTCTGACAGTTGATATATTGCCCTCTTGGGGAGTCAAGTTAATGCCAATATATGACAATAATTTTTTTTTTTATGTTCGTAAACTTTTTTGTAAATTATAACAAGTTCCAGGAAGTCTTCAACCCAAGCAGTACCTCCACCATGAGAAAAAGTGATTTACCTGTCGCCCGAAGCAGCGTAACCCATGTAAGAATGTCGAAATGAGGGGGGGGGGGCGATAATTTTAAAAAACTAGATCTCAGCGCTGATAAGCTACCCATCCTCTCAAATAATACTGACCTTGTGCCACATGTTGCTCTCGTAGGGAGTCGACTAAATGCTAAATGCTATCTTACCCTTTTTAATGAGGACGCATCCCTTTTTAAAAAGTTGAAACCATTGTGAACATGACGTCACATGTTTGCAAACATGTGACGTCATTTGGGTCACATCAATCTCATAAACTCAATTTCTAAAGCAGTTTTCTTGTTCACACACCATTAATTTAGTCAGTAAGACAGGATAAGTTAGTCTGTGTTAACATCATTAGATTGCTTCATGACGTCCGCTAACAGCTGCTGCGATGGCCGAGTGGTTAAGGCGTTGGACTCGAAATCCAATGGGTTATTCCCTCACAGGTTCGAATCCTGTTCGCAGCGACGTATGCTTTTTTCATTTTTAATCATATATTTCAAAGGCATTTGGCGATGATACGAATCCGATAAGGCAGTAGCCATATGAATTAGATTCGCATATGTAATTACGGCTTCATAGGTTCTTATAAACATGTAAAATCTGCCACATGTAAAGAGTTAGTGGCCTTTTCGCGAGGACCGACGTGTTGTTTATATATATATATATATATATATATATATATATATATATATATATTATTATACTTATATATTATTATTATTATTATTATTATTATTATTATTATTATTATTTATTTATTTACTTATATATATCTATATATATTATTATTATTTATTTACTTATATATATATATATATATATATATATATATATATATATATATATATATATTTTTTAAGTAAATAATTTTAAATTGTGTACCTACATACACCAGCGTTTCAAGCTTTCACTCACATCAGTGTAGGGATGATATATATATATATATATATATATATATATATATATATATATATATATATATATATATATATATATATATATATATATGCGTGCTGCTGGACTCTGGAACTCCCTCCCTGCTGCCTGTTTTCCTGACGGTACTGACATGCAGAAATTTAAAACTAATGTAAACAGACATCTTGCTGCACAGCTTCCAATTTAGGTGGACCCCCCCCCCCCCGCTAAAAGTAAAACAAAAAAACTCAGTAGCCCCTTACGTCTATAGTGGCGGTCTGCCTTGTTTGGGGTGAACAATGTTTATATATATATATATATATATATATATATATAAATATTTCAAATACGTGACGGGGTCGGGACCCTAATCCCCTTCAAAGTAGGCCCCTTGTGCTTGCACACACTTAGCCCACCGATCCATCCACTACCGGAAACACCTCTGGAAGTTTGTTTTAAGAATGGTGTTCACCTCCGCCGTTGCGTAGATTCAGCAAGTGGTCGAAGAAGATGTGATGGGTGTAACACAAATTTAGCAGTGGTTCAACCGATTCAAAAATGACCGCACATGAGCGGAGAGTGACCAGCGTTCTGACAGCCCCCAAACTGCTCGGAGTGCAGCTGTTGTTGAGAGGGTGCGAAAAAAGAGATAATGCAGAACGCGACGGCGGAGATGAACACCATTCGAAAAGAAGACTTCCAAAACAAATAGTTAATTAATGAGATGTCAGTTTGCAAAGCAATATGCTAATTAATTTCTCTTACGCCTTCGATCGCATACTCAAAGTCTGAATATTAGAAAGATGTTTTTTTTGTTGTGAATTTGAATTTGGTGTTTTAATCTCAGTGTTGGTGCGAGAAATGGACAAAATTGATATAATTTAATATAAATATAATTTAATAAAAATATAATTTAATAAAAATATAATTTGAATAAAAAAAATACTACTTCAAGGTTAAAAAACCCGAAAAAACGTAGCCAACGATAAGTGTTAAATGGATAGAATCTGACAACAGCAATTATTCCCCCTTTGCCAGAAACATCGCTCATAAAATGTGAGGACTAAAGGACAAAATAAGGGAAACGAGAGTTACGAGGCTGCCGGAAGTAAATCCAAAGTTAGTCACTTTCTACTCTCCTTATTTGAGGACGAACTGGTGTTTTTGAAAAACTGTTAAGACGTCATCGGTGAAGTCCGGCCTGTACATGAGTGGAAGGGTCTCTTTTTTTCCGGGGCAATGACCGAGACAGAAGGGCACGGCAGATGGAAGGGTCCAATAAAATCTGGAAGTGTGAAGATGCAAACGTTTGACAGAGCTCATGGCGTTGGTCATCAAGTAGGGGGAAGGGTTGAAATAGGGGTGCGCGGGTGTGGGGGGGGGGTCGAGGAAATAAGGAATCGGGAGTTCTGGTGGACGCGATAGTGGGAGAAAATGAAATTAGGGGAAAGCAAGAAAACTAAAAGAAGGAGAAGAAGAGAGAGGTGGCGGGGTGAGAACGGATGTTATCTAAAGTTAACCGGGGAAAGTGGGGTTTAGGGTTAGGGGTAGGGTTAGGGGTAGGGTTGAAAGGCTAATTTCATTAATGAAAAAGGAATGAAAATGACTGCTGTGTTATTTGCTGTGTCTTAAGTATAGCAGAAAAAAGAAAAAAAGAAAAAAAAAAGAAAAAAAGAAAAGAAGTGAATAAATAGTTGAGATAGATAGAGAGAGAGAGAGATAGATAGAGAGAGAGAGGTAGGAGAGAGGGAGAGATAGAGAGAGAGATAGAGAGAGAGAAAGAGAGAGAAAGAGAAAGAGAGAGAAAGAGAGAGAGGGAAAGAGAGAGAGATAAAGCGATAGATAGATAGATAGATAGATAGAGAGAGAGAGAAGAGAAGAGAGAGAGAAGATAAGAGAGAGGGGGATAGAGAGATATATATAGAGAGAGAGAAAGAGAGAAGGAGAGAGAGAGAAGGAAAGGAATAGTTCAGAATTAGAAAAGAAAGAATGAATGAGTGAAGAAAAAAAGAAAGACAAGGATAAAAGAATGAATGAAATAAAAAAGGGTGAATGATGAGAGAAAGAAAGAAAGAAAGAAAGAAAGAAAAAGGAAAAAAGAATGAAAGAAAGAAAGGGAAAAGAAAAAACGAAGAAAAAGAGAATTAAAAAGGTAAGAAAGAGTAAGGAATATAAGGAGTTAGGGAGTAGGAAAGGGAGAGTGAAGAAGAAAGAGAAAGAGAGAGAAAATAAACAGGGAAGAGAAAAGAAAGAAAGAAAGAAAGGACGAATAAAGGAAAGAGGGGGAGAGAGGAAATCGGAAGTAAAAAGTGAAGAAAGAGAGAGAGAGAGAGAGAAAAATGGGGAAAGAAAAGAAAGAAAGAAAGAAAGAAAGAGAGAAAGAACGAATAAAGTGAAGAGAAAGAGAAAGAGAGAGAGAGAATAAATAGGGAAAAGAAAAGAAAGAAAGAGAGAAAGAACGAATAAAGGGAAGAGAAAGAGAGAGAGAGAGAGGGGGGGGAAGAAAGGCAGAAAAGGGGGGACGTAGTGAATAATGGAAAGGAGGTTGGCCTCATGACGACTCTCCCAAAGTCGTCATCGATTTCTCTAATTTGAAATCGTAATTGATTGTTCTCATTCATATCCGATCAGAATTCATTAGATTTAATAAGAGCCTCGTTCTGAGATTTCCCTCCCCCCCCCCCCCTGCTTACTTCGTCACCGCCGTCGATTCGTTCCTTCGTCGTCCGTTTCTGCCTCCTTCAAGGAGTCACGCATTTCGACGCTCGTTTCGGCGCCCACTCGCCTTTGATTGCGCTCAATCAGTCTCGACATTAGACCCACCACCACCACCACCACTACCACCCGATGTTGCGCCATCACTATTCGACGGGCGGGAACCAACACCGTTTTCGACCAGCGTGTCTCTCTCTCTCTCTCTCTCCCCCCCCTCTCTCTCTCTCTCTCTCTCTCTCTCTCTCTCTCTTTCTCTCTCTCTCTCTCTCTCAACTTCACTGGCTTCCGTTCACACCCACAGTAAACTCACATGCTGTACCACTGACTACTCCGTAACATTTTAACTGTTGGACTCTCCGAAACTTTAAAGTTTCTAAGCTATATACTACCGGTACCTAACAGGCGTTGTCCGGTAACTTTTGTTGCATTTTTTTCAATACTCTTTCGGAAAAGGCAACCAAAAATTTATTGCCGTTACTTAGTGAAACGAATGCTACGAAATCGAACGGAAAAATACGAAGCAAGCGTAACGTGTGTACTACGAATGTGAACGGAGAAAGACGAAGCTAGTTATGCCGTTCCGAATGTTACCGACCCCCCTCTTCTCCATGTTAAGAATGCTTTCTAAAACTCCGCCTTTAAATCTATATCTACGTTATCCGAAACAGTACCTTTTTTTAGAACGAGAGTACTGTTTCGGATAAACTAAACATAGATTTACAGGCAGAGTTTTAGAAGCCATTCTTAACATGGAGGCGGGGAGCTTCGGTAACATTCGGAACGGCGGAACTTGCTTCGTAATTCTCCGTTCACATTCGTAATATATACGTCACGCCTGTAAATTTTTGGTTGCCTTTTCCAAAACAGTACCATTTTTATTTTGTTTTTGCTCGTTTTTTTTTCTTTCAGATATGCGTTCTTTTCATTAAATTATTATTATTATAAAATTTTGACGTTGCGTCACTATGCTTGTTCTACAACGACTTCGATGGAATGTGCTCCGTGGAACTTGCTGCACAACATAAATACCCCTGACCAACCAGATAATCAGCAAAATCACCCCCCCCCCCTTCACTGCAGAGATTCTCAAATGCCGGGAAACTTTATACTCTAATAACTTTTTCCTCGAGCTGCTTGCCTTTGGAACTCCCTACCTGCTCACTGTTTCTCCGACTATACCAACAGGCAGAAATTTAAATATAATGTGAACAAATATGTTGCTGCACAACTCCCCACTAAGGATGCCCCTATTTATTTGTCCCCTAATCCACAGTATCCCCTTACGTCACAGTGACAACATGCCTTAAAACACATTTGATATTCTATTTTTACTTTCTTCTAGCGACCACGTGTTCGGGTTTCTTTCCATGATACGCGGTCGCCATTTTGCGTGTTGTATTTTCTTGAGTACACACGGAGTCGCAATAAGATTTTTAAAAAAGTTAATACCACGAGTCTGCCTCCCAACCGACTACAACATGGTCGTCTTCAAGTCTAGTAGTAATAAATGCTTATCGAGCCGTCCCCTTTGAAAATCAAGTATTCTTAATAATCTTGAGCAATCAGTAAACAAATAAAAAATGGGTGAATTTAGATTATTGTACATTTATACAGCATAATAATGTTGACAAAGCAGTTCTCGTTCAATTACCACAGTTAAGCAACGTTTAGCCTGGCCAGTAGCAGATGGGTGACCATTTTGGAAATACTAGGCGATGTATATGGGAGGAGAGCGAAATCTCCCTGCAAACAAAAAAGAATAACAATACAGCCATGAGATTCCCTTAGCAAATACTTTACTATGAGCTGCTAATCAACACAGACGGAAGTTCTGTTCCCAATCATGTGGTGAATCTTGACCGAAAGAGTATTCAATTCGTTATGTTTTATTCTCACAGAGACAGTTTGTCAAAGACAAACGTAAACGAATGTCATAAACTAGAGGCGAGCAACCTCCAGCCCGCGGGCAACCTCCGGCCCGCGAAGGCTTAGCGTCCGGCCCGCCACCCTGCTATGCTTTATTATTGCAATCCGGCCCGCGGATCTCCCAGTAAAACTCATATAATTTTGTGACATAGACGTAAAAGTAGGTGGGATAAAAATGTATAAATATCAGCGAGCGATGATGCATGTATATTTCATTTTTCTTTAACTATTAATTTCAAATCCTTGGCCTGAGATAAAAAATAGAAAAAGAGAAAGAGAGAGGCAAAGAGGAAACGTGAGACGAGGAAAGGGCATGAAAAAGAGAACTTATGTGAGGTGTGTCAAAACGAATGCTGGATCAACTTGCTACTTCCCCCGTCATTATTTTTATGATTCCAAAATGACTCTTCGTCGGCGCCTTTTATAACATCACATACAGAAGTCTCTTGAGAAAAAATATCAGATTTGTCGAGTGTTCAATGCAATTTTTGTACAATTTATTCATGTAAACAAAATATAGTAATTCTGAGATTTCGTTTTTCACTCCGGCCGCGATCTCCTTCCAAAAGTCTCATCCGACCCTCACTCTGAAAAGGTTGCCCGCCCCTGTCATAAACGATGTATTATGATGTTGGCTAGACCTTTTTTGGGAAAAGGTCGGGTAACATATAATAGAATATATCGAGAGTCGTACAAATTTAACACGGTGACTTGGATAACCATCTATACTTGTCCCGTTACGAGAGTTGGCTCTCTTTTATTCCCTTGGAGCATCTCATTCTCCAACCTCAGGAGGGGTTACTAGCTTACTCCACATCACCATGATATATAAAAGAGGGTGAATAGGATAGACGCAAAGATAGAAAGCAAAGGGATAAAATAAGATAAATGAAAAACATTGGATGAAAAACAGTGAAAACGAATAGTGACTGTAATCGTTATCGGAGTTTGTAATGCAGTAGCGAGATATATTGCATTGTTTCAGTGCGTTTTTGCCATACACACATATATATATACCTATATATACATATATATATACATAGATATATATACATATATACATATATATATACATATATATGCATATATACATATATATATACATATATACATATATATACATATATATATACATATATACATATATATATACATATATTTATACATATATATATACATATATATACATATAAACATATATATACATATATATACATATATATGATAAAATATACATATATATATACATATACATATATATATGTATACATATATATACACATATATACACATATATATATACATATATATATACATATGTATATATACATATATATATACATATATATATATACATATATATACATATATATACATACATATATATATATATATATATATATATATATATATATATATATATATATATATATATATATCTTTCCAAATATGATCTAAGGTTAAAATCGGATTTTAACTCTACCTGATGAGATCTAAGTTTATAACAGCTGTTGATCGATAACATCGATATGCCAGGGTCACAGATTTTGTACATGTCTGTGTAAATAAAAAATAATCACACATATATATATATATATATATATATATATATATATATATATATATATATATTTATATACATATATATATGAAGTATAAATATTAATAAGTATTAATAAAATGTATATTAACGAAAAATACGTCCCTATAAAGTTAAGGGCGACGAATAATGCATTAATCTGTATCACTTAGGAAGTTAACAACTAATTAATAAAGCAATTGCAAAAACGCTGCAATCACCTACAAAAAAAGAATTACATAAAAAGGTCATATTTGTACGCAAGGTGTCATAGTCTAGGGGTAAAACGCTAGACTATTGACATCACATCGAAGGTTCGATCTTTGTCTAAGTTAGCCATACTGATGACGTCTTTGAGCCAGAAACACGTTTCCATGGATTACTTTTATGTACGTATGAATATTAATAAATATTGATAAAAACTATATTTGTATCTATTAAAATATTATGGCATGCTGAACGTATTGGCGGTAAAATCAATTGGAAAAACAAAAGCTTTTTTAATTAGCCGACACAAAATGCAAGATAAACGTTCACTAAGTTGATTTAAATAGTTTGAACGGAGAATGGTTAAGACGACGCAAAGAAGTAAAGTGAGTTCTATAAAATATTTATTTAAACTATTAAAATATTTATAAAAATAATTTCAAAGCGGTTAAGAGACAATTAAAATGCAATTTTTTTAATAAACATATTATTTATTTTAAAATTTTCGATTCACACAAGAATCTTCAGAAGGAAAATACAGACAATATGTTTTCTTTTTTTAAAGCGATATGTTGCCACTTAGCTTTAAAAAGTTTTTTTAAATGAATAAATAATATGTTTATTTTTTAAAAATTGCATTTGACGGGTAAAAGAATTTTAGTCTGCGGACGTAATTGTAGACAAGTCACATGAATTGATATTCTTATCATTTCATCCTTTTATGAGACGCTTAGCTTAAAAAAAAATTAAAAGAAAGAAAAAAATATTGTCTGTATTTTTCTTGATGAAGATTCTTGTGTGAATCGAAAATTCGAATTTTAAATAAATAATATGTTTATTTAAAAAAAAACATGCATATTACTGGTCTCTTAATAGTTTTAAAATTACAAATTTAAATTACTTCTAACAGTGGAAATATTTTACTCATTTATAAAAATATTTGCATTACAACATAATTCTTTTGTTCGCTTCGTCTTAAGCATTCTCCGTTCCTGAATTTTGGATAAACTAACTTAGAGAACGTCCATCTTGGATTTGACCAGGTAGAACTGTTTTTTGGCGAATGTAAAAAGGTTGTTTTTTTCGTTTTTATACGTAACACTGAATTGATGTTAACGCCAATACTTGGTGGATAGTGAGATTAGATGTTGGATAATGGCCCTATGGGAATGGACGTATCTGTTGGAAATCGTTGGTTTGACTTGCGCGAATTAGTGCGGGTGGACCCGTGCAGTCGAGTGCAGAATAAGGGCTGTTCTCACAGTCGGACCTCACAGACGTGACAGGGTCACTGCGTGACGAGACCTCAGATCAAGGGTCAATGCGCACCTGCGATAGAGGCTATGTGACGTCACGGGCCTTTCCGTGGGAAGCTGAGAGTTCAGCAGTCTGGGTTTTGGAGGCGAACCTATCAGACGTGATTTTTATGATGTAGTCAGCAACATACATAGGGGAATTGTTTCTCTAAGAAAATACAGGCGAAAGATCTCTTTCCCCCCTCCACGAATTGTTAAGACTTAATTGATAAGTAACAACTAT
The DNA here is from genome assembly GCA_963556195.1 of Sepiola atlantica. Classification (NCBI taxonomy): domain Eukaryota; kingdom Metazoa; phylum Mollusca; class Cephalopoda; order Sepiida; family Sepiolidae; genus Sepiola; species Sepiola atlantica. The sequence goes on from OY744541.1 coordinate 89,088,632, forward strand.
AAAGTACTAATTTGCTCTCTCTCTCTCTCTCTCCCTCTCCCTCTCTCTCGACGTTAGTGAATATCTCCCAGCTGACGGATAACTAACGCTTGAAATGAAACAGAAATTAAATTTAAAGGATTGTTTGTCTTCGGAGTCGGTCATGAAGTTTTTGTTGTAGCGGCAATGTTTACGGCAGTAACGAAGAGAAGAAAGAAGACAACCACTAGACGACACGCACCCTCTACGCGGCGAGGGAGAAATTTAAAGGTATGCAAACTAATATGATTTTTGGTGTTAAAAATGACGAGTGATAAAACGAGAACTGCCACGGCCCGTTCCGGGACGAGTATACAAAACGAGGATTGCCCCGGCCCGTTCTGGGACGAGTATACAAAACGAGGATTGCCCCGGCCCGTTCCGGGACGAGTATACCAAACGAGGATTGCCACGGCCCGTTCCGGGACGAATATACAAAACGAGGATTGCCGCGGCCCAAGCAGAGGGGCTATGCAACATAGAGACTCTTTTTGGACCTTGTCTAAGAGGGAGAGACTAGTGGATGGTGCACCAGCATTTTAAAAATGAATTATAATAATGAATTATAATTAATAACAAGCCGCGCGTGCGTGGTCCCCCTTTGTATGTGACTCGATGTGGCGAGTGTAAAATGCAAAAAATTTGGGCAATTTGGGGCATTTTTGACCCCCCCTTTGACCCCCTGGGGGCGTGAACCAGAATTTTTCTGAGGTCAAGGAGCTTATTTTATATCCAGAACAATTGCCTCTAAATTTTGGCCAAGTTTCAGAAAAATTGAATGGATGATTCAAACGTTATGGGAGAAAAGGGTAATTGTTTGCCATTTTGGCGGCTTTTGACCCCCTGGGGGCGCAAACCAGATTTTTTCCAAGGTCAGCGATACTTATTTTCTATTAGGAACAATTACCTCCACATTTTGGCCAAATTTAAGAGAAATTGAATGGATGGATGAAAAGTTATGGGGTAAAAAATGTCATTTTTTGCCATTTCGGTGCCTTTTGACCCCCTGGGGGACTAACCAGATTTTTTTTTTTAATCGGAGAATGTCACTTTCTAACCTGACAAAAGTTACAACTTCATGCAAAATTTCAGAGAAATTCAATGGATGGTTGCGGAGATGGACGGATGGATGGACGGACAGACGGACGGAAATGCCTCAAAACATGGGTTCCCCGATTTTATAAATCGAGGGACCAATAATTAATGTATATTAATTGTACATGAGGAAAGAAAACGTAGACCATGGGTTCGAGGCCATTTTTCGATCGTGTAGAATTTAGCGTCCAAATTCACCTTTCAATTTGGTACCGTCTTGCTACCAGAGCTCCCATATGAATATCAGTGTGAACACTGGCGAAGCATAATTTTTTCAACCCCGTCATTTTTGACGGAGGGTGTAAAAGAGTATAACGATATTTGTATAACATCTTCCGAAAGTTTGGCAAGATATATAACCGAGGGAATCCAACGAGACAGGAGCGTCTCTCATTGAGCACGGCAAGAATTAAAATTCATGCCGGCTTCTGTTTCTCCGCCGGTAGATTTGATTTGCATAAATATTTACATATTCGCCGGCGTTGGTCTTGTCTTCGAATGTCAACTCTTGTTTCAAAACACGCTTTGGCGCCTTCGAGTGTCGACGCCGAGGCACGCGCGCCGATCACACACGAATGATGCGTTAAAAGATGGCGACACATCTCGGCTTTTCGGCGAATTACCCCTTGCAAATGGAGACGAACGTTAATTACTAATGGATATGTCAGCCAAATTATTCGCCATCGATATGATAAAAATGAACAGGTACTCGTCAAATAAATGGTTTCATATATATATATATATATATATATATATATATATATATATATATATATATATATATATATACATATATATATATATATATATATATATATATATATATATATATATATATATATATATATATATATATATATATATATATATGTGTGTGTATCTTGGCAGCATCTTTTCTTTTATACAAGTATCATTAAAAATAACGGACATCTTGTGTCTGGATATTTTCCGTCTGAAACTAAGAACCTAATCAGGAAAACGGAAAGGATCTTAGAAAAAAAAAAAAAAAAAAGATATATATATATATATATATATATATATATATATATATATATATAGAGAGAGAGAGAGAGAGAGAGAGAGAGAGAGAGAGAATAAGTAAGAGTGATAAACATGATGTAACGAATGTCCAAATTTATTTCAAATTTCGATTGTTCAATGCAAGGTGTATTCTGTAATAAACTAGTGTTTATTATTCTTTCCTTAAGCCAAGGCTTTTCAAAGATCGAGATCTTATAATCAGAGGAAAAATACAGATAGATAATTTGGCTGTAGAAAAAGCCAAAGTTCAAATATTTGAAAAATATTATTAAAAATGTAGTGAAAGAAAAGTTCAGTAAAAAAGATATGTGGTTTGTCCAGGTGGTAATTGTCCGTTGAAAAGGTGTCCAATGAAGAGGAGATTTTGGGGAAGAAGAAAACTTT
>OY744541.1:89101169-89123669 GCA_963556195.1 Sepiola atlantica
ATTGTAGCCCTAACCCTAACTCCCATGCAACATTTCCTAACCGTAACCCTAACCCTAACCCCAATGCAACATTTCCTAACTGTAGCCCTAACCCTAACTCCCATGCAATATTTCATAACCCTAACCCTAACCCCAATGCAACATTTCCTAATAGTAGCCCTAACCCTAACTCCCATGCAACACTTCCTAACCGTAACCCTAACCATAACACCAATGCAAAATTTTCTAACCCTTACCCTAACCCCCATGCAACATTTCATAACCCTACCCCTTACCCTAACCACTATGCACAATTTCAGCCTGATCAAATAAATAGTATCAACCTCGCCATTCGGAAATACTCACAAACCAGAGAATCCCCGATACCAAGTCCGCAACAAACGGTGTCCTATCAGATAGTTTGATTTCTTTTCGGAAAATGTAATAAATAAAATGTTTTTGTTTTTCATTTTAAATAAATTATTCTCGACAAATAATCAATCAAATATGTGATGTCATTTTTTTTGGGGGGGGGGATATAATATTTTTTGTTTTTTGTCAAAACATTGAAATACGAATGTTTCTATTAGTACTAAAAAAAGATATAACCAACTATTTGATTTCTTATTTTTGTGAAAAAAATTTTTTAAAATAAAAAATGAGTACAAAACTTTTCCTGTTTTCTTAGACACCTATTTTCTTACTTATTTTTTGATCAAAACAGGAAGTCTTTGATATCAGGAACCAACTCTGACCGGACACCGTTTGCTGCAGACTTTGAGTCGAGGATTCTTTGATTTTGTCGGTGTACTTCATGCAATATGGATCTCCGTAAGGCTAAGATATGACTTTAGCCCAGGGGCGGGCAACCTCCGGCCCACGGGCCACATCCGACCAACGAAGGCTTAGCGTCCGGCCCGCCACCCTGCTAAGCTTTATTATTGCAATCCGGCCCGCGGACCTCCCAGTAAAACTCATATCATTTTGTGACATAGACGTAAAAGTAGGTTTCAATTAAGATTTACAGTGGGATAAAAATGTATGAATATCAGCGAGCGATGATGCATGTATATTTCATTTTTCTTTAACTATTAATTTCAAATCGTTGGCCTGAGATAAAAATTTAAAAAAGAGAAAGAGAGAGGCAAATAGGAAACGAGAGGCGAGGAAAAGGGCATGAAACATAGAACCTATGTGAGGTGTGTCAAAACGGATGCTGGATCAACTTGCTACTTCCCCCGTCATTATTTTTTATGATTCTAAAATGGCTTTTCGTCGGCGACTTTTATAATATCACATACAGAAGTCTCTTGAGAAATAATATCAGATTTGTAGAGTGTTCAATGCGATTTTTGTACAATTTATTCATGTAAACAAAATATAGTAATTCTGAGATTTCGTTTTTCACTCCGGCCCGTGATCTCCTTTCAAAAGTCTCATCTGGCCCTCACTCTGAAAAGGGTGCCTGCCCCTGCTTTAGCCCATTATTACGTTTTCAGATGGAGATATTCAGGACTGACTTGTTCTTCTGTTGTTGATATCTTCACGTGGTCTATGTTTTGATAAGTTCTGCATGATGTAAATATATATATATATATATACAGTAGAAAGAAAGAAATAAATGTTTAAAAAAAAGAAGAAGAAGAAGAAGAAGAAGAAGAAGAAGAAGAAGAAAAATCGACAGTTATGAACGCCGACTTTAAACACCGGGAGTTGGCAAAGAAGAAGAATAAAAAGAAAGAAAAAGAGAAAAAATTAACGGTTAACTTATAGACGCCGATTTGAAACACTGAGAAAAGAAAAAAATCAACAGTTGTGAACGCAGATTAGAAAAACTGTAAGTGAACAAGGAAAATTAATATTTATTTGAGGTTGGCGACAACGGGGAGATGGACAACAAAGGAGGACGAGGGAGAGAAGGAGGAACTAAAGGTATATATACATATTTATTTATTTATTTATTTTTTATTTTTTGATGTGTTGATGTTTTTTATATTTATAATATAAAACTAAAAATAATACATTAATCCCTTTAATAATAGTGTCATGGATTCGTCCAAACATTTTAAAATGCAGCAACATTTTTGTAAGTAACGGATAGATTTTATTAGACAGACAGGTAAAGAATTTTTTTTGTGTGTGTCTTAAATAACTAATATAAGTTAGCAAAACATTTATATGGAACAAAACGTAGATTTAGTATAAGGAACGTTTATGTTTTTGTCTTTTAAGGGAAGTGGGGTCTGATCAACTCTGCTGGGAAGCCATGAAATTAAATACTGTCTTGTTTTTAAATTCCCGAAACAGTTTTTCATGGTAAACAACTGATGACCCCTTAAAATAGTGTTAGAAAGAAACTAATATAATAACTGTAAAAAATAAATTGACTTACATGAGTGATTTTCCACTGGAAGACTTGGGACTATAAGTTGTTTTTAAAAAAAAAAAAATTTTTTTAATATAGTTTTAATGGTTGAGAAACTTCCGAGACTATATATATATATATATATATATATATATATATATATATATATATATATATATAATTAATTATTAAAGACACTATATGTACTATCATATATCATCAGATCCTTTTACTTTGTAGTCTTCTTTGAAGATTCAGCTCAATGTTTGTCAATTATTAATAACAGAGCAAAATATAGAACAGTTTTTTTTATTATATTCCAATAACCATGGTTTGTTTTATTACTTTTATTTTTATTTTTTTCACATTTCCAAAAATTCCAAATTTCTGTGAGATATATTTAACGGTCCGTTTCATTTGTTTTGTGCCAAACAACATTTGTATGTCAATATCGTCTCTGCAACACTACAAAATCATCAGAAAAAGTTCACAAATAATAAAATAGTTCTTAGATTAGAGTGTCTTGAAAAACACCCACACCATACATCAGTTTCATTTTAAGGTGAAAATAAACAAAAGAACAAACAAAAAATGTATGATGTGGGTGTTTTTCAAGACACTCTAATCTAAGAACTCTTATTATTTGTGAACTTTTTCTGATGATTTTGTAGTGTTGCAGAGACGATATTGACATACAAATGTTGTTTGGCACAAAACAATGAAACGGACCGTTAAATATATCTCACAGAAATTTGGAATTTTTGGAAATGTGAAAAAAATAAAAATAAAAGTAATAAAACAAACCATGGTTATTGGAATATAATAAATAACTGTTCTCTCTCTCTCTCTCTCTCTCTCTCTCTCTCTCTATATATATATATATATATATATATATATATATATATATATATATATATATATATATATATATATATATATATATAACTTCTTTGTAATATAGCAGGAAAAATCCTAGCAGAGTGCTCAATTAATTGAGAATTAAAATTAAAAATTATGAGCGTAATATTTATTTATTTTGGTACAGAAAAATTAGTACAACATTCGTACCGTCGGTTTCAAGCACAGAAGGACTTAGCCATCCCGCTCTCTTCAGCTTCTGTTGTCATCTGTTTCGGAAATGTGAAGTCACGTGTCACTCTCGTTTGGACGCGTTATTTGCTTAGAGTGTTATGTATGTTTGTTTACATTTAGTGAAGATAGGTTTAATAAGGTTTGAAAAAAGGGGGCGGGTGAAAAGTAACAGTTGAGATTTAAACCAGAGGAGATTAAAAAAAGATATCAAAAAATAAAAAAATAAAAAATAATTTAAAAAATAAAAATTGACTCACGGGATTCATATAGAAATATTTTTTTAGTTTTTTTTTTATATCTCTTTAAATCTTCTCCGGTTTAAATCTCAACAGTTACTTTTCACCCTTCCCCCTTTTTTCAAACCTTATTAAACCTTCCTTACACTAAATTTAAACAAACATACATAACACTCTAAGCAAATAACAATGTGCAATGTGTGTGTGTGTGTATATATATATATATATATATATATATATATATATATATTGTGTGTGTATTTAGGCAGCATTTTTTCATTAATGCATGTGTTGTGAAAACGACAGAACTCTTCTGTTTAGTGATTCCTTTTTTTATTTTTTCCATTCGTCGAATGATCTTTTTAACGTTGAAATGGAATGAATTAATGTAGGATCCGTGTGTTTTACTAACGTTTTCGATTCTCTCCGGAATCATCTTCAGGTCTTTAATGGCAAAAATGAATAAAAAGCGAGTGAAAGAATGGAATTTCTTAAAAAATACGTTTATTTATTAATAAATAATAATTCGTTTATTTATTAATTTTATTTATTATTCTTATTATTTTTTATAATTTTAATTTAAAATAGTGGCTGATTTAATTTGGTCTAGTCTAATAATTATAGAGAAGGAAAATGGGGGAGATAGGCAGTAAGTAATTTTAATAAGATGTCCCTATTTTTTAATTGAATTAATTATATATATATATATATATATATATATATATATATATATATATCCGTCCCGTCACACAAATGTTAGCAAGTAAAAAATGCCGGACGAAGCCATTTAAAATGTTTAGGGGAATGGAGAAAGCAAATAGTCACGCCACCCACCGTCACTGTTTAAAATTGATCGAGAAAGAAATCGTTCACTCTATTTCCATGATGAGACGTTTTCTTTAATTTTTCCTATCTTCTTTCTATACCGATTGGTACATTTGTAGCAGTTACCTCCTTCGTTCACACATAACTGCACCGGCTGGCCGTTAGGTGTCGCTTATTCACCGACAGGTGGCGTTGTAAAAGCGACACCAGAGTTATCTGCCCGTCTTGGTATAAAGGCCGGTGTAAACACAAAAATCACTCTTATTCAGTCAATCCGCCTCGCAGAGACGTCCCCTCGGCACCAGCTGGGACGCATCGCCGAGAACACCGACGAGGAACCTGGAAAAGCTCTTTCTTCTGCTACCGTCGCCTCACTCGAAGACTACTACCATCTTCACTTGAAGAAACCCCCACGGGCAGTCCGTAGAACCATTACATTTTTCTTCTTCCTCAACCGGACACCGTCCAACTCTCTCTTCTACCTATTTTTGGGTCAATAAACCACCTCTTTTTTGTTGCCTGTTACTCAGTTGTTCATTCAATTCATTTCGTGCGATAAAAGTAAGGAAGGGACAAACTATCCCTTCCTTTACAAATGGTGATCCCGACGTGATCTTTTTTTAACTTAACCAATTGTGACGCAATTTTAGATGAATATGAAAACTAATGCGAACACTAGCGAAGCATGAACTCTTTGGTCATTCTTTTTTTTTTTTAGATGTAGTGTGTAGAATCGTAAGGTAAAAAAGAAAAGAAAAATGAGAAAGAAAAGAAAGAAGGAAAGAGAAGAGAAAGAAACAGTGGTAAAAATAAAAAATGAAGGAAGGAGGAAAAATAGAACATGTTAGAACCAAAAAGTTAGGAGAAAATTAACAATAAGGGCGGGGGGGGGGGGGGTAATAGGGGATATATTAAAAAAAGGTATTATTCAATGAAAATTAATATCGAATAATGTTTTAAATCCGATCAGTGTTGAGATTAGCGTAAATAAATTGATTACTAAATAATTAAATAAATAAATACATAATTATTTAAATAAATACATAAATAAATAAATAGAATAATTTAATGAATAAATAATTAAATAAATAATAAAATAAATAAATAAATAATTTTAAAGAAATAATTAAATTAATAAATAAATAAATAAATAAATAAATAATTTAATAAATAAATAATTAATTAAATAAATAAATAAATAATTATTTAAATAAATACATAAATAAATAATTAATTGAATAAATAAATAATTTAATAAATAAATAATTAATTAAATAAATAAATAACTAAATAAATAAATAAAATAAATAAATTAATTAATGAATAATTAAATAAATAATTAAATAAATAAATAACTATATACATAAATAATTATATAAATAAATAATAAAATAAATAAATAAATAATGAAAAAAAAAATTAAATAAATAAATTAATAAATAAATAAATTAATTGTTTCATAAATAATTAATTAAATAATTAAATACATAAATAATTAAATAAATAAATAATTATATAAATAAATAAATAAATAAATAACTAAATAAACAAATAAAATAAATAAAATAAATAAAGAAAGGAATAAATAATTTAATAAATAAAACTCGATTTCACAAAGAAAACAATGGAAATGATAGCTCTTCACGACGACCAGAACAAAACAGAAATAATAAAAAAAAACGAAACAAGACAAAAAGCCCCCTAAAAAGCCTGTCACCCCCCCTCCAAAATAACTCCAAAAAGCCCCTAAAGATAATACAAGACAATAGAAATAAAGCTGGAGAAAAGGTCTCTCTCTTTCTCTTTCTCTCTCTCTCTCTCTCTCTCTCTCTCTCATCCATTGACCCCTTTCTCTCTCTCTCTCTCTTTCTTTCTTTCTCTTTCTCTCCCCTCATATCTTTCTCTTTCTTCCTCTCCTATCTTCTTTTCTCTTTCTTTCTTTCTTTCTTTCTCTCTCTCCCTCTCCCTCTCTCCCCTTTTTCCTCTCTTTCTCCCCTCTCTCTCTTTCTTTCTCTTCCCCCTCTATCCCCCTCTTCCTCTTTTTCTCTCCCTCTCTCTCTTTCTTTCTCTTCCCCTCCCCGTCTCTCCCCCTCTTCCACTCTTTCTACCCCCCTCTTTCTCTTTCTTTCTTTCTTTCTTTCTTTCTTTCCCCCCTCTCCCTCCCTCCCCCTCTCTTTTTCTATCTCCCCCCCCCCTTTGTCTCTTTCTCTCTCTCACGCACACATAAACAAGCATAAACCCGTACGCACATACGCTTAAGAAGGGCTTGAGCAAGACGCACGGAGAGAAATGTTATAATGTGTTTTTCTTTGCGCCCTATTCAAATCTCGCTGCACACGTGAATCCGGTCCCTATTAATCTCGTAATATCTCGCAATGGCGTCCGTCGCACGGCGCTGTTGATGGATAGCGGTTAATTGGCCGGACATCTCCATACAGACCCACGGACCCCTGAGCGCGCCAGTCCCCACCCTCGGACGTTTGCTGATACTGCTGTTTACTTTAGACGAGCAAGCAGAATCAAACAATATTAATCTACCTTCGTGTCGCCCCTCTGTCATTTACACTTGATAGCTGAGATCCTAAAATCGATCCGACTCCAACTATGCGCCATTTTAAGCTGATGACGTTTCGACGCCCTGCTTTCGTCCGTTCAGAAATGAATGAAGAAAGAGTTGAGAAAGACGGAAAAAAATAAACACGGAAGAGAAAGCACACTGTAACATATATATATCTATCTATCTATCTATCTATCTATCTATCTATCTATCTATCTATATATATATATATATATATATATATATATATATATATATATATAAGTCGCTCTGGCTTTGTAAAAAAAAATTTTTAATTAAAAAATTAAAAAAATTAAAATAAAGTATTTCCAGAATGTTTTGGAAACGACCGTACGCCATACTAGACTTGTTGTTCTAATTCTTTGAACAATTGGAATGTTCTGATCCATTAAATCATCTTATATATATATATATATATATATATATATATATATATATATGAGAGCCGGATCAGTGTTTATGCTTCAAGTTCTTTATATGTTGATTGTGTTTGTTTGGTTGTTTTTGTAGAAGAAAAATGCATTTTTTTATGGCTTTGCAGAACATGATTGTGTTTTGCAAAGGGAAAGGAAGAAAAACAATAACATCAATGTTTGGTTGAGTTTTGGTCAGGAAGCCGGTATCTTCGGACAGCCTGATCTGGTAGCACCAGATAAGCATATTTTAACTCTTTTAGAATTTAGCTACACACATAAAAAAAAACTTCTGGTACAAAAAATAAACTGTTTTTATACAAAAAAACAAACAAATTTTAACGGAATTTCTAGTTGATATTACTTTTGATGCATGGCCATCCCTACTACAGGCCAGGCAATCGGGCAACTGGCGTCTTTTACTGGGGGCCATGTGAATTTTCTTAAATATTCGATATAGAAGTTGCAAACAAAGATAAAATTTCTCTGTGAGATTAGTTTGATGTTTTTATGTGTTTTACATACCAAATAAGAAGAACCACAATGAGCTAATTGATAAATTTGACAATTATTGACAAATTCCTATAAATGAAGAGACAGGTCATTTTGAATAAACAAAGGCAAATGCATATTTCAATGAAGAATTTTTATTTCAATCTTGGATTTTTTTTTTAGAGATTTTGTACTTATGTCAAAAGATCATTACTTGTATATTGTGGTTAAAAAGAAAAAAAGGATCGGCACCAGTTGATGATATAGTTTGCAACTTCTATATCGAATATTTAAGAAAATTCACATGGCCCCCAGTAAAAGACCCCAGTTGCACGATTGCCTGGCCTGTAGTAGGGATGGCCATGTTTTGATGACAATCGGCAAGTTCAATTTTATATACGTTCAAAAACACATAAGAATTTTGTATCAGAGCAAACAAACCGTTTTATTCAATACAGACTTTTTACTTCAAATTTTAGGGAATGGGAACTATTTTTTTTATTGAAGTTTTTCCTTTCAATACAAATTCATCAACCATCTTGAATTTTAGTTTATGTGTTTTGTTTTTTATATAGTTTTACATTCAAATCACTATCGGTCTTCGATCTTGAAAACGACTTCATCAAAATGATTAGTATCGTTTCTATATACCAAACAATTACGAGATTAAATATAAAATTATTTCAGACAGAAATGACCACAATGTTTTTGTTTTTGGCTTTGGAGAACATGATTAAGTTTTGCAGAGGGAGAAAGAAAAAATAAATAACAATGGCAATACCAAATCTGACCATTTCGGTCAAAGTTTTTATGCTTCAAGTTATTTATATGTTCAAGTATTTATTCGTGTTGTTTGGTTTGGTTGTTTTGTAGAGGAAAATTATTTTTTGTTTTGTTTTTGGCTTTGCAGAACATGATTGAGTTTTGCAAAGGAAAAAGAATTAAATAAAACAATAACATTAATGTTTGGTGTATTTTTGGTCAAAAAGCCGGTATCGTCAGACAGCCTGATCCGGTAGCACCTAACCCTAACCCTAACCCCTAAGTACAAAACTAAAACTTTATCGAAATTTTCCGTTTAGAAATGAATGAAAAAAAGCCTTGAGAAAGACGGAAACAGATGAAAGGAAGAAAGAGAAAGCACACTGCAAGAGAGAGTGAGAAAAAAAAGAGAGAGAAAAAGAGAGAGAGAAACAGAGAGAGAGAAAGAGAGAAAGAGAGAGAGAGAAAGAGAGAGAGAGGGAGAGAGAGAGGGAGAGAGAAAGAGAGAGAGAAAGAGAGAGAGAGAAAGAGAGAGAGAGGGAGAAAGAGAGAGAGAGAAAAAGTGAGAGAGAAAGAAAGAGAGAAAGAGAGAGAGAGAGAAAGAAAGAGAGAGACAGGGAGAAAGAGAGAGATAAAGAGAGAGAGAGAGAGAGAAAGAAAGAGAGAAAGAGAGACAGATAGAGAGAAAGAGAGAGAGAGAGAGAAAGAGAGAGAAAGAAAGAGAGAGACAGGGACAGAGAAACAGAGAGACAGAGAGGGAGAGAGAAAGAGAGAGAGAGAGAAAGAGAGAGAGAGAAAGAGAGAGAAACAGAGAGAGAAACAGAGAGACAGAGAGACAGAGAGGGAGAGAGAAACAGAGAGACAGAGAGGGGGAGAATACATCATAACTTATAGGGATGATTACATTTCGTCTGCTTGGCAGCCATTGGCAGCTATCGTTAAAAAACGTCATTCTAAGCACGTCCCTTTTTTTTCAGAAGTATGGAAGTTCATAACGTTTATTAATCAAGACATAAAACACCGGTTTCTAATTGACCCACTTTTATATGAACGAAATAGCCAAGAACGATAACTCTAGTTTTGTATCACTTCTGCGCATTCGTAGAACGTATCTGATATTGTATGTAAAAATGGACCGAAATTTGAAAGATGAAAACCGACATTTTTCTGAAATCTGAATTTTGTAACAACTTCAGCCATTTTATTTATCGGGTTGCCATTTTTTAAGTAGTGAAGCTCACAGTTGAACTCAAGGTTCGATGATAAAACATTTTGAGTTGTCAAATTTGCGATCATTTGTTAGAATAATAAAACAAATATATTTTTAAATATTGTTTTTACTACCGTATCATTAATAAATTAAGCAAAAAATTTTCTCGACGAGCAATATTTTATTTATGATACTATTTTTAAATTTCCAAAAGTTAGGGATCCATTCGACGAGAAGTAGATTTTTTTTCAAAAAACAAAATAACATATTAAATTACTAGGAATTATATATTGAAATTATTAATTTAAACATATACCAAGCATTTTAATTTTTTTGCAAGCATTGATTAGTTAGAAAGAGAGGGTCGTGAAAAAAATAACCTACACCCTCCACACACACAAAAATAACCTACACAAAAAAATAACTTACACCGCCCCACACAAAAAATAACCTACACCCCACACACAAAAATAACCTATACCCTTTACACACAAAAAGTAACCTACACCCCACACAAAAAAACCTACACCCCATACAAAAAAACTACACCCCACAACAAAAATAACCTACACCCCATGCAAAAAAATAACGAACACCCCACACAAAAAAATAACCTACACCCTCCACACACACAAAAATAACCTACACCCCCGCACAAAAAATAACCTACACCCCACACGCAAAAATAACCTACACCCCCACACAAAAAATAACCTACATTTCACACACAAAAATAACCTACACCCTTTACACACAAAAAGTAACCTACACCCCACACAAAAAACCTACACCCCACACAAAACACGGTTGCCTTCAAAATTTCGAGTTAGCAATTGTTTTAAAGAAAGATCATCTCTTAACGAAACGATTATCGAAATACAATAATTAATCTATTTTTGGTGAATCTTTTGAAAATTACACTTTTCAGCTTATTAGACTGAATTAGAGCAGGTGCGTGTTTTTGCTAATACACACGGGTAGTTTATTCTCGTTCTCTCAGACATGGCCGAGTCATAAAACATCCTGACGAAAAAATGTATGCACGCCATTTCAGAGAAGGCCAATGGTCTTTGCCAACGAGAAATCGATGGTAAGCGTCTGTTGTGATAACGCAAATTCACTTGCAATAGTTATCGAAAGAAGTGAATAAATATATGGAGACTCATTGTCACTCAGACTCCAGGGGACACTACTGGTTATTATCAGTGAACTATCACTCAGAACTCTTAGTGAGTAAAAATGATACTACTACTACTACTACTACTACTACTACTACTACTACTACTACTACTACTACTACTAATAATAATAATAATACTAATAATAATACTAATAATAATAATATTATTATTATTAATAATAATAATAATAATAATAATAATAATAATAATAATAATAATAATAATAATAATAATAATAATGATAAACAAACACATGGAAGCACAAAACAACAGAACCAGGGAAAATACAACCGCACGAGAGAGGCGCAAGCATAGGCTGACGCCACAAAAATTATGGACAGAGGGTCGAGGAGGGAAAGCGCAAACCAGACCTCCACTGGAAGAGCGCGGACAGCTCTGGGACCTCTGGAAGGCCTGTTGCCACTCGGGCCCCAGGGGGGACCGATGGCCCTTATCAGCGGGAAATCGTTGGTAGGTGGCTGTTGCGATTACCGCAAGGTGATCAGCGGTGATGAACGAAAAGAGGTGGAGCATACTGGAGGCCTGAGGAGACTTGTTGTCACTCGGACTCCAGGGAATACCACAGGTTGTCGGCAGTGGGTGACCACTGACGATGACCAGTGTGATAACTCCTAGTGAGTAAATAATAATAATAATAACAACAACAACAACAACAACAATAATAATAATAATAATAATAATAATAATAATAATAATAATAATAATAATAATCTGCCCCCCAAAGAAAATGATGGCGCTGGCCTCGGCTGACACCACACAACATGGTCGTGGAGGGTCAAGGAGGATGAGAGGACCGAGGAAGGACAGCACTAACAAGACCTCCACTGGAAGAGTACGGAGAATGCTGGGACCTTAGGGAGGCTTATTGCCACCCATATCCCAGCGGAGACCAATGGTCGTTGCCAGCGAGAAATCAATGGTAGGCGGTTGTTGTGATACTGCAAGGTTATTTGCGGTGATAAGCGAAAAGAAGTGGAGCATATCTGGAAATCTGGGGAGGCTTGTTGTCACTCAGCCTCCAGGGAACACCACAGGTTGTTGTCGATGAGCACTCACTGACGATGACTTGTGTGATAACTGCGAGTGAATAATAATAATAATAATAATAATAATAATAATAATAATAATAATAATAATAATAATAATAATAATAATAATAATAATAATAATATACTTGGTGACCTCAACATTTATTGTACCATACAACGTGATCATGAAAAGTATAGCAGAGTTGAAAGACCGAGGAGGAAGAACACCGACCAGACCTCCACTGGAAGGGCACGGAGAGTACTGGAATCATACTGAAGCTTAATGTAAATCAAATTCTAGAGAAAGCCAATGGTCGTTATCAGCGGGAACACAATGGTAAACGGCTATTGCGATAATGCTAATTTATTAAAAACGGGCATCGAAAGAAACACAGAGTACTGAACATCTCAGAAGGCTTGTCGTCACTCGATCTCCAGGACAAACCACTTTTTTTTTGCCAGTGGGTAAACACAAATAATGAGTCGTGTGAGAACACCTTGAACATAATAATATTTAAGAAGAACATGAAGAAAAAGAAGAAATCGAGAAAAAAAGAAAAAAGGTAGAAAAGAAAGAGAAGTAGAAGAAAAACAGAAGTAGAAAAGGAAAAAGAAGAAGAAGAAGAAGAAGAAAAAAAGTAGTAGTAGAAGAAAATTAAGAAAAGGGAGAAGGAGAAGAATAATGAAGAAGAAAAAAGGAAAAAAAGAAAAGGGAGAAAGAGAAGAAGAAAAAAGTAGTAGTAGAAGAAAAAGAAGAAAAGGGAGAAAGAGAAAAAGAATGAAGAAGAAAAAAAGAAGAAGAAGAAAAAGAAGAAGAAAAAAGAAGAAGAAGAAGAAGAAAAAAAAATGAAGAAAACGAAGAAAAAGAAGAAAAAAAAGAGAAGAAAACGAAGAAGAAGAAGAAGAAGAAGAAGAAGAAGAAGAAAAGCAGTTGTTACTATAAAATAAGACCTTTCCTTTTAATACGCCTATTCAATCTCCCGATCAATGGTCGTATCTGACGCTCTTTTACCGACACATCAGAGCAGAAATGTTGCAATCGCCATTTTGTTTTTTTTCTATCTTCTTTTTTTTTATGCGACTTCTTTATCTTCCCAACCGACACAATCGAATTAGTGAACGCCGAGCAAGAAGCGAGAAAGAAATTGTAATAATAATAATAATAATAATAATAATAATAATAATAATAATAAATAGAAGAAGAAGAAGAAGAAGAAGAAGATGAAGAAGAAGAAGAGGGGAGCTTTTGTTACCTAAAACTCTCAAGTGATGGCGGGTTCCGCTAAAACAGGCGGTATGATTTGTGTGCGCCGCTAATAGAATTAGCGCTCGTCTATATCAAATTAAATGTCATCTCTTGGTGATATATTAAATGTTTCCGACAGTCGCTGGGGTGACCTCGGCCGACAGCTTATACTTTTGAGTTTTCCTCGTCGTCGGCGGCGGCGGCGGCGTCGTCAACTTATACTTCTTGAGACAGCGAGCAAAGAATAGGAAAGATTTCGGGGTAGAAGAAAAATAACACACTAAAAATTAGAAAAATAAAAATAAAAATAACAAAAATGAAAGAGAAACAAAATGTAAAGAAATTGGTTTTCAATTCGTTTCCATTCATGAAATTCGTTGGTTGCTTCTGTCGTGAAAAGTCGGCAGAATTACTTTATCGATGAGATGAAGGTCTGCGGTGAGCAAGGCTACCCGGTTTCAATACCCGGTTATAGATACTTCCGATCTATCAAACATGCGGACAGACAAACATACAGACACAATAAAACGATGGAATCAATAATAGGATGCGTCCATTCAATCTACGCGTTCAGCGATGAAATGCTGTTTCAATGTTGAAAGCTTGAAATAGAAAATGTTTTTTTTTAAAACTCAAGTAGTTTGTTTACCTCCTCTTCAAGAGGTTAGACACAAGGTCAAGTGTGAGTTTTGATGAAAGCGTTTCTGTGGAACGAATTGGATTCGAACCCGGCACACCCAGGTCATGAGTCTGCGTCGTTAAGCACTTAGTCACCGTATTACCCCCATGACAGAACAAAGAAAATGATATTTCAAACTTAAGCATGACACACCAAAGAAAATGTTATTTTAAATTTAAGCGTGACACACCAAAGAAAATGCTATTTCAAACTTAAGCGTGACAGACAAAAGAAAAAGCTATTTCAAACCTAAGCGCGACAGACAAAAGAAAGTGATATTTTAAATTGAAGCGTGACATAACAACAGTCGGACAGAGGCTCTTATAGATGTGCTTAGACGCATCGCAAAACATACATTCACGTTTGTATTTTATATATGTACTACAAAAACTCTGTAAAAATTGTAATGAGAAATGTTGTTCTTGGTTTAGAAAACATTGTTTATATGGTAATAATAATGATGAGCAATTAGAACGCCATACAATGCATTTTAGTTTTATTAATTTTTTTTTAACAATTTAATTTTCGAAGATATACTTCTTCGTCAGAATTTCAACTAAAGATATATTAGAATACTTTCATAATACTTTCTTCATCTCGTTTTTGGTATGTTATCAATCCGTGTGTTGTTTAAACAAATTTGGGATGAGAATCTCTTTAGTCAGGAACGGCGCATGGCCGTGCAAATTGAATAAGAAATGTGGTTCTTGGTTTCGAATAATAAATAAGGTATTTTAATATATCTTTATTTGAAATTCTGACGAAGAAGTATATCTTCGAAAATTTAATTGAAAAAAAAAAGTTAATAAAACTAAAATGCATTGTATGGCGTTCTAATTGCTCATCATTATTGTTGTGAAGTTGTCCAACAGTGAATAATAAATAAAGGAAGTCAAGTCGAGGGTTGGTTTAACAAGTGTATTAACAAAGTAAGAAAGTGACTAGCACTTGGCTAGACAGTTACAAGACTGTGCTTTGTCTTCTCTGTGTCTCTGGTGACTCGCACTATTTATAGTGACAACCGGTGCAGTTTCTCCTGTGTAAGAACGGCCGGTGTAACAATTATTATTTTTAATAATTCATATAATCTGTAAAAATAGTTTTTAAATTTTTAAGGTTCTTATTTTTTTTTCTTCCGGATGCCAAGCATTCAATGTTTGTGTGTGTGCTTGCTCGATGGGTGATGTCACTAAGGGATGACGTCACAATGGTAGACACTTTGAGAAGTGTGCCGTTAGCGCTTAGTTTTTACTACTCCTAAGTCCACTCTTACCCAGAGTGGTTGTACATATCAGGGTTAAACCTGTGACTTAAATATAATTTATCATTTACAGACTTTTTATGTACTAACGAATCACCGCTTATGAAGGGCCAAAGGTCACTCAAGAATAAGGGTCAATGAGTTTTTCAGATGGACGGTGAGACCACCCCTTGGAGAGTTTGTAACGATGATTGAAACTGAGCAGAATCTGATTATTCTAGGACGGCTCAACAAGAACGTGTTATCATTAGACTTAAAAACGACCATGCTGTAGTAAGCTGTGAAGCAGTCCCGTGGTATTGTGCTCTACAGACGAATAGTTATTGGAAAGAAACTGTGCTCATGGAAATCTCGTTTAGTTTTAGGTACACATAGGAAGAAAGTTAAGTTGTTAAGTTTTCACAATTGGGGACCAGATCTTGGAGCTCAGCCGAGTACCTACCATGAAAATAACGATAGAGTAGAGAAAGACTAGCAACCTATCTTCTACGAGAATGAGAATGTAGGGAAGAGAAGAGAGCATCCTTCACTAAATTTCGAAGTAAGTTTTGTACCTTAACCTGTACATGTACTGTCAAGGCAGAAGAGAGTGCTCTGAGCGGTATCTCCTTAGATGTAGCAACATTACTCCATCTGAGGACGTATTTGACAATTATACAAGCAGAGGATTGCGTCAAGAGTGAGATATTATTTATTTATAAGATATATGGCTACAAACAATTCGTATCTATTACCAATGGAGATTTAGTATATGTCTGTCTGGAGCCGAAACAATACTATTACTTCTATTTATTTTACTATTATTCTATTTTTAATACTAAATTCTGATTACTATGCTATTTCAGACTAATGCCAAATTCAGAAGCAGGTAGCGTAGTATCTGTTCTGTTATTACGGTAGTATCCGCACAAGAATTACCTCATCTTTTTTGGGGGTGGGGGGAGAGGAGGTAGTGTAGTATCTGTTCGGTAATCACGAGTTTGTTCTCATGATTTCCGATTTTAAGACAACCACAAACAAAGTACGTTAATAATATTAGGTTTATTTTTAAAGAGAGACAATCGCATAAAACATCAGAGCGACAGTCCACTTGTGTATCTGAGAGAGAGAGAGAGAGAGAGAGAGAGAGAGAGAGAAAGGTAGAGATAAGAGTTATGGTTAGGGTTTATGGTTAGGGATAGGTTTATGGTAAGAGTGTATGGTAAGGGTTTATGGTAAGTGTTAGGGTTTATGGTTAGGGTAAGGTTAATGGTTAGGGTTTATGGTAAGGGTATGAGTTTATGTTTAGGGTTAGGTTTATGGTAAGAGATTATGGTAAGGGTTTATGGTAAGTGTTAGGGTTTATGGTTAGGGTAAGGTTTATGGTTAGGGTTTATGGTAAGGGTATGAGTTTATGTTTAGGGTTAGGTTTATGGTAAGAGATTATGGTAAGGGTTTATGGTAAGTGTTAGGGTTTATGGTTAAGGTTAGGTTTATGGTAAGGGTTTTTGGTAAGGGTATGAGTTTATGGTTAGGGTTAGGTTTATGGTAAGGGTTTATAGTAAGGGTTAGGGTTTATGGTTAGGGTTAGGTTTATGGTAAGGGTTAGGGTTAGGTTTATTGTAAGAATTTATGGTAAGGGTTTATGGTAAGGGTCTATGGTAAGGGTTAGGGTTTATGGTAATGGTTAGGGTTAGGGTAAGAGACAAACGCATAGATCGCTTGTCTCGTAACACCTAGCTACATAGTGTCCGATCGCCTCCAACATCACCGTGGATCACGGGTAACGGCAACATTTCGCTTCCGTTTGCTTAAATTGTCAACCAAAACGAGACAGGCGTTTCTTGGTTGGAAGTCACGGGGTTTCATCGACTTTCGCTTTGATTTTTAATGTATCACCCCAACCCTTCCATACAAAACCCTTCAATCTAAACGCGTAAAATAGCTTGAATTTTTTAAAGTGATACATTAATACAGAGATGAAAAAAATCAGAAAAAATCATCTGAATGCGGAAATCGAAAAAAAATCGAAAAACGGACCAATTCTATTTTATTATATAGATTTACTTCTGATAGTATTTTCTGTTTTTTTTTTAATATTTTCTCGAATATTCTTCCTTTATATTCTATTTTTTAAATTCTATTTCTTTATATTCTATTTGTTTTTAATTCTATTTTTTATATTCTATTTTTATTAATTCTATTTTTTAATTGTATTTTTTAATTGTATCTTTTATATTCTATTCCTTTTATTCTATTTTTTGTATTCTGATTCTTTATATTCTATTTTCTTTGGATTCTACTTTTTATATTCTATTTGTTTTAATTCTATTTTTTTATATTCTATTTTTTAAAATTCTATTTTTTATATTCTATTTTTAAAAATTCTATTTGTTATATTATATTTTTTATATTCTATTTTTAAATTCTATTTTTTTATATTCTATTTTATATTCTATTTTTTATATTCTATTTTTTAATTCTATTTTTTTTTAATTCTATTTTTTTAAATTCTTTTGTTTTAATTCAATTTTTATATTCTATTTTTTTAATTCTATTTTTTAAAATTCTATTGGTTTTTAATTCAATTTTTTATATTCTATTTTTATTAATTCAATTTTTTAAATTGTATTTTCTAATTGTATTTTTTATATTCTATTCTTTTTATTCTATTTTTATATTCTATTTCTTTATATTCTATTTTCTTTGGATTCTATTTTTATATTCTATTTTTTAATTCTATTTTTTATATTTTATATTTGAAAATTCTATTTATTATATTCTATTGTTTATATTCTATTTTTTTAATTCTATTTTTCATATTCTATTTTTTATATTCTATATTTATATTCTATTTTTTTAAATTCTATTTTTTTTAATTCTATTTTTTAAAATTCTTTTGTTTTAATTCTATTTTTATATTCTATTTTTTAATTCTATTTTTTTAAATTCTATTTCTTTTTAATTCTATTTTTATATTCTATTTTTATTAATTCTATTTTTTTAAATTCTATTTTTTAATTGTATTTTTTATATTCTATTCTTTTTATTCTATTTTTATATTCTATTTATTTATATTCTATTTTCTTTGGATTCTATTTTTTATATTCTATTTGTTTTTAATTTTATTTTTATATTCTTTTTTTTTTAAATTCTATTTTTTATATTCTATTTTTTAAAATTCTATTTATTAGATTATTTTTTTTTATATTCTATATTTTTATATTCTATTTTTTATATTCTATTTTTTATATTCTATTTTATATTCTATTTTTTATATTCTATTTGTTTAATTCTATTTTTTTGTTAAATTCTATTTTTTAAAATTCTTTTATTTTAATTCTATTTTTATATTCTATTTTTTAATTCTATTTTTTTAAATTCTATTAGTTTTTAATTCTATTTTTTATATTCTGTTTTTATTAATTCTGTTTTTTGTAATTCTATTTTTTAATTGTATTTTTTATATTCTATTCTTTTTTATTCTATTTTTATATTCTATTTCTTTATATTGTATTTTCTTTGGATTCTATTTTTATATTCTATTTGTATTTTATTCTATTTTTTATATTCTATTTTTTTAAATTCAATTTTTTATATTCTATTTTTTATATTCTATTTTTATATTCTATTTTTTTTAATTCTATTTTTTTAATTCTATTTTTTTATATTCTATTTTTTAAAATTCTATTGTTTATATTCTATTTTTAAAATTCTATTTTTTAAAATTCTATTTGTTTTTAATTCTATTTTTATATTCTATGTTTATTAATTCTATATTTTCAAATTGTATTTTTTATATTCTATTCTTTTTATTCTATTTTTATATTCTATTTCTTTATATTCTATTTTCTTTGGATTCTATTTTTTATATTCTATTTGTTTTTAATTCTATTTTTTATATTCTTTTTTTTTTTAATTCTATTTTTATATTCTATTTTTGAAAATTCTATTTATTATATTTTATTTTTTTATATTCTATTTTTTTAAATTCTATTTTTTATTCTATTTTATAAAATTCTTTTGTTTTAATTCTATTGTTTATATTCTATTTTTAAAATTCTATTTTTTTAAATTCTATTTTTTATTCAATACTTTTTTCGTTTATTTTTGTTTTTGATACTTTAGTACTCTCTAGAATATTCTTTCATTAGTTATTTTATTTCTGCTTTCAAATACGTTGATCAGATTTGTGATTCTGTTTCTTCTTTTTTTGCGGCAAACCGTTCCCCCCCTTTTATTTCTATTCTTTCTATCCATGACTTTCTTGGCTATTATTCGACATTCTCTCTTGTCTTTTCCTTTATGTATGCCTTTTCGATAATCTGACATCGGTTCTTATCATCTTATTGATTGACTTTACGAATGGGACATTCGATCTTCGATTGTATTCTTCAGAATCGAGTTCTTTCTTTTTGTCAATTCCATTAAGATTATCAATCGTCGATGGACTTTTCAGTCTAAAAGAAAACCGAGAGAAAAATCCTAAGACAGATCTAGGAAACAACAAAGAAAAAAATAAATAGATTATATATATATATATATATATATATATATATATATATATATATATATATATACATATATATATACATATATATATACATATATATATACATTTATATATACATATATATATATATACATATATATATAACATTAATGCGAATTTAAAGATAAATGATGTATCCTTAAATAATAATCTATCGTAATAATAGAAAGCTCAATATATTAGATAGAGCAATAAATAAATAGATAAAAAGCCACCTGAATGGCCCAGTTCTTGCTGGACTGAGGTGTCGAGAACGAATCCTCGACTGGTATTGCCCCATCTCGAAGTTAATGAGAGACTGAATTTTTTTTTTTTGGGGGGGGGGGTATCGTGTTAAGTAAAAATCAGTTCTCAGTGATAGGTCTAAGGTTCAATCCTCGGTGTTGGCGATGATAAGAATACAATAACAAATAACTTGACACTTCTAACCGATTACGACTAACGGAACAAAAACAAACTACCTCCGTGGATGAATAATTGTTTACGGTGGAAATTTTGTAGAGATTCCCAAGTTCGACGAAGTGAACCTGAAGTTTGTCGGAGGTTAGGTTAGGGTTAGGGTAAAGGTTAGTCGGAGGTAACTTCGGGTAAAAGTCTGTGAGATAAAATCCAAGATGAGAACAGTAGTCCTTATAATAGAAATAATACAAATGATATTTAAATGTTAAGAGTGACAGAGCAACTAAAATGCTCTTTAAATTTTAAGCGTGACAGAGCAACTAAAATGCTTTTTAAATTTTAAGCGTGACAGAGCAACTAAAATGCTTTTTAAATTTTAAGCGTGACTCAACAACAAAAATGGTCTTTAAATTTTAAGCGTGACATACCAACTAAAATGCTCTTTCAATTTTAAGCGTGACGGAGCAACTAAAATACTCTTTAAATTTTAAGCGTGACAGAGCGACAAAAATTCACTTTGCATTTTAAGCATGACAGAGCAACTAATATGCTCTTTAATTGTTAAGCGTGACAGAGCAACTAAAATGCTTTTTAAATTTTAAGCGTGACAGAGCAACAAAAATGATCTTGCTATTTTAAGCGTGACAGATCGACTAAAATACTCTTTAATTTTTTAGCGGGACAGAGCAACTAAAATGCTTTTTAAATTTTAAGCGTAACAGAGCAACTAAAATGCTCTTTACATTTTAAACGTGACAGAGCAACTAAAATGCTTTTTAAATTTTAAGCGTGACTCAACAACTAAAATACTTTTTAAATTTTAAGCGTGACAGAGCAACTAAAATGCTTTTTAAATTTTAAGCGTGACTCAACAACAAAAATGGTCTTTAAATCTTAAGCGTGACAGAGCAACTAAAATGCTCTTTAAATGTTAAGCGTGACAGAGCAACTAAAATGCTTTTTAAATTTTAAGCGTGACTCAACAACTAAAATGCTTTTTAAATTTTAAGCGTGACAGAGCAACTAAAATGCTTTTTAAATTTTATGCGTGACTCAACAACAAAAATGGTCTTTAAATCTTAAGCGTGACAGAGCAACTAAAATGCTCTTTAAATGTTAAGCGTGACAGAGCAACTAAAATGCTTTTTAAATTTTAAGCGTGACAGAGCAACAAAAATGATCTTGCAATTTTAAGCGTGACATATCGAGTAAAATACTCTTTAATTTTTTAGCGTGATAAAGAAACTAAAATGCTCTTTAAGTTTTAAGCGTGACAGAGCAACAAAAATGATTTTTAAATTTTAAGCGTGACAGAACAACAAAAATGCAATTTCAACTGTCATCTTAACAGTGTTACCAAAATGTTATTTTACACTATAAGATTGAAAGGTCGATGACAATTTCAAATTTAAAGGCTTCACTGATCAACTGACAATTATCTACGGACAGACATAACCTCTTATCGAAGTTATTGGTTGCATCTAAGATTGATGAAGAAAAAGAGCTTCAAGAAGAATCCAGATTTGACTTCCTTCGTTTTCATTGTTGGTTTCTTGCAAAAATCCTCGATTCGGTATTAAATTCAAATTTGATTACAGCGTCTATCATCGCCGGCCAAATTGCGTTTGCCTGTCTTTTCTTTTTCTTTTCTGCCGTTTCGAAATCAGGTCGACTGACTTTTCAAGGAGAATGAAGCGAACAGCCGGATTAACTGCTTCCTCTGATCGACCTTCGAAACCTCCTCGATCCCCTTAAACATCGACCGTGGCACCCGACAAATCTAAACCCTATACCACAATGAATGTCTTTCTCATCCTGCAACATCAAGGGTTCTATTTTTCATCCGGATTCTTAAACCTTTTCGGCTTTACATTTCTTTGTGTGTTATTTCTTTTCTTGCAATTTTCATCGTTTTTTTTCTCTTCTTTTTTGTGTTTCATCTCTTTTTCTCTTTTTTCCTTTCTTCTCTTTTTCTTCTTTTTTAAAATTATTTCCCATTTATCTTTTCTTTTTATTTTTCTCTCTATTTTTTACCTCTTCTCTCTTTTCATCTTTTATCTCCTCTTTCTTTTATTTCCATTTTGTCTTTTTATTTGCCGTTTTTCTTTCTTTCTTTTCATCTTCTTTGCAATTTTCATCGTTTTTTCCTCTTCTTTCTTGTGTTTCATCTGTTTTTCTTATTTTAAAATTTTGTTCTTTTTC
>OY744541.1:89128669-89138669 GCA_963556195.1 Sepiola atlantica
CCATTACGTCCCACCCCTAATATGAATCTGAAATTTTCACCCATTACGTCCCACCCCTAATATGAATCTGAAATTTTCACCCATTACGTCCCACCCCTAATATTAAAGAAGCTGAAGATCTACAAAATGAAAACTTCTTAAAGCAACCATTTTGAAAATGTCTGAATTTGTATCTGTTTCACAATGCGTTATCCCAAAGCAATCGTTGACTACTAGTTTGTTAAGCAGATGTCTATTTGTCCTTCCGCTTCCTCTGTAGTACTATCGCCTGAATGAAACCTGGGTACTGTTTGATACAAGTGTAGAGGGTAAGGGAGACAACTCAACTTGTCAGAACAAGAGTTACTTCCCTTGGTATGAAATGAGCAAGACAGTAGTCTTGGTCATTTCATACCAAGGGAAGACAACCTAATTGAATACTGAAAAAATATAATAGCTAAATGTTAATGGTTACTAGAAAAAAGTAACAATAAAACATTATATTCTTTAGGTCACTCATTTGCATAGATCAAGTAAAAGTGAGTTTGCAAAGCCAGTTAAATATAACAAAATAAAAAAAGATACAGTCCCAAAACTTCATCTATCGAAGTCCGAACAATCCTGTAAATGAAAGAACTGACTCCCCATCTTTAGCTGCTTCGTGCTCCCCACGTTTTACATGAAACCTTCCTTTCGTCAAAAACTTCTTTCCTAATCCATTTATTTTTTGTTTCTTGATTCCTCCATTAATTTCCGGTGCTACCAGATCAGGCTGTCTGAAGAAACAGGCCTCTTGATTCAAAATACACAAAACATTGACGCTATTGTTTTTTCCTTTCCATTTGCAAAACTCAATCATGTTCTGCAAAGCTAAAAACAAAAACAACATTTTTTTCTTTACAAAACAACTAAACCAAACATTATGAATAAATATTTGAAGATATAAAAAACTTGAAGCATGGAAACTTTTAACCAAAATGACCTGATTCAACGTTATGTACACCGAAATGGGTTGATATGCCGTAAAACAAAACAACTAAACCAAACACCATGAATACTTAGAAGATATAAAAACATACATAGAAGATATTTAAAAAAATGAAGCATAAAAGTTTTTAACCAAAATCACCCGATTCGGCGTTATGTAACCCGAAAAAGGTTGATATGCCGTAAAACAAAACAACTAAACCAAGCACCCTAAATAAATATTTGAAGATATAAAGAACTTGAAGCATGGAAACTTTTAACCAAAATGACCTGATTCAACGTTAAGTACACCGAAATGGGTTGATATGCCGTAAAACAAAACAACTAAACCAAACAACATGAATAAATATTTGAAGATATAAAGAACTTGAAGCATAAAAACTTTTAACCAAAATGACCGGATTCAACGTTAAGTACACCGAAAAGGGTTGATATGCCGTAAAACAAAACAACTAAACCAAATAGCATGAATACTTAGAAGATATAAAAACATACATAGAAGATATTAAAAAAATGAAGCATAACATTTTTTAACCAAAATCACCTGATTCGGCGTTATGTAACCCGAAAAAGGTTGATATGCCGTAAAACAAAACAACCAAACCAAGCACCCTAAATACATTTTTGAAGATATAAAGAACGTGAAGCATAACAACTTTTACCAAAATGGCCGTATTCGGAATTAAACAACCCGAAAGACGTTGATATGCCGTAAA
This sequence comes from Sepiola atlantica, assembly GCA_963556195.1. NCBI lineage: Eukaryota > Metazoa > Mollusca > Cephalopoda > Sepiida > Sepiolidae > Sepiola > Sepiola atlantica. Next base: position 89,130,352 of record OY744541.1, read on the forward strand.
ATAAAACAACCAAACCAAACACCATGAATACATTTTTGAAGATATGAAGAACTATAAAATAAAGCTTTTATTAAAATGACCTGATTTGGCATTAAATGACCCGAAAAGGGTTGATATGCCGTAAAAGAAAACAACTGATCCTTCATTAGTTGCTCGACTGAGCTCCAATCTCTCGTCCCTCCTGAAAATATTCACAGCAAGAACTCGTCTTACTACAACCATTGTAAATATTTTTCCTTTCTTCTACTGTGTACCTGGAGCTAAAAAAAACTTCCATGAGTTTTTTTTTCAAAATTTACCCCTCTGATGAACACCATGCTAGGGGACTGCCTCCCATCTAGCTACAACATGGTTGTTTCAAAGTTCAATGTTAACCACCGTTCTCTTAAATAATCAAATAAAAATGTTTGTCCCATCGCCCACCTGAAAAACTTATTAATCTTCATTCTCGAGTGGCCTGGTAGTCTTAATAAGCAATGGTTCACTTGTACAAAGAAAAGCTCTTTCATTTCGACTTAATATTCGTTTTGATGCCTCTCTTAACGAGTGTAAACCTTCACACTTAGATTTATAACGTCTCAATCGGCAAAGAGAAATAAGAAGAAATAAATGAGAAAGAAAGAAAACATCTCTAACTAGAATTTTTAAAAAAGAAAGAGAAAGAAAGAAACGTATCAATTGGTAGAGAATAAAGAAAAGTAAAACAATGAATTGAGAAAACGTCTCATTATGGAAATAGAGTGATGGATTTCTTTTCCGATATAATTTCATATTGTCTGACTTGATATTTTCTTTCTCCCTTTCTCTAAACACTTGAAAGCTTTTCCTCCGGCATGGTTATTACTCGTCTGAGGGGTGATGTATATATATATATATATATATAGAGAGAGAGAGAGAGAGAGAGAGAAAGAGAGAGAGAGAGAGAGAAAGAGAGAGAGAGTGTGAGAGATAGAGAGAGCACGATCATGCTTTCAAGTTTGAACAGACTAAAGTCATCAAACACATTCATAACAAAGCTCGGCGAAGACTACTTGAAACAACACTCATCACAGACTCTAACACCATTAGACAACGAAATGGTTTCTACAATCTATCCCCCTTAATAAGCAAAATTATCCTGACCGAATAAAAACTAAACCTAGATCATGGCTAACCCTTCTTCCTATCGTTCTCACAACTCTCCGCATACACACTTACGTACTGACTCCTCCTCACACACACACACATATTTATAAATATATATATATATATATATATATGCAACTAAATATAAATTGATCTTTATGATAGAGTGGGGATTAAATTAATAAAATGCTAGTTCAATTTTAATGGCTACTAGAAAAAAATGTCACCCGCTGAGTCACCCATTGAGTTCGGGTAAATTATTTGAATAAAAAAAGAAAGAAATTACATATATACAGCACATGCCAGCATGTAAAACTTATGTATCAAAACATTCATCCCCATTATATCTTTTTTTATGGAAATCGCTCCAGACTAGGCATGAAGCCACTTGATGTAAGGAGTTAACAAGAAAAATATGATTATCGCAAATACAGGAGTTTCCTATTGGCTTTACTCTTGAAAAGACCAAGGTAGGAGGAAAACAGTCAGCAGGAAGAGAGTTCCACAAGCCCTCGGTTATCATTCCAATAGTGAATCCATCGTTGGACATCAAGGTTACAGTCCATCAAATCTCGGTCAGTACAAGTTGGTCAATCACTGCAGTCACCCAGGATGTGTGTTCCATTTTCTGTCTGAGATTTTCTACAAGGACAGTTGCGTGTTGTTGCTGGCCCTCACCTGTGGAGATTGCTAGCTGTCCTTCCAACCATCGCACCTGCTCGGTTCAGGGTCACCCAACCATTATTTGTGAGATCTGTTCCATTTTCTTTGATTGCTTCGTACAAGTAGTCATTTCAATCATTCCAAGCAAACAGTCAGAGAAGAAGAAAGTGAAAATATCTATGGGAGTGGTCACTATTTTTTTTTAACAATATTCAGCCCAAACAAGGCAAGTTGCCACTGTAGACGTAAGGGGCTACTGAGAATTAGGTGATAGTATTGGGGGTCAACCTAGATTGGGAGCGAGATGCTTGTTCACATTAGTTTTACATTTCTGAATATCGGTACAGTCGGGGAAACAGGGAACAGGGAGGGAGTTCCAAAGACCGGCAACACGAGAAAAGAAGCTATTGGAGTAGAATATTCTCCGGCATCTGGGGATCTCCACAGTGAGTGGATGGGATTTAGTTGATTGTCGGGTTGGTCGAGTGAATTTACGTTGAGGGGGCACCAGAGCATCAAGTTCATCGGAGCACATCTGATTGAAGTATTTGTAAAACAAGCACAAGGATGCAACATTGAGGCGATGGGACAGTGGATGGAGCTTGGTGGATGGTGAGTGACCTGTTAGATTATCGACTCTGTTTTGGACCTTGTCTATGTAGGAGAGACTTGATGAGTTAATTGCAAATTATCGCGAATTAGAAAAAATTAAAATGGATTTTTTCAAAATAAAACTCAATCCCAAAACTGACGTATATATTTCAGCATGCATTTCTTCATTGTTGTACCACCCTTCTTCGACCACTTCCCCATGTGTAACTCTCTCGATTCTTACCTTTATTCTTCCGTTTTTTTCTCTCTATTTCGGTTCTAACTTCTCCACATTCTATTCTTTAACGTTAGTATATTGTTAGTTTTTATTAACGTCTCCCCCGCCATCTTGCCCCCCTCTTATTATCTACTCCCCATTTCCATTTCTCTTTTTTTTCTCTTTTCAGTTTAATTCCGACAGTCTCTCCTCACCCTATCAATATCCCTCTCTTTCGTTCATTTGTTTTTCGCTCTCCCCCTCTCTTTATTAAATGTATTTCCTCATCCTTCTACCATCTTCCCCCTTTCTTTATTCTGCTTTCATTTCTTCTTCCCTTTTTATATCTAATAACCCCCCTTTCTTTTACTAACCATATCTCCCCCTTTACCGTCCCTCGGCAACCCCTCTCCCATCTGTAACTTTTTCTATTCTTACCTTTATTCCAACTTTCCTTCTCCCCATTTTCTTTCGAACTTCTCCGTATTCCATCAGTTTTCTTTAACGATATCTAACGTCTTCCCCGCCATCTTGCTCCCCTTTTTTGTATCCACTCCCCCATTTCTTTCCTATTTCATTTCTTTCCCCAATTTAATTCCGACATAATCTTTATTGCAACACAACGACTGACTTGATTTTCAATTTAAGTACTAATTCGATTTCAAGCTCTTTTCTCTATCGGTGTGTAGAGTTGGGGAAGGTGACAAAGCTAAGGAGGAAATATCGGGGTCTGAGGGGCGAGGGGGTCAACACCGGTGACCATTGTCGCTTATTAAGTCTTCAAGGGCCCGCCTTCTATTCATCACTTATTCCACGAGGCTTTGGACGTCAACGACCACACCCGCCAATTCAATAGCTTTGCCCTTCCCTTATCAAACGCGCACCTCTCGATGATTCCCGATCAGCGCCCTCTTGCGGCTGCCTTCTCTATTAATGTCAACGATCGTATTATCTGGTGACGCTAATGATCATTGCACAATAGCGATCCGTCTGTCTCTGTAAGGAGATGACACATTTGGGTGTCTTTCGTCCACGCGCATGCGCCATGTGTGTCTCTGTCGCCATACAAAATGGCGATACCCAAACGGCTTCGGCAACTTTTCTTTTGTCCTTAAACCATTTTATGATTTGACGAAAGTCTTAAAATTATATAAAACTTAGCAGAAATACCCATCCCAGGACGGGTTCTCTTAATATATATATATATATATATATATATATATATATATATATATATATATATATATATATATATATATATATATACTACATCGACAGTAAATGAACTTTCAACCTGGATAACTTTGTTTCGCTTTTTTCGCTCTTGGACTACTATTCACCATTTGGATTATTCTTTAATCAACACCTTGGATGTCTTGCCTGGAGCTATTTAAGACTTGTTGACTTGGATGAATTGTATAGTTTCACTAAATAGTATGTTTTGGGCCGATATATTTGATGTTGTATATACATTTATGTATTTTTCTATATATATTTTTTTATATATTTTTCAAAGTTTAATTTTCATTACCTGCAGTAATATCATTGTGGTAATGGTCTTCTGAGGAGAAGATTTTCTTTGAAAACTCATGAGTTAAGGACTTTAAAGAACTTTGCATGAACTTTGAATTGTAATAAAATTTGATTCGTACCTAATTTTATTCTTTCACTTTATTGCTATTAATGCTCTATCCAGTATATTGAGCTTTATTCTTCCCCGGGTGTCCACTAATTGAAGATATTAGTTGTCTCATATCTTTTGTTGTATTAATCTTATACATACATACACACACACACACACACACATATATATATATATATATATATATATATACATGCACACATATTTATATATATATATACACATATATTTATCCTCCTTGACCCTTCACAATCATTTGCGTTGTATCAGCTAAGGCTGGTGGCATCACACCATGTGCGGGATCACTTTATCAGATTTCTGGCAATTTCAATTCTCTTGCGTTTATGTGATAGTGTTCAATCTATGTTTTTGTTTTAGTTTTTGACAACGTCTCTTTGTCTGATTAGCATTCGTAGTTTATGTGGGTTGGTTTCCGCATTCGACGATTTTCCTTAAGATTTCAGCTGTTTTAATCATTGCCGTCCGTTGTATAGTCTCAGTCTTCCATTTGCTTCCAATTTCTCTTTTTTAAAAGTTTTTTTTGGGACTGTTCCTAGTGCTCCTACGATTATTGGTATTATATGGACTTTCTTCATTTTCCATATCCATTTCTGTTCTGTGGCAAGTTACGTGAATTTGCCTCGTTTGTAACTGTCTCCTTCAAACTAAAAATTATTATCATTATTTGTACTCACTAGGAGTTATCACACAGATCATCGTCAGTGATTGCTCACCGACAATAACCAGTGGTATTTCCTGGAGTCTAAGTGACAACAAGCCTCCCCAGATTTCCAGTATTCTTTACCTCTTTTTTTTATAACCAGAGCAAATACCTTTTCGGTATCGCAACAGCCACTTACCATTGATTTCTCGCTGGTAAGGACAATTGGTCTTCTCTGGGATTTGGGTGGCAATAAGCTTCCCCAAGGTCCCAGCATTATTATTATTATTTACTCACTAGGAGTTCTCACACAGGTCATCAGTGATTGCTCACCGACAACCGGTGGTATTCCCTGGAGCTTGAGTGACAACAAGTCTCCACAGATTTCCAGTATTCTCCACCTCTTTTCGATAGCCACCGCAAATAAACTTGCAGTACAGCAGTCGTTTACCATTGATTTCTCGCTGGTAAGGACTATTGGTCTTCTCTGGGAGTTGGGTGGCACTAAGTCTCCCCAAGGTCCCAGAAGTCCCTGCACTTCCAGTGGAGGTCTGGTTTGTGCTTCCTTCTCGGTCTTCTCATCCTCCTTGACCCTATGCAAATATTTTGTGTGGTGTCAGCCTAGGCTGGTATCATTTTTTTTCATTTTTATTTATTTATTTATTTTTAGTTTTTTTACGGGGGGGGGGGGCGGGGAGCTGATGGTATTTCTGTTCATTGGTTCATTTTTGTGTCGTGTCAGTTGAGGCCGGTGTAATTTATTGGGGTTAGCTTATAAAGTGATGTTTCTTGCATTTTCTGTTCCTTTGTTTGTGATGTGTTCTTACTGTGGTTTTGTTTTCTTCCTGTAGTAGATTCCGTGTGACCCTTCGTAGCTTATGCGGGATTATTATTATTATTATTACTATTATTATTATTAGTAGTAGTAGTAGTAGTAGTAGTAGTAGTAGTAGTATTAGTATTAGTAGTAGTAGTAGTAGCAGTAATGTTATTCCGAATGACTACGTTAACAATCCACGAATGACATAATTCGTAATAATCATATCAATATAAAATGTCTGTGATAGTACAAGAAATGACACCTTAATAAAAGAATTGCCCAATAGAAATGATTCTTGTCCGGTATCGCAAAAGCCTCTTACCCTTGATTTCTCGCTGGTAAGGACAATTGGTCATCTCTGGGATTTGGGTGGCATTAAGCCCCCCCCCCCCCCAGGTCCCAGCATTATGATTATTATTATTATCATTAGTAGTAGTAGTAGTAGTGGTAATAGTAGTAGTGGTAGTAGTAGTAGTAGTGGTAATAGTAGTAGTGGTAGTAGTAGTGATAATAGTGGTAGTAGTAGTAGTAGTAGTAGTAGTAGTAGTAGTAGTGTTCTTCCGAATGACTACGTTAACAAACCTCGAATGACATGATTCGTAATAATCATTTGTATAAGGGCTGTATCTCACTATCTCACATATCATCTCAATATAAAATGTCTGCCCATACCGTTCGCTTCTGTGATAGTACAAGAAATGACACCTTAATAACAGAGTTGCCTAATAGAAATGATTCTTGTTCATTTCCCGATAAAAAATACATGTCGATGGAATTCCATCAAGTAATTTCCGTAACTTAGCTTAAAAGTTGTCATTCTCCGGAAAAGGTCACTTGGAAATCTCTTGTGCGTTTTGTCGAAAACTATCCGTATTATTATTTCGCTTCAATGGAATCTCCGCGCCATTCCGAACACAATTGTGCGAACACGAAGCATTTGATTGGTTATCTCGTCACGTGTCATTTCATTTGATGCGTTCCCTCTGCCATTTGATTGCTTGAAAATGAGAACGAATGCTTTTCTATAGAATCAAAGGGGAGCGGCCATTTTGCGAGGGAGATGTTTCCCAATAAATTAGTTATTTTCGTATTACAACGGTAAATAAAAAATGATGGGAATATTTATTGAATAAGGGGGGTAGATTATATGACTGGTGTTATATTGTAAAATGGTATATGAAATATACATATGTGTCGATTCGTGTCATTATATAAAGCGGAAATGATTTTTTTAATACTATGTTATGGACAAAGTTTTGTTGGGTATGTGATATGTAGATTGTGTATGTATATATACATTTTAGAAATGAAAGATGAGAATAACAAATTGTAAAGATGCATCTTCACAATTTTTTATTCTCATCTTTCCTTTCTAAAATTGATTGCTCTATTCAATATATTAAGCTTTATATTATCACGATAGATTATTATTAAACGATAATTCAATTATCGTTAATTTAATTCAACATTTAAATATGTATATACAAGCAAAAACTACCCCCACCCGCCACATCTATCTCTAAGTATTCCTTTTAAATACACAACTTACAGTAAAAGAGTTGCGTTCAATAAGTAATGCCCTTGGCCCATTTCCCAAAGCAGTAGATTAATAAAACTGTGCATAGGAACCTCCCAGAGTTACGCATTTCTCCCATCGTTTGATGCAGATCTGGACACCGTTTTTTGTAGAACACCTCAGGTTGGTCCTCCAACCACGTCGTAACTTCAGAAATCAAGAATGCATCATCTGGGAAACGCTTTCTTTGTTAAAAAAAAACTTCATGGCTGGGAAAAGATGAAAGTCAGAGGGCGCAAGGTCAGGAGAGTTAGGGGGATGGGGAGGATTTCATAGCCACACGCCCGTGTGTTTCTGATCTGGCGACATGCGAGCTATGGACCGGAGCGTTGTCCTGCAGGAGGAGGATACCTTTGCTGATCTTGCCCCGCTTCTTGATGTTGATAGCTTCTCTTAATTTCATCAAAAGTGAAGCGTAATAGATTCCTGTAATTGTGGTACCCTTTGCCAGGAAATCTGTCATCACTACTCCGTCCTGGTCCCAGAAGACTGTGAGCAGGACCTTGCCAGCAGAGGGCTGCACCCGTGCCTTCTTTGGAGGTGGTGAGTCCAAGTGCTTCCACTGCATTGTCTGGGCTTTGGTCTCTAGATCATAGTGATGGACCCAGGTTTCATCCTGTTTGATCAGTCTGTTGAAAAACTTTGACTCATCTTCTTGGCACATCTCCAAATTCATCCTCGAGCACTCGACGCGTTCTTGCTTCTGGAAAGGTGTGAGCTACTTGGGAATCCATCTGGCAGACACCTTATGCATATGCAAATGGTCATGAATGATAGTTTCCACAGACTCTGTACTAATCTTGACCTCTTGGGATATTTGGCGAATAGTAAGGTGTCGATCTTCCAAAATGGCAGCCTTAACTTAACGGACAGATGCCTCATCAATGGCAGAAGAGGGGCGACCCGGTCTGGGAGCTGTTTACACAGACTTCCGGCCATGTTTGAATTCATGATGCCAGCGTTTTACAAGGTCATATGATGGGGCATCATCACCATGAGTTTCTGTCAGTTCATCAAAAGTCT
>OY744541.1:89148669-89173669 GCA_963556195.1 Sepiola atlantica
TTTCCATTAGTAATAGAAGTAATATTATAGTTTTGGCTTCAGACAAACAGATACCAAATATTTCTTAATTATAGAAGTAATAGTATAGTTTCCACTTCCGACAGACAGATACCAAATTACCATTAGTAATAGAAGTAATAGTATAGTTTCCACTTCCGACAGACAGATACCAAATTACCATTAGTAATAGAAGTAATAGTATAGTTTCCACTTCAGACAGACAGATACCAAATTACCATTAGTAATAGAAGTAATAGTATAGTTTCCACTTCAGACAGACAGATACCAATTTACCATTAGTAATAGAAGTAATAGTATAGTTTCCACTTCAGACAGACAGATACCAAATTACCATTAGTAATAGAAGTAATAGTATAGTTTCCACTTCAGACAGACAGATACTAAATTACCATTAAGAATAGAAGTAATAGTATAGTTTCGGCTTCAGACAGACAGATACAAAATCTCCATTAGATTATGAACAACATGCAGGTGCTTGTTTCACACACGCCGTGCGTAATCAACTGAACACTATTGCTGATATCTACACACCTCTATAGGTGTGTAGATGGCCGCGTTTCACCCGTCGGTCACATGTAAGTTAATTGAATAGGAAAGAAATAAGAAATTTTGAATATTTCATTTTGATTTCCGTCAGACAACGACGAATGGTCGTCGTTTCGAATTTCATATGTGTGCAGTTCCTGCGTTTTAATGATGGACTCTGAAACTAAGGAATGAGCTGTGATTAATCTCCTTGCGAGAGATCCGTTGCACATTAAAAATTGATGTAAGTTCTCCGAGGCATAACATTCGTGAATGTCTTTGAATTCGTCAAAGACACATATTATAACTAACAAATATATATATATATATATATAAATATGTATGAGGGTAGAAAGATAGAAAGGAATTAGAAAAGCGAAAGGGTGATCTTTTTTCAATTCAGTTACTCAAAGCAAGGTATATTCCGCAAAAGGGCAATTAAATCAGTCATTATTTTCCTTTTATATATTCTTTTTTATCCTTCTACCTTTCTATCTGCTCTATCCTGTATATTGAGCTGTGCACTTTTCACAATAGGTTTTACCTTTCCTAAAAGTTCGCTTTTAGTTCACCACTTTATATATATATATATATATATATATATATATATATATATATATATATATATATATATATTTATGTATACATATATATATACACATATATATATATATATATATACACATATATATATATATATATATATATATATATATATATATATATATATATATATATATATATATATATATATTGTGTTATAATGAAATAATTCCAGGAGGAAATCCGGGTATGAGAGCTCCACGTAATAAACAGAGCAAGAATAAAATAAAATGTAGTAACACAAAATAACATAATCATCGATGCAATAATTTATTTCGACCTTGTGGTATTGTCAAGCATCTAATTTAGATGATTACATTTTTGAAACCGTTTGAAAGAGTTGCATCGATGATTATGTTTTTTCGTGTTACTACATTATATATATATATATATATATATATATATATATATTTACAATTATTTATTTTGGTACAGAAAAATTAGTGCAACAATCGTACCGTCGGTTTCAAGCACAGAAGGACTTAGCATTCTGGCTCTCTTCAGCTTCTGTTGTCTATATATATATGTCTGTCTCTCTCTCTCTCTATATATATATATATATATATATATATTATATATATATATATATATATATATATATATATATATATATATATATATATATATATATAAATATTTATATTTGAAGCTCCTCGTAAAAAAGTAGAGCACTGTAAATGGTAGTACTAACACAGCGTGACGTCACTTGCTTTATATGCATCATTCCTTCCCTTATAGAAGTAGAATGCCGCTTTAAATGTGTTAAAATTTTCATTGTTTATAAGCTATCGGTTAGCGACGTTGGATTTGGGTTGAAAAATACTTGTAATCAAGTGTTTCGAATCGTGTGGCCGGTAGTGAATAGTCATATCTCTATGCTGAAGAGTCCCGATTGAAAAAGGACGAAACGTATACGTACATAGATAATAAACAATAACAAATATTTATATATTTATATATATATTTAAAAGTAGAGCACTGTAAGTATACAGCATGACGTCACTAGCTTTAAATGCATCGTTCCTTTACTTACAGACGTTAAGTGTTAAAATTATCACAGTTTATTAAAAATTGACCGGATTTGAGTTGCAAAATACTCGTAATCCGGGGTTTCGAATCGCATGACCGGTAGTGAATAGTCATATATCTCTATGCTGATGAGTCCCGATTATTAAAGGACAGAAACGTATACGTATACGTACATAGATAATAAACAATAACAAATATTTATCATATATTTATATATATATATATATATATATATATATATATATATATGTATATATATATGTGTGTGTGATACTTAGAAGGCAATATAATATATAGGTATATATATATATATTCATATATATATTTATATGTATATATAATTTTACAAATGTGATACTTAGAAGGCAATACAATGCAGAGGTGTGACAGATAGACACAAGTTGGAGCAAATAAGACATATATAATGGTTGAACGGGTTAAATAGTTTCACCCTTAATACAATGTATACACACACATACATGTTTATTTATTTATTTATTTATTAATTTACATGTCTATTTACACAATATTACAATGTTATGAAATACCGCATCAAAATTGTCTGGTGGAACGATATTATAATATTTCGGGAACGCTTCCCTATTTCAGATCTGTGTTAAACTCAAGTTTTAGTATGCAGATCTGAAAAAGGGAAAAGTTCCCGAAATATTATAATATCGTACTGAGTTTGAACCAGGCCAATTTTGATGCAGGTATTACATAACATCGTGTAAATAAACAGATATATGTGTGTATGTAAAAAAATATAAATAAATTAATATATATCTATCTGTGTGTGTGTGTGTGTGTGTATGTACACATTGTATTAATGGTGAAACTATTACACCCGTTTCTACCATTATACGCCTTATTTTGCCCCAACTTGTGTCTATCCGTTACACCTCTGCATTGTATTGCCTTCTACGTATCACATTCATATATACAAGTAAACAATGCTTCAAGCAAACATCATGAACCTATTATATATATATATATGTATATATATACATATATATGCATATATACATATATACATATATATAAACATATATATATGTATATATATATATATATATATATATATATATATTGAATTCGTCAAAGACAGATGTTGTAACTTCCAGTATATATATATATATATATATATATATATATATATATATATATATATATATATATATATATATATATATATATATATATATATATATATATATATTAGAAATTACAATATCTCTCTTTGACGAATCAAATATATATATATAAATATATATATATATATATATATATATAAATATATACATATATGTATATAAAATAAAAATATATATATATGAATATATATATATATATATTTGAAGTTATAACATCTGTCTTCGACGAATTCAAAGAGACTAACGTATTTTATTTATATATATATATATATATATATATATATTACAATAATAAAATAATTACATAAAAATACATTAAAATATTTAGGTAATAAAAACTATACATATTTCTAGGTAAGGCGTCATGGTCCGGAGGTAAAACGACAGACTGTAGACATCAATATCGAAGGTTTGACCATTGTCTAAGTTAGTCATGCTGATGACGGCTGTGAGCCAGAAACACGTGTCCATGGATTACTTTTATGTACGTACAAAATTAATAAAAGTATATATATTAACGAAAAATACGTTTTATAAATTTAAGGACGACTAATAATGCAATTTTCTGCATCTTAATCACTTAGGAAGTCAAAGAATCGGAAAAAACAACGAACGCTGCAAATACCAATAAAAACAATTACATAAAAATACATTAAATATTTAGGTGATAAAAGTTGTACATATATTTAGGTAGGTTGTCGTAGTCCAATGGTAAGACGCTGGACTATAGACATCAATATCGAAGGTTCGATCCTTGTGTAAGTTAGACATTCTGAGCCAGAAACGCCTGTCCCAGGATTACTTTTATGTACGTACAAAATTAATATATATATATATATATATATATATATATATATATATATATATATATATATATATATATATATATAAAAAGATTGATGGACGAAGAGAGATAAACATGCACGTATGTCCAAATTTATTTCAAACTTCGATTGTTCAATGCAAGGTATATTCTGTAATAAAATTATGTTTATTATTCTTTCCTTAAGCCAAGACTTTTCAAAGATCAAGATCTTATCACCAGAGCAATTATACAGATAGATAAGTTGGCAATAGAAAAGGTAAAATTCACCATTAGAAAAAATATTAAGAAAATGATGGGTGAAAAAAGTTCGTGTAAAAAGATATTGGCTTTGTCCAGGTGGTAATTGTCCGCCGATAAGGTGTCCAATAGAAGGAAGTTTCGATGGAGAAGAAAAAGTTTCGTGGAGGCATCACAGAAAGGCGTTCAAAATGAAGTAAATCCAATGGTGAAAATTGAGTTCAAGTCGTAGATGGAGCGCACTTAATTTTATTACAGAATATACCTTGCATTGAACAATCGAAGTTTGAAATAAATTTGGACATTCTTGCATGTTTATCACTCTTCGTCCATCTATCTTTATAATTGCTCTATCTCGTATATTGAGCTTTTACCATTTCACTATAGGTTCTTTCTACTAAAAGTTTACTTTTAGTTTCATATTTATTCAAATTTATTATATATATATATATATATATATATATATATATATATATATAGGTATATGTTATAATATATAGTAATTAGTAGCAATCTATAGTTATACGTAATCAGACTACACATCTAAGACAAGAATAGGTTTAATACTCATAAAATGTTTACTATAATTTCCGTCTTGACACTCTTCTCGAGGTCAAAGCTTCAATCCTCAGTGCGGGCGATACTAAAACATTTCACTTTTACCCTATGGATTAAATAAAGGGTCCCGTTCGAAATACCGTTCAGAATCTCGTGTTCGACATAAAAATAATTACCATGGTGTGCAAGATTCGCATTAAGAAGGTCAGAGATTACATCGGCCGAAACGTTGTGAGAATAACATCCAAGATGAGAATAATTCAAATAATACAGATTCCATTTTGGCTGTTCAGATTTCAGCGATTTTTATATTTAATCCTGACAAATATTTTATTTTTGATTAGTCATAAATACAGGAAGGGGGAGGTGTTCCTACACTTTGGCTAAGATCAAAGTGTAGTATCTGTTCCGATGGATACTGCACCCCATAGACTGGTATTGTCTTGGCCTTCGGGGCTTGATTTACGCCGGTCTATGGGTCTGTCCTGTGCAGTTCTAGGAGGTCCACCCTTCCAGGCTGCGCCTCCCCTCTTTGGGGAGGAGTAAGTTTATTGCTTACTGCCTGAGGCGCTCCTACCGGGGAATGCCGACGGGGCTGCCCAGGCAATTTTTAAACCCCACTTTCCCGACCCGACCTTGGGTCACATCTTACTTGTGGAAGTAAGATAAAAACTGGCCTTGTGCCTAACTCCTGGAGAGGAGTAAATCAATACTCTCACAGTCAGAAGTCCTAATACTACTACCAAATATACCAGATATTAATTATCACTTACTAAGTTACTGGTGAGACAAATTTCACTACGTTCTATTCATACATACAGTTACATATAACTCCCCGTTGGTAGGATTTCTAATATATCACAAGTCACAAGCAATTAAAATACAAGGGTTTATAAACATTCCTTGTTATCGTTTTCAGATTACAATCATCACTGCACAGTTCGATCTTGCCTCGTGTCTCAACCCCTCCGTGATTGAGGACCCTGCAATTAATGTCCCAGAACAGCATGAAAGAACAAAGGATGCACTCTTATTTGAAGAAATAGCAGTTTATTAAGATGTTGGCGTTGCTTTCTCTTCTGCCAGCGGCGGCGGAGGGTCATTCCGAGCTACGGATATTTGGGGCCCCTCGCCCCCTTATTTTACCGTCTATCTTAAGTAATTCTCTACCCGTGCGGTTCGCTCCGACTTCTAACTTACTACCTACTTCTGTACCTCCTCTCTCATTGGGCTATGTGAAGTCACGTCCGCCTTTGGCTGTCAGGTTGATGTGACATTTGAGTACATACTCGCTGACCACATGACCCCGATACGCTGTGTATGTGTGAACGCTGCCCTGAGAACCGAAATCATAAAACACGCACTAGGAGCGTAACCATTACTATTAAACATTAATTACTGGTTTCATAAACAGATAAGTATTTTAATGACGTCACTTCGTGGTAGAGGGGTCTGACCGAAAAAAAGGTCCCTACGGAATTCGGAGGCCACTGGAATTAGTAGAGTATTTAATTCGTAATTTTGCGAAAAGGATAGGTTTTTTATTTAGGCAATATTAAATCTGTGATGTCGAGAGATAAGTCATTAGGTTTTCATGGTCAAATCGGCTGTTTTGACAGACGAGCGTGTTTATGGCAAGATGGTTGACAGATAGCCGACACCTGCTAAATCTAATAGCTAAAACATATTTTCGCAAAAGTAGTCGGTACATAGGTCCTAGTCACATAAGAGGGAGATGCGACAAACTCTGAGAGTGAGAGAGGAGGTGAATAATGGACAAGTAGACCAATGATAAAATACCACGTATGAAAGTTGTTTTTTGACCGGGCAATGCCAATGATCCCTTCTTTAATATAAAAAACGGAAATAATTTTCTTCAACTAAAACGAGGAGAGAACACAGAAATTTAGAGAGGGTCGCAGATTGGTTTTACAATTTTCCTAACCTTGAGAAAATTGTAAAAGATTACATCTAGTAGCACGACGAGAAATAATAGAAAATGTCAGTTCAAATCCGAGGTATTAACCCCGAATCCACAAATAACATTATTGTGCTTGTAACTCCGCCTTCGTCTGTTTTCCGATAATATATTCTTATTTTAATATTAAAACTATTCTTGTGATCTTTTCCCCCTGTCCTTGCCTTTTTCTATTCATCCTCTTTCCAGTCGGCGCCGGTCTTCTTAAACAGATGTGGAATCCTGACTTTGGATCAAACAAACACACCGTGGAAAAAGTCAGGACCTATCAACTAAGACGCTTCGACCATCTTTAGTTTTCGTCAAGAAAACGGAAACTATTCGTCGACTTCGACGCCCTGGTAACCGGGCCAAACTCGAAAGTGGCACATACACCATTGCAGCGAGTGAGAACGGATAACCCACCGGTGCGTTCGACAAGCTCTTGTTTGTCGCTTTCGAGGCTTGTAATAGAGACCGCAACGAAGAGGAACATTCATCGTCAGTGGTACCTGTTGAAGCCACACACAACCGAATGGGAAAGAGGGGTATAATTACTTATTGTAAGTATGTGTAACCAATTTCCGTACGACTGAGACGTTACATATTTAAAGGTTGCTGAACCAACCGCAGGCCTAACACTGGGCATTGTCATTAAACTCCATCAAAGACAACGATTAAAATGTTCAATATAAATAATTCTAATATCTATTCATAAATAATATATGGCAAATTGAATGGCGCGAAGAGATAAGATTGTGTTAGATTCAACTCTTGTTAGAGGTCGGTAAATATAGATTACTAGCGAAGGTACCCGCCCTTTTCCGGATGAGGCATGGTGTCCCCGCCCGCGTACCACCAATAGAAAGGCTAATAAAATTCAAAATTATTTCTGCCATTCGACCATATTTGGTACAAATAAAATTCAGTCGATGGCTGACTTGTCCCTGAAGTTTCAATTATGAATGTCCAACAGTTTTTTTTTCGCTCCAAATGTTCCTATTTGATGAAAACTGAGGGCAGAAAAAGAAAGTGTTGTGATTGATGACCGTGGCTTAAACAGAATTTGACAACTCTTCACACTTCAAATAACTCGTTAGATTATCTGCAGGGAGTAACTTTGGTGATCGTCTCATCAGTAGGAGGTGTTATCTATAATAGGCTTCACACTCACCGGACCTGAACCTCCCAGATTGTTTTATCTGTAGGATTATCTCAAAGATGATGTCTATCAAAACAACCCCCAGACAATTCATAGACTGAAGATAGCAATCACAGCTTAAATCTGTGGAGTGTCAAGTCAGGGGCGTGTCAGATTGTATATTTTGTGTCACCCTGTGTCTAAGGGCACTAATATATCAGTAAAATACATAATTACGTAGTAATACTATGCTCTTATAAAAAATAGCTGGAGAAATGCCAATATTGCTTGTTTCATGGAAAAAGATCAATATGGTTACAAATTTAATTGAAAAATTCAATATGGTGACAAATTTAATTGAAAAATTCAATATGGTGACAAATTTAATTGAAAAATTCAATATGGTGACAAATTTAATTGAAAAATTCAATATGGTGACAAATTTAATTGAAAAATTCAATATGGTGACAAATTTAATTGAAAAATTCAATATGGTGACAAATTTAATGAAAACACCTCAATATAGTGACAAATTTAATTGGAAAATTCAATATAGTAACAAATTTAATTGAAAAAATTAACATGGTGACAAATTTAATTGAAAAATTTCAATATAGTGACAAATTTAATTGAAAAAATTCAATATGGTTACAAATTTAATTGAACAAATTCAATATAGTTGCAAATTTAATTGAAAAAATTCAATATGATGACACATTTAATGAAAATATTCAACATTGTAACAAATTTAATTGAAAAAATTCAATATAGTTACAAATTTAATTTTAAAAATTAATAGGGTTATAAATTTAATTGATAAAAAATCAATATGGTGACACGTTTAATGAAAATATTAACATGGTTATAAATTTAATTGAAACATTTCAATACGGTGACTAATTTAATTGAAAAAATTCAATATGGTGACAAATTTAATTGAATAAAATTCAATATGATGACAAATTTAATTGAATAAAATTCAATATGGTGACAAATTTAATTGAAAAAATGAAATATAGTGGCACTGTTAATGAAAAATTCAATATGGTGACAAATTTAATTGAAAATATTCAATATGGTGACAAATTTAATTGAATAAAATTCAATATGGTGACAAATTTAATGGAAAAAAATTCAATATGGTGACACATTTAATGGGAAAAAATTCAATATGGTGACACATTTAATGGGAAAAAATTCAATATAGTGACACATTTAATGAAACAATTAATATGGTTACGAATTTAATTGAAAAAATTCAATATGGTGACAAATTTAATGGAAGAAATTCAATATGATGACAAATTTCATGGAAAAATACGATATGGTGACAAATTTAATAAAAAAATTCGATATGGTGACACATTTCCTGGAAAAACTTCAATATGGTGACAAAATTTACGCAGACTATTCAATAAAATTAGTATGTAGGTAAGTTTTATTCAATATATACATAATTCAACATTTGACAAAATATGAATTAAATTTAAAAGTTCATAAAAATAGTTTTCAAACACCAAATTTTAAAACGTTATATTTGTAATATCAGGATAATTCATCAGATATCCTGCTCGCTTGACAGGCCGAGAGCAGGCACACCTCATTTCTATCAAATAGTTGTGATTAAGAGGCGCCCAGAAAAGTCAAGTTAATTTACGATGGTCGACGGCGCATCATTAACAGATTAATGCCGTTGAAACAGTACCTCGTGGAGGGGCCAATCGCTCCACTCGTCTCGACGGCGATCGGTTGGAATACAAATCTCTAGAGAAGACCAGAGTATTTCGATCGCTTGCAGTCCTCGGGTGACGCTGCTACATGTCCAGGGTTTGGTGCTGATTCGGGATTATTGACAAAAGCGCCAAAGTTTCGAAACCAGTCGCATCTCATGTTAGTTTCTTGTCGTTTAAAAAGGAAACACTGTCAAACTAGCGGGCCGTTTGCTATGCCCACTGCCGAGGGAAACTGGTTCGAGGATCGACGGGAAGCCAGCGATATGTACGGCTCTGTGTCTAAGGAATCTGCCCGCGCTCGTTCTACACGAAAAAGTGTGGACACCAATAATAATTAGCGGTGTCTCATACCGAGAATATATTGCAGCGACTATGTGCACGCCGGAATAACTTCGTTGTCAGACGTCTTCAAGTTAAGGTTGAGTAGAAAAGCCTAGTAATTTTTAACATCACATGTTTTTGTACACTAGATCGTGAATCACACTTATGTCGTGCTCGTAAATATGTCTTCTGTTTTTTTTATTGTATTTGCCTTCGTACCTGATTCTATTAAAAAGACAATCTTGCGTCTAGTGTGACCCGGGATGTTCTCTCCTGATGTGTTAATCACCCCGAGAATCATCCGTTCGTTCCTCGACTCACATGCTTGACATGTTTACTTCCCTTATAACATCCGATAATCGGATGTCTATTTCCTGCCGAAAGCCCCTTTTATATATCTAAAAATATCTCGGTATGTATGTGTATTCTGTCTCTAGAGACAATGGTCAGCTCCTGAAAGGATAGCTGCGAGATTGGAAATTTTACGTATATATTGAATATTTTAGATTATTGTTATAATCTTTATATACGGTACAAATCACGTTGACACACCGGTTCCCGTTAGATCACCGAAGTTAAGCGACGTCGAGCCTGGCCAGTATTAAATGGGTGACCATTTGGGACTACCAGGTGCTGTATGTGCTCTCTGTTTATCTCGGCATTGTTTCCAGTCGTCTTGAACTGCTTGCCATTGGAATCAAGCAGTGCCGACTCAGGAGAGGTGTTGGTAGGGATTGCGCAACCCTTGCTTCATAATTACACGCGCAGCCAACCCCTTATAGGGGTATCCATAGTCTCTCTAGACTGAACGGAGGGCCTATAATCTTTAATTAGCAGATTTCAGCTTGTGGCGATTAAATGTGAACTTGGGCATGACGTAGGTAGGTTCGGTGGTGCTGTGACTGGTGTGGCCGTTTGCTTTCAGTGCGAAATATGAGCAACTATGATCGCAAAAGGGCTCTGATCATTACTCGATATCTTGGACGCCGTTCAAACCAATACGGATGCCGCACGACTCGTCGAAAAGCGGTGCAGAGAGGCGGAAAAAGATACTGTCGCCCTGTTTGCCGAGGTCATTATTTTGATGCGGGCGTGAACATAAGGGTCATGTTTAATTGCTTTTGCTGCCAACGAGGAAGACCGAAGGGGGGGGGGGGAGAGAGTGAGAGAGAGAGAGAGAGAGAGAGAGAGACGGTGGAAGAAGGGTTAGACTGCCGAAACAAAGTCGCCGCGTGAGGAGATTTTGCGAAACGGATGACACGGGGAGGAGGGGGCTTAAATCGCAGCCACGGCACACCACTGCCCGTTAATGAAAGTTAAATCGGGTAGGTGGAAGAGGGTCACCAGTTCGCACGTGACCTGGCGCAACGATCAGGCCAGAATCACGCTTCTTCGTTTATTCCGTCATTCGCTGCCTAACTCGCACAACCCGTCGCCATTTTCAATTATTCGGACGCTCTCACTTTCTCCATCGGGTAATCAAACAGATCTACTTCGTTTTCCGAAGGTTCGTTTTTGTGCCGTTCCGTTTTGTGCCGTTCCGTTTTTGTGCCGTTCCGTTTTTGTGCCGTTTCGTTTTTTGCCGTTCCGTTTTTGTGCCGTTCTGTTTTGTGCCGTTCCGTTTTTGTGCCGTTCCGTTTTGTGCCGTTCCGTTTTGTGCCGTTCTGTTTTTGTGCCGTTCCGTTTTTGTGCCGTTCCGTTTTGTGCCGTTCCGTTTTTGTGCCGTTCCGTTTTTGTGCCGTTCCGTTTTGTGCCGTTCCGTTTTGTGCCGTTCCGTTTTTGTGCCGTTCAGTTTGGTGCCGTTCCGTTTTTGTGCCGTTCCGTTTTGTGCCGTTCCGTTTTTGTGCCGTTCAGTTTTGTGCCGTTCCGTTTTTGTGCCGTTCAGTTTTGTGCCGTTCCGTTTTTGTGCCGTTCCGTTTTTGTGTCGTTCCGTTTTGTGCCGTTCCGTTTTGTGCCGTTCCGTTTTTGTGCCGTTCCGTTTTTGTGCCGTTCAGTTTTGTGCCGTTCCGTTTTTGTGCCGTTCCGTTTTTGTGTCGTTCCGTTTTGTGCCGTTCAGTTTTGTGCCGTTCCGTTTTGTGGCGTTCAGTTTTGTGCCGTTCCGTTTTTGTGCCGTTCCTTTTTGTTCTGTTCCGTTTTTGTGCCGTTCCGTTTTTGTGCCGTTCCTTTTTGTTCTGTTCCGTTTTTGTGCCGTTCCGTTTTTGTGCCGTTCCGTTTTGTGCCGTTCCGTTTTTGTGCCGTTCCGTTTTTGTGCCGTTCAGTTTTGTGCCGTTCCGTTTTTGTGCCGTTCCGTTTTTGTGTCGTTCCGTTTTGTGCCGTTCCGTTTTGTGCCGTTCCGTTTTGTGCCGTTCCGTTTTGTGCCGTTCCGTTTTTGTGCCGTTCCTTTTTGTTCTGTTCCGTTTTTGTGCCGTTCCGTTTTTGTGCCGTTCCTTTTTGTTCTGTTCCGTTTTTGTGCCGTTCCGTTTTTGTGCCGTTCCGTTTTGTGCCGTTCCGTTTTTGTGCCGTTCCGTTTTGTGCCGTTCCGTTTTTGTGCCGTTCCTTTTTGTTCTGTTCCGTTTTTGTGCCGTTCCGTTTTTGTGCCGTTCCGTTTTGTGCCGTTCCGTTTTGTGCCGTTCCGTTTTTGTGCCGTTCCGTTTTGTGCCGTTCCGTTTTTGTGCCGTTCCGTTTAGTGCCGTTCCGTTTTTGTGCCGTTCCGTTTTGTGCCGTTCCGTTTTTGTGCCGTTCCTTTTTGTTCTGTTCCGTTTTTGTGCCGTTCCGTTTTTGTGCCGTTCCGTTTTGTGCCGTTCCGTTTTTGTGCCGTTCCGTTTTGTGCCGTTCCGTTTTTGTGCCGTTCCTTTTTGTTCTGTTCCGTTTTTGTGCCGTTCCGTTTTTGTGCCGTTCCGTTTTGTGCCGTTCCGTTTTGTGCCGTTCCGTTTTTGTGCCGTTCCGTTTTGTGCCGTTCCGTTTTTGTGCCGTTCCGTTTTTGTGCCGTTCCGTTTTTGTGCCGTTCCGTTTTGTGCCGTTCCGTTTTTGTGCCGTTCCTTTTTGTTCTGTTCCGTTTTTGTGCCGTTCCGTTTTTGTGCCGTTCCGTTTTGTGCCGTTCCGTTTTTGTGCCGTTCCGTTTTGTGCCGTTCCGTTTTGTGCCGTTCCGTTTTTGTGCCGTTCCGTTTTGTGCCGTTCCGTTTTTACCAAATTTGAAATAAAGTAGTTACAGCTGACTTTATCGTTTTCGTCACAGCCTATGGAAATGGCGAACCGAGTTCAAATCCAGTCTAATCTACACTGTTCACTTTCACGTTGTATAGAGGTGACATAAATCAAGTGGATAACGACACGAACTGACGACCTGGGTGTGCCAAGTTCGAATCCAAGTCGGTTCCATAATATCACTTTCATGGCAACCATTACGTGGTCTCTCCTGCAAGAATGCCAATACCAGAATCAAGCCGGATAACAAAGTTGTAACATTGACTTACACGAATTTACTTACTTTCACGCGAATACTCCAGATATCACAAGATTAGGGAACATTTGTGTAAAAAAAAATGTTAAAAACGGTATTTTTCCACACGAGGCTAGAGTAAGCATCTTCCGCTCTACAGCTACCACTTAAATAATATTTCTACTTGTGGTGATATTCCCTTTCGTTTATAATTGACTATTCGAATCTTTTCATCTATTAGTGAGAGAGAGAGAGAGAGAGAGAGAGAGAGAGAGAGAGAGAGAGACGGACGCGAGAGTAATAGATGACGTTTAGGATACGAGCCAGGGTTCAAACAATAGAGAGTGAGAGAGGGTGAAAATGATAGAAACACGATTAGTAATAAATGAGTCTATTGAAAAGTTATTTGGGAATTCAGGTATATTAGAACAATTAAAATGGAAGTTTTTCTTTCAATTTTAACTCAACCCCTAAACTGAAGAATATTATCCTATTTATTTTGTGGGATTAAAATATATAGAAAAAAAGACTTAAGGAAACAAATGTTGGTTTACTTAATAATAGATTGCTCGTTTGATTTTTGGTGTTAATTGTTGTTTTTTTTCTTTTTAAATTTGTTAGTACGTTCGTCAAGGAGACGAAACCGGAAGTTCTTCAGACGCCATATTGATAATTATACAAACTTAAGAACTTATTACGACCGAAGATGGCGAATTAAGATTAAACACATTTAAAACAACGATAGAAAAAGGCGGAAAAGACGGAACCGGTACCGGAAACGGGCGTAAAAGAAAGATAATTTCATATTCAATACGTTAGAATTTGAAAAGGTCACATAAATATTTCATGGGTCAGATATTTTAACGAAATCTGAATTCGTTTGAAAGCAAATGAATTGCCGCTTCAAACGGATTCAATTCACAACCAGTGGTGACTGATTGGCATCTTCCCACGCCAACAAAGACGCACCGGAAACGAAAACCTTGAAAATAAAATCGAATCAAAATAAAATGAAACGAAATATTAAAAAAAAAAATGAATTAATAAATCAAGTTATAGATAATTCTTCCGGCCTCGACTGATGCTGGCTTGTTTAACCTTTTACCTGGAAACGGCTCTATGTCTAGAAATGTATTTTAGAAAATGATGGATGGTTTTTGAAGAATAAAAATGTTTTGTTGTTGTTTTAATAATTTTTTTTGTATTATTCAATATTTGAAACGCCCAGCGTTGTTCATCGGGAATAATCAGAGAAAAGGAAGAAGAAGAAAAAAAAACGGAAATAAGGTCACCCACGTGTGGGGTACTTATAACACGGACATAAACCGTACATAGGTGACGTCATATCCGTTTTTTATGAAAGGTTTCAACCCCCATTTTTATCCCTTTGCACAACACCTAATTAAACTAAATGTAGCCCACACTTCACACACTTACCCCTAGTAGCTGTGTTCTAAAATTTATAATGATCGGTTAATTAGTTTTTTTTTACTGAATTTTATACATACAAATATATAAACATATACACATACCTAACCTAATATAAATAGAGATATATAATTAGAGCATATATTAAGTGAATTCATGATGATCGGTTCATTAGTTTCGGAGTGAATCCCGTACATACAAATATATAAAAATATACACATACCTAACCTAATATAAATAGAGATATATAATTAGAGCATATATTAAGTGAATTCATGATGATCGGTTCATTAGTTTCGGAGTGAATCCCGTACATACAAATATATAAACATATACACATACCTAACCTAATATAAATAGAAATGTATAATTAGAGCATATATTAAGTGAATTCATGATGATCGGTTCATTAGTTTCGGAGTGAATCCCGTACATACAAATATATAAACATATACACATACCTAACTTTATATATAGATTTATATAGAGCTATATACCCGACTAAATAATAAATACCAATGTATTTGTATATCTTACCGGTGAAATGTTGAAGTGTTCACTAATGGACCAGCGAAACAGGGTTCAATCCCACGTCCGAGTAACACCATTACTAAACACTCATAATTATATGGCGATGGTCAAGAGTAAGTGGAGCAGTCTAGTAAAAGTAGTGACACTCTCCCCTACATCTCGGTGTAGAAGAAAAGTGTTCCTTTCGGTTGCCCTGCATTACGGTCGTTTTATTTATTTTATAAACATTTCTCCAATAAATGAAACAGGATTTTAAAGTTTTTATTATTTTTTTTTTTTAATAAATAGCTTCGTTTTTCTAACCATAAAATAATTTCTAGATAAATAATATTTAAATGAGTAAAACATATTTTATTTATTAATTTTTAAATGTAACAATTAGAAATAATTGAAATAAAAAGATTGCAGACTGTAGGATTTTAGACTAATAGAACTCGATTTAGGAACAATTCATTTTGAAATGGGTAAAGTCAGATGTGTGATTGATTTTTTAAAAACGCTTTCGTTGCTAGAAGTAATGGCTAACATTAAAACAACGAACTTTCTAGACGTCACATTAAACTTAAGTAAAAACACCTACGAACCATACCTAAAAGATAACGCCAACCCAATATACGTACACCCAAAGTCTAATCACTTCCCATCAATCATACAACATATCCCGAATTCGATCGAAAGTAGGCTTATCAACAATTCTAGCAACGAAAGCGATTTTAAAAAATCAATCAACATTTACAATACAGCTCTAAAAATAGTGGTTACCACAATACCGAAATTAAATATAAAAAACAGGACACCAATAATTACAACAAAATTAAAAATAAAAACAAAAGAAAAAAATAATAATCTACTATACCCTCCCTATAACCAGATGCTAAAAACTAAACTAGGCAAAAAATTCCTAAATCTGATTGAAAAACACTTCCCCGTAACCAACCCTCTACATAAAATATTCAATAAAAATAATCTAAAACTATCCTACAGCTGCTGTGAAAACCTAGAAATGATAATTAAGGCACACAACAACAAAATACTAAAAGACAACAATAGAGAAGAAAAAATAAACAAAGTGGAAAATATACACAAAATAACACTACGAAGAACAAAAATATAGACAATACTAATAGAAATAAACAAAACACTAATAATAACCACCCGAATAGAAACGAAAAAGTTAGCAATGAAGAGTAAAGATGTAACTGCATAAATCGTAAACTTTGTCCACTACAAAATAAATGGCTAACTAAAAGTGTTGTATACCAAGCAACGATATTTGCCAACGAAAAACCAAATAACAAGAAATACTACGTGGGTATGACATCCCTAGACTTTAAGACCAGATACTATGACTATAAAAGCACATTTAAAAACAAAGAACGTCGAACTAAAACAGCACTAGCTAACCATTATTGGGAGCTCAAAGAAAATGGACACTCACCAATAATTGAATGGAAAATAGTAAGACAGGCCAGTACATGTAGAAACTTAGACGACCCGTGTAGATTATGCCTGAATGAAAAATACGAAATCCTAAATTTTAAAGATCCCCGAAACCTATTAAACTCTAGAAGTGAAATAGCAAACAGCTGTTTACACATAAATAAATTTACCTTAGGATAATATATAATAAATAAAATTAATAAATAAATAAAAATAAATAAATAAATAAATAAAAAACTGAATTAGTTAAAATTTAAAACCTAAAATAGAAATACAAGAAACCACGTGTTAAAATAAATTCGCCCACTGTATTGACAAAACAAAGGAAACAGGATATAGGAAAATCCATTGTTAACAAAAATAGGAGCGTCACCAACAATGCCTTTGTTCGAGGGAAGCCCAACGATTGGCTGAGGGAACAACAAAGAATCTGATTGGTTAACTAGCAAGCCATGTATATAAAAACACCTGACAAAAATAACTCCATGCATTTAGCCTGACGATTCCCCCCGGGGATGAAACACGGGAGCCTCTGTGTAGCTCGATTGCCATATATATTTTCATTGCTTACTATATATATATATATATATATATATATATATATATATATATATATATATATATATATATATATATATATACTTAACGATTCAAGACGGCGGAATCAAACTGCACAGAATTTGTGCCAGTAAATGTACCCGGCAATATTTAACATTTTGAACGGGTATTGTCCATCCAAAATTCCATGGGAAAATCTCCAGACTGCATCTACAACACACTCACTTATATATCTGACGTAATCCTTGTTTGTTTGTTAGGGGGGGGGATAGGAGCAATGTGAAGTATCAGTTCTGATACCATACTTCATATTTTCTGTCTTTGTCAGTTAATAAGAAATCCTTCTTAACTGAGTCAATTTTATTTTTGTTCCAATCCGGAGTGCCTCGTTTCAGGATGCTGCCTTAAAAAACCGACCTCATATCTATAAAGCTTATTTCCCGTAAGGTCATCCCATAACCTATTCGTGTCCCTTTGTCTTGTTTACATCCTGTTTACGACTCCATGCTAGACCCACCTGCACATAATATATTAAGTTAATATTTATACTACTAATATGTAATACTAGTTTTTTTGTTTTTTTTTTCAATTACTTTTCTGTAGTTCATGACATATTTGACGATCGGCCGATGTAATTTTTTTAAACAAATGTGGAAGGGTGATAACGTACGTACAGACACGAATAAGAGTATTTTTATGAAGTTTTCTTATTATCTGTTTTGTCCGGGTACTTTTTTGATCACGTGTTTGGAAAATAACTTCTTGAATGCTGTCAATTTCTCTCTTGGTGATCAGCGCTTCAGTCTTGATGCCGTTATTTTTTTTTTAACGCGGGAAAGTTTTTATTTGTTTTTTTAATTTTTAGTGATCATTTTTTTTTTTTCGCAAGTAAATATGTATCCAGTCTTAATATATTTTGATCACATCTTCCATCTGCAACAGGAAAAGGCGGGAACAATAAAAGAACTCGTCGCTTGTATCATGTAATTATGGAAAAAAAAAAGAACAAAGAAGTGATCTGAATAATTCATAGGCGACATGTATATATATATATATATATATATATATATATATATATATATATATATATATATATATATGTGTGTGTGTGTGTGTGTGTGTGTGTGCGCGTGCGCGCGCGTGTGTGTGTGTATTGGTTTACTCCTCTCCAAGAGTTAGGCACAAGGCCAGTTTTTTTCTTACTCCCACAAGTAAGATGTGACCCAAGGTCGGGTCGGGAAAGTGGGGTTTAAAAATTGCCTGGGCAGCCCCGTCGAAGAGGGGAGGCAAAGCCTGGGAAGGTGGACCTCCCAGAACTGCACAGGACAGACCCGTTGACCGGCGTAAATCAAGACCTGAAGGCCAAGACAACACCAGTATGGGGTGCAGTATCCATCAGAACAGATACTACACTTTGATCTTAGCCAAAAAGCCAATAAAAGTGTGCGTGTGAATGTATATATATATATATATATATATATATATATATATATATATATATATATATATGTATATGTATGTGTATATATATGTATGTATATGTAAACATATATATATGTGTGTGTGTGTGTGTGTGTGTGTGTGTGTGTGTGTGTGTGTGTGTGTGTGTAAGTGTTTTTTTTCTTTCATATTTTTGTGAAGCTAAGTTTTACATCAGAATAACTGACGACACGACTGGTTCGCCAATAGTTGTTAATATATTTTCCCCTTGTAATTGCTGCGCCCAAAACGCAACGATGCTCATAAAAGAGTTTATTATTATTCTATTTTTTATTTTTATTTTTTTGTTGTTGCTACGCCATCTAGTGATGGGATCGTCGAAGCGGGCAGTCATTTTGCTCGGAAGCCAAGTCATTATATATCGGAACGGACAACGAGACTGTGTATAGGCAGTGACAATTATTTTGAAACGTGTAACCATCACAAAGAATAATAATAATAATAATAATAATAATAATAATAATAATAATAATAATAATCAAATCATAATAATAATAATAATAATAATAATAATAATGTTAATAATAATAATAATAATAATAATAAAAATAATGATGATGATGATGATGATGATGATGATGATGATGATGATGATGATGATGATGATGATGATGATGATGATGAAATGGACCTTCGAAACCATACAAAGGACGGCAATGATCAAAACAGCTGCAATCTTAAGGAAAATCTTCGAATGCGGAAACCAACACGCATAAGCTACAAAGGGTAACCAATTACAAGGAATTTACAACAGAGAGAAAACAAAACCACACGAAGAACACCACAACACGAACCAAGGAACATAAACTGCAAGAAACATCACTTCATAATTCCCCCCCCCCCATAAATTACACCGGCCTCAGCTATCACTACACAAAAATGAACCAAAGGAACAGAAATTACAAGAAACACTATAAACTACCCCCCTCTCTCCCCACCCCACCCAACTAAAAAAAAAAAAAATTTTAATTAAAAAATTTAAAAGAAAAATTTAAAGATTAAAAAAATAAAAAAATAAAAATTCTTTTTTTTTTAAATGGTGCCGGCCTAGGCTGACACCAGACAAAAGTCGAGGAGGATGAGAAGACCGAGGAGGGACATCACAAACCAGACCTCCACTGGAAAAGTGCAGATAATGCTGGGACCTTAGGGGAGGCTTATTGCCACCCAAATCCCAGAGAAGACCAATTGTCCTTACCAGCGAAAAATCAATGGTAAGAGGCTGTTGCGATACCGCAAGATTATTTGCGGGTGTTGTCGAAAACAGGCGAAGAATACTGGAAATTTGGGGAGGCTTATTGTCACTCAGATTCCAGGAACTACCACTGGTTGTTGTCGGTGAGCAATCACTGACGATGATCTGTGTGAGAACTCCTAGTGAGTGCAAATAATAACTAGCGGGACCCCGTAGAAATTCCATGGTGTTTTCTCCATCAATCTGTATAATTATACTGTTAATAATATTCCGGTGGCTAGAAATAGGCACATATTTTACTCGCTAACTTTTGCGTGACGCGATGGAAATATATATATTTATTTATATTATCCGTGTGACCGGGGAACAAAGATGTGTCTTCCGCCATTGCCATCTCACCTCGATCGTCCTCCCCTTTTCACTCACCTCATTGTCTTCCCGCTCGACCCCTCCCTTCTCACTCTTTCCTCTTACCCCCCCCCCGCTCACCCTCTCTCTGTTGCCAGGGGCAAAAGTAAGTACTAACTGTCTTCATCCTACCACCTTCGAAGTATATTAAGCTTACTGTGAAAAAAATTAAAATGAAAAACCTTCACTATACAGTGGGTCCTTTTTTAGAAAAATAAAACAAAGAAAAGAGCAAACTTTCATGTGAGGAAACCTCACTCGTACGCCATTTTGAATTTTTCAGCTCAGAGCTAGAGCACCTTAAAAGTTGAAAATTCGAATTCAATTGAACGTAATTTTTTAAAACCGTAAACCTAATAGTAGATAACTATATGCTAATACATATATTGTCATAGTTAATTGATATATCTATCTATCTATATATATATATATATATATATATATATATATATATATATATATATATATATATTTCGAAAGTCTACGAGACATTTCATTCAAGAATTTTTTTTTCTTCATTATGTATTTATTTTCTAATGTCATTGTTGCCTACACGTGTTTCGCTACCAGTGCAAGGTACTTGCTTGGCTGTTCATCAGGTGGGATATATAACCTAAAATATGGACCTCAGTAACTGACAATGCCCCAACAGGGTTTTACCTAATTGAGATCACTTAAAAAGAAAATATTTGAAAAAACATCTCAAAAACTTGGTATAAAGAATTATGTCCAATGCAATCCCCAAAAAGGGTAATCCACCCACATTTGGCGGAAGACTTGATTATTTGTCCGGACTTTACTGAGTGTACACCATTCTCAGTGAAACATAAAACTCTCTCTCTCTCTCTCTCTCTCTCTCTCTCTCTATATATATATATATATATATATATATATATATATAGTAAGCAATGGAAATATATATGGCAATCAAGCTACACAGAGGCTCCCGTGTTTCATCCCCGCCTGACGATTTAGCCTGACGATTCCCCCCGGGGATGAAACACGGGAGCCTCTGTGTAGCTTGATTGCCATATATATTTTCATTGCTTACTACCTAGCTCTACTTACGTATCGAGCACTGTTGAAGTAAATACTGAAAACTGACACATAAAAAATTATATCTCCTTATAATATTTTATGTGGATACATGAAGTACTAATATATATATATATACAAGGTGGTCGCTGAAAGAGCGGGAAATTTCAGGTTGTGAATTTTATTGTTTAAATTTTATGTTGTTAAATTTTATATGGTATGGCTTATTCACTTCTTCGATTTGCACGTACATTTTGAGCATGTGTGAATGTATTATTTAATTAGTCTTTGAAAAACTTAATTAAAGTTATTCTTTGGAAAAATAAATAACAGTTTGACAAATTTCCAGCTTTTCTAGCGAGCACCCTGTTTATATATATATATATATATATATATATATAGATATTACCATCATAACGGGTTAGGGTAAGGGTTAGGGGTTAGGGTTAGGATAAAGGCTTGGGTTAGGTTTGGGGGTAAGGGTTATGGTTACGGTTATGGTAAGGGTAAGGGTTGATTCGGTTTAGGTTAGGGTCAGGGTTTATGGTTAGGGTTAGTGTTTGCTGTTTAGGGTTAAGGTTATGGTTAGGGGGTAGGGTAAGGGTTAGGGTAAGGGTTAGGGTTAGAGATTAAGGGCTAGGGTTAGAGTTAGGGTTGATTAGTTTAGGGCTAGAGTTTAGGTTAGGGATAGAGTTAGGGTTTTGGGTTAGGGTAAGGGTTAGGGTTTAGGGTTAGGGTAAAAGTTAGGGTTGGGTAAGGGTTAGGGGTTAGGGTTAGGATTAGGGTTAGAGTTAGGGTTAATTAGTTTAGGGTTAGCGTTAAGGTTAGGGTAACTGTTATTTAAAACAAGAATACTAAATAATATTTTGAAAGGCATGACTATTTTCTAAAAAGTTTATAATAATTTAATGTTTGGTTTAATTCATTTGTAATTTTATTATTCTATTTTTATACCTATATTATATGCAATATACTGCTTGAACACGAGTAAACAGTGTTATAAAAAGCCATTCGCATTTATTCATTTATATATATATATATATATATATATATATATATATATATATATATATATATATATATATATCGATTGAACACGAGTGGGTGTTTCAGTGTAAAAGAATCATGGTGTGGACTGGAAAGCAGTGAGGTGTCGCTAAAACCCTTCTATAACCAGTCAGACAATCCGTACGCCGACCAGATCTCCGACCATCTGGAAAGGGAAATACCTCCGAAATTAATGAGAGCTCATAATGGACGTGTATCCTTGCATTCTTACGCCAGAATGGTCGACATCGTCTGCGAGTCGGTGCCAATCAGCGGCCTTTTTCCAAAGAGCACAAGAAGCAAAAACAGAGAACCGTTCGTTCGCCATTATTTGCGCACCGTTTCTCGGCGTCCTTCCAAATGTTTCGTTTGCGTTTCGAAGTTTTTTTGTTTTTTTTAACGGGAGGGATGTTTGTTTTTTTAATTTAGTATTTTTGCCATATTTCTCTATCACAAATATGTTCATGGTATAGTTCTATTTTTTATAGTTCTTTTTTTTTCTTTGGAAAACAAAAACAAAACTTTCTGTTGTTCTTTTTATAATTCTTCGAGTTTGGCACTTCAAGAATATAGCTTCTTTCATTCTTTCTGCTAGCTTTTTCTCAAGACAGCTTTTCATAGAACAAAAATTGACAAATGATATATATATATATATATATATATATATATATATATATATATATATATATTTGTTTTGTTTATTATATATGTACGTATACGTTTCGTCCTTTATAATCGGGACTCATCAGCATAGAGATATGACTATTCACATCCGGTCATGCGATTCGAAACTCCCGATTCCGAGTGTATATATATATATATATATATATATATATATATATATATATATATATATATATATATATATATATATATAATCCTGGTAGGGTAAAAATCCACAGGGTAGAAATCCAAAGGGTAGAAATCCAAAGGGAATCAAACCGGGCTTATACAAGAGTGCCCAATAAAAATATAGAGCTGTATTGTGAATGTTTTTTTAAATTCAAATATGTACAAAGTCTGTTACACTGGCATGTCGATGTTATCGATCTACAGCTATCGAGAGCTGAGGTCTCATCAGGCAGTAGGTTTTTTTGTGATCCAACCCGGTCGATGAAATCCTGGATTTTATCGACCGGGTCGGATCAGTGTAAATATAATATTAGTGACACAATTGATTAACAACCCCTGCCTCCCCAATCACACGTGTCTGCCAATTATAACTGATTTGAGAACACACACAAATGTCTACATACTCATACACATACAAGCTGCTACGAATTACAGCTGATTTGAGAATACGTTGTTCGCCCAAGCTGAAGTAACTGTCGATTTTTTGACACATTCACTTGCATGTATCTTCCCTCTCCTCTCTCCACTCTCTGTCTGAATCAACAGACGATTTCATTTTTTCTCTCTATCTACCTATCTATCTTTCTATTTATCTATCTATCTATCTATCTATCTATCTATCTATCTATCTATCTATCTATCTATCTTCATTCTGCCCTTTTTATTATATCTCTCTCTTTTTACTTTAGTTTATTTGTTCTATTTTTTTAAATTTTATATTTTATATTTTATATTTTATATTTTAACTATATTAATTTTAACGGTCCCAAACCACGTGACTCCCTAAATTTTTAAATTTTAAATTTTAAATTTCTTTTTTACTTCTTCTTTTTCTCCATTTCATTCTCTTCAAATATGATCGGATTCTAACTCTGCCTGCTGAGATCTCAGTTTATACAAACTGTTGATCGATAACATCGACATGCCAGTGTCGCAGATTTTGTACATGTATGTGTAAATAAAAATAGTCATATATAAAGCTCTATTTGATATCGAGCACTTTTTATGGAGCCGGTTGAAATTCTTCGGATTACTACCCTGTGGATTTTTTACCTGGATTATATATATATATATATATATATATATATATATATATATATATATATATATATATATATATATATAATGGGGAAAAACTAGGCACACATTCGGGTTGTGCAAATTATGACTTATTTCGACCTAGATCGGTCTCATCAGGTGTATAATCAACCGCGTTCAGAACATGAATGAATTATTCATGCTCTGTTTTAATGTACATTGAGCTCTCTTACTCGGATTCCCATCGAAATCATTCAAACCTGCACACACTATATATATATATATATATATATATATATATATATATATATATAAAGTTATGAAAATATACTTATGGCAATTAAGCCACATAGAGGCTTCCGCGTTTCGTCCACGTAGGGAATCGTCAGGCTAAAATGCATTTTAGCCTGACGATTCCCTGTGTAGCTTGATTGCAATAAATATA
>OY744541.1:89178669-89183669 GCA_963556195.1 Sepiola atlantica
GGTAGCAGGGAGGGAGTTCCAAAAGGTTGCAGCTCGAAAAAAAGAAGCTATTGGAGTAGAAGGCTCTTTGGCACCTGGGGACCTCCACAGTGAATGGATAGGATGTTTTTCTAACGTAGTTCACTCCAAACAACGCAATTTGCTACTGTAGACGTCAGGGGCTACTGAGAATTAGTGTTAATGTTTAGGGGGGTCATCCTAAATTGGGAGCTGTGCAGCGAAATGCTTGTTCACATTAGTTTTAAATTTCTGCATGTCGGTATAGTTGGGGAAACAGGTAGCAGGGAGGGAGTTCCAAAAGGCTGCAGCTCGAAGAAAAGTAGCTATTGGAGTAGAAGGCTCTTTGGCACCTGGGGACCTCCACAGTGAATGGATGGGATGTTTTTCTAACGTAGTTCACCCCAAACAAGGCAAGCTGCTACTGTAGACGTCAGGGGCTACTGAGAATCAGGGTGAAAGTTTTAGGAGTCATCCTTAATTGGGAGCTGTGCAGCGAGATGCTGGTTCACATTAAGTTTAAATGTCTGCATGTCAGTACAGTTGAGGAAACAGGGAGCAGGGAGAGAGTTCCTAAAAGGCCGGTAGCTCGATGAAGGAAACGATTTGAGTAGAAGACGCTTTGGAACCTGGTTACCCCGCCTAATAAACTGGTATTGTTCGGCCCTTTGGGTCTGAATTTACGCCGGTCTATTGGGGTTTGCCGGTCCTGTGCAGTTCTAGGAGGTGCACCCTCCCAGGCTTTGCCTTTCCTCTTTGGAGAGGAGTAAGTTTATTGCTTACTGTCTGAGGCGCCCCTACCGGGGAATGCCGACGGGGCTGACCAGGCAATTTTTTTATGGCCAGAGTGCTCACCTCTCGAGCGCTGGCTTATCTAATCCCACTTTTACGACCTTGTGTCACATCTTACCTTGTGGGAGGTAGATAAATAACCTCTTTGGAACCTGGGGACTTCCACAGTGAATGGATGGGATTTATTTTTAATTGAGTTCATCCAAAACAAGGCAAGTTGCTACTGTAGACGTCAGGGGCTACTGAGAATCAGGGTGAAAGTTTTGGGAGTCATCCTTAATTGGGAGCTGTGCAGCGAGATGCTGGTTCACATTAGGTTTAAATGTCTGCATGTCGGTACAGTCGGGGAAACAGAGGGCAGGGAGAGAATTCCTAAAAGGCTGGCAGCTCGATGAAGGAAACGATTTGAGTAGAAGACTCTATGGAACCTGGGGACTTCCACAGTGAATGGATGGGATTTATTTTTAATTGAGTTCATCCCAAACAAGGCAAGTTGCTACTGTAAACGTCAGGGGCTACTGAGAATTAGGGTGAATGTTTAGAGGTGTCATCCTTAATTGGGAGCTGTGCAGCGAGATGCTTGTTATAAGGATTGCGTGTAATAATACTGCGCAGGTTAGTTTATTTAGAATTTTATATTCTAATTCATCAGTATAATTACCAGTGGCGTGAGTCCGTATGTGCGTGTGCTCTGTCTGTAAGTAATATTAAATATACGGTGATATGTCTACGTATGTAGACTGTGGTTTCAACCATGTTTAGCCGACAGAAGTGTTTATATTAGTCTAAGCTGTGCATGCTTGCTGTAGTGTCAATACTTATGTATGTTTGTACCGATTTGAGTGTGTGCTTTATGACTTGTATGCATGTACATTTTTACGCATGTATGCGATTGACGCTTATAGTTCTCCAATGTGTCACTTAGTTCACCCCAAACAAGGCAAGTTGTCACTATAGACGTAAGGGCTACTGAGAATTAGGGTGACAATTTTCTTGGGGAGGGGGGGGGTATCGTAAATTGAGAGCTGTGCAGCGAGATGCGTGTTCACATTTGTTTTAAAATTTTGCATGTTTGTATAGTCGGCGAAACCGGGAGCAGGAAGGGAGTTCCAAAGGGCATGTATGCGAGTGACGCTTATAGATCTCCAATGCGTAAAAGTATAGGGAAAGGAGAGACGTGAATGACAATAGGACGTGATAATGAACCTTTCCAACCACTGATTACCATGACTGATAGCATCGACGCTCTAACTCATCAGCCTAACATTCACTGGCAACGGGAATTGGAAACAATACATCCATGTCTACTGCGCAGAAGGTTTGACTCCCAAACTTGTCACACCTGCAAACAGTATCCTATATTTCTGTAAAGCCACCATTCGCCTATGACGTATTGTTTCGACATCTCGGCTGGTGCACCAACCACTAGTCTCTCCCTCTTGCCAAAAGAAGTCTTAGTTTTTATTTTACTTTTTTATCTTTTTGTTTTTGCTGTAGATGGAAAATCCTGCCAAATGCCAGACATTCACTTGAAGCGCAATTGTTTGTATTTCTCTTGTAGCTTTTTTGTCACTGTTCGCCTTCTTTTTCTTCTTTTTCATCTTCTTTTTCTTTATTCTTCTTCTTCATCATCTTTTTCTTCTTCTTCTTCTTCTTCTTCTTCTTCTTCTTCTTCTTTTTCTTCATCATCGTCGCGGTCTCTTTCTTCTTTTTCTCTTTCTCTTCTTCTTCTTCTTCTTTGCCTCCTCCTTCTTCTTTTCCTTCTTCTTCTTATTTTCCTTCTTCTTCTTCTTTTTCATCTTCTTTTTCTTCATCATCGTCGCGGTCTCTTTCTTCTTTTTCTCTTTCTCTTCTTCTTCTTCTTCTTTTCTTTCTTCTTCTTCTTTTCCTTCTTCTTCTTTTCCTTGTTCTTCTTCTTTTTCTTTTTCTTATCCTTCTTTTTCTTCTCCTTCTTCTTTTTCTTCTTTTTCTCTTCTTCTTCTTCTTCTTCCTTCTTCTTCTTCTTTTTCTTCTTCTTCTTCTTCTTCTTCTTCTTCTTCTTCTTTTTTTTCTTCTTCTTCTTCTTCTTCTTCTTGCTCGTTCGCAAGACCCACAGAAAACTTCAACTCAATTTATTCCTACCCCCTTTCAAATTCCCCAGCCCCTCTTCGTTCTTTCACCCCGTAAACACTCAGACGTTCATGGCGACATTTCGACCAGAAACACCAACCAAATGTTTTCCAATTTTGTCATCCCTTTTAGATTCGCCGAGAATGTTGTTTTCATGTCAATTTCGTTTATTTATTTCTGCAAGAAGAGTTTCAAGTTTCAAGTTCCATTATTCCACCAAAACGTGAGGGACCCGTTTATTTATTAACTCCTCAATGACTCAATTATCGTCTTTTCCCCTCTTCAAAATTTAAACATCGCATTCAAATATAGCACTTCTTTTGAAGACGAATAACATGGCGATTCGCGCGCGAATGTAATAAGAGCTTTTCTGCTAGATCCAATCACATCTCACGACTCACACCGGTTCTCTTCATCTAACTATCAAAGTATATCACAATCTCTCTCTCTCTCTCTCTCTCTCTCATGTATATATATATATATATATATATATATATATATATATATATATATATATATATATGGGAAATTAAAAAAGAGATAATTTTTATATATTATCAACGTTTCGTCTTTATTTGTAAGACTTCCTCAGGATGATAATTTTAAGAAAAATGGCATGCAAGTACATCGAAGCATGAAATTTTTCATTTCCCATTACGTCGGATTAGTCTCATCCTTCCTTTCTCATAATTATTTATATATATATATAATTTTTATATATATATATATATATATATATATATATATATATATATATATATATATATATATCTATATATATTATTTTTTATTTTTACATACATGTACAAAGTAAGGTTCATTTTATATTCCAATAACCATGTTTTTATTTTTTAATATTAAATTTTTTTTTCACATTTCCAAAACAACATTTCAGTGAGATGTTTTTATAACGGTCCGTTTCATTTGCCGTGAGCCTTAGAACATTTTTATGTCAATATATATATATATATATATATATATATATATATATATATATATATATATATATATATATATATAATAAGAGTTTTTAAAAAGGTTTAAGGCAATGCGAAGATCCGGGTTGCTGGAAGCTGTGAAGAACAAAAACAGAACAAAACCGAAATAAGTCGGATATAGATCGAAAGGTTTGTTTATTTTTCTAGACAGCAAGGGTGTTAGTTTGTAATGTCCGGATTGTCAAGAATCAATTTGATATTTCGAGAGATTTTTTTTTTTTTTTTTCTTCTTCCTCTCCTTGTCAAAAATAAATAAAAGAAAAATCCCGGGTACCGAGAAAATGCCAGGAGCGCTCCTGGCATTTTCTCGGTACCCGAGATTTTTCTTTTATTTATTTTTGACAAGGAGAGGAAAAAGAAAGAAAAAAAAAATCTCTCGAAATATCAAATTGATTCTTGACAATCCGGACATTACAAACTAACACCCTTGCTGTCTAGAAAAATAAACAAACCTTTCGATCTATATCCGACTTATTTCGGTTTTGTTCTGTTTTTGTTCTTCACAGCTTCCAGCAACCCGGATCTTCGCATTGCCTTAAACCTTTTTAAAAACTCTTATTATTACTCCCAGCAATGCTTACAGCAAACTACCAATTTCTATTATATATATATATATATATATATATATATATATATATATATATATATATATATATATATATATTTCATTTTATATATATATATAGTTATATATGTATATATATTGTTGTTGGAACCTCATACGTCGCAATCGACGGGAGCGTCCATCATATGTATATATATAAATATAAATATATGTATATATGTATATATATATAAATATATATATATATATTTCATTTTACATATATATATAGTTATATATGTATATATATAAATATAAATATATGTATATATGTATATATATATATATATATATATATATAAAAGGATATATTTCATTTTACATATATATATAGTGATATATGTATATATATAAACATATATATATATATATATATATATATATAAAGTATATGTATATGAAGTTAGGTATATCTATATTTATATATCTATCTATATATATATATATATATAAATATATACATATATATGTATATATATTTCATTTTACATATATATATA
>OY744541.1:89188669-89216169 GCA_963556195.1 Sepiola atlantica
ATGATTATATAAAAGTTCCCTTCCTGGGTAGAGCTGATTTGTGAGGATATCGCCAACTGTCATTAGCTTTAAGGCATAGCTTATTGGGTAAAACTAATTCGAGCTCTTGACAATGTTTACATTGAGGTATCACTTACATTGAGTCAGTGTCGTATGATAGCGCAGGGGTAGGAGCGCTCGACAATTGAGTTTCAATCCCTTGAGGCACTAACTGGTCTAGCCGCACTGAAGAGCTGTGATACAGCGAAACGGTATGTATGTGGATGACTATATATATATATATATATAGTCTCGGAAGTTTCTCAACCAGTAAAACTAAAAAAAACAACCCCCCCCCCCCCCCAAAAAAAAACCTCACGTCCCAGGTCGTTCAGTGGAAAATCACTCATGTAAGTCAATTTAGTTTTTCCAGTTATTATATTAGTTTGTTTCTAACATTATTTAAGGGATCATCAGTTGTTTACCATGAAAAACTGTTTCGGGAATTTAAAAACAAGACAGTATTTAATTTCATGGCTTCCCAGCAGAGTTGATCAGACCCCACTTCCCTTAAAAGGCAAAAGCATAAACGTTCCGTATACTAAATCTAAGTTTTTTCTGTATAAATGTTTTGCTAACTTATATTAGTTATTAAAAAAATATAAAATAAAAAATAAATAAATAAATGAATATATATATATATATATATATATATATATATATATATATATATATATATATATATATGTAAATAAATAAATAAAAATTAAAAATTATATTATATATATATAATATGAAACTAAAAGTATACTTTTAGAGGATAGAACCTATAGTGAAATGGTTTAAGCTCAATATACGAGATAGAGCAATTATAAAGATAAATGAAATAAGAGAGATAAAGATGTACGAATGACAAATCTATTTCAACTTCGATTGTGCAATGCAAACTCCAGATTTTTACACGCACACCCTTACTCTCCATTACTTTATATTTTTTCAAATTTTGAATTTTTGGCTTTTCCACTGCCAACTTATCCATCTATGTAATTCCTCTGATGATAAGATTTTAATCTTTGAAAAGCCTTGGCTTAAGGAAGGAATAATAAACAATTTTTACCGAGTACACCTTGCATTGAACAATTGAAGTTGAAATAGATTTGTCATTCGTACATATTTATCCCTCTTCTTTCATTTACCTTTATACGTTTATTGTTTATCAGCCCCCTCCCACAAAGGCTGCGCACTTTCGAGTAGCTTTAATAACAATCAGTACAAATAGCTATATGCACGATCCGAACGACGTTTCGTAGATCACTCTAACTGCCTGGTAAATAGCCGCCGATTTTCGCTATTTACAGTTAAAGTTCCTCTATATTTACTAACTAATTGGCTATGGCCGATGGATAAGATCCCCGACTACGAATCAGTGGCGATTTGTGTTCGGGGTTCGCGCCTACCGACCGTTGAGAATTAGTTTCTAGACTGAAGATTGCGTTAGCATGAAACATCGATGTCTCTAGGTATTTAAATAATTGATATTTATTTATAAAAATATTATTGTTTATATATATATATATATGTAAATATTATTGTTTATATATATATATATATAATTATATATATAATTATATATATATATATATATATATATATATATATATAAGAAGAATATCCGTGCAAGCACGGGTAAGTAAAATTAATTTCCCGAACAGAACAGTTTTGCACCACTTTTACGTCCCCCTTCCGAAGATTAAAATCAAGATATCTTGATACTGAACCTTATGCCTAGACTCCTTATTCCAATTTAGATAATTACTTGATTCTGGAAAATGTCTCAAAATTAAGGCTTAAGCGTAAGACATAGTACGAACAGATAGAAATTCAGGGAATCTTGCTTAATTAATGCCTCATAATAATGAATCTAATTTAATGCAAATCTGAAATATTTAAATCGTGGGAGGTTATACCTATATCATTTCCGCTATTACCTCTTTAAAATACAGCACAAAACTGAAATTCGGGGAAATATTTTTTAATCACTGTCTATACCCACTATTAACATTGTTAAAAAAATCGGAGGTACAAGGCCTGTCTAAAAAGTATCCAACCTTTATTATTTCCGTGCGAACTAGAGACGATAGGGCGGCGCCATTCTACACAGTGAAGGAAGACATCTTGATGCGCATGTGTGCATTTTATCACCTCCTTCCCGCGCGTTAGTCGCTGCCTGTCGGTCGCTAAGTGAGGTGCTACACAACGTGTTCGTCGAATTACCGATTCTCTCAAGACAACTGAACGTTTTGAGTAAAGGTACTGCATCAAATTTTGTCAAAGGTTTGGTGATTCTCAACGCAAAACAATTCGTAAGATTCAGCAGGTGTTTGGAGAAGATGCGATGGGTGTAACACACATTAAGGAGTTGTTCAACCGATTCAAAAATCTTCGCACATCAACGGAGAGTGACCAGCGTTCTTGCCGCCTCAAACTGCTCCGAGTGCAGCCGTTGTTGATAGGGGGCGAAAAATTTGGTAATGGAAGATCGTCGTTCAACCGTGCGGGAGATCGCCCAAGAGGTCGGAGTGAGTAAAGATTCTACACATGCAATTTTGTGTGATAATTTGAACATGCACAGAGTGGCTGCGAAATTTGTGCCCAAGTTGTTGTCACAGGAACAAAACGACCTCGACACTGATCCTGGCTTTCTGAACATCGTGGAGATAAGTTATGGGTGTACGAGTACGACTCAGAAACAAAAAGACAGTCGTCGCAATGGAAAATAGAGTTCATCATTCAAACTCCTCGGCCTAACCTTTACAGGTAACATGAATACATTGAGGACATTGAGGACATTGAGGACATTGAGGACATTGCCAAGGCTGCCGCAAAGAAGGTTGGCTCCCTCTACCGTGCTAATAAACTCCTCACACCTGACATTATCCTGTATCTCTACAAAGCCACCATTTGCCCATGCATGGAGTATTGTTGTCACATCTGGGCTGGTGCATCATCTACTAGTCTCTCCCTCCTTGACAATGTCAAAAAAAGAATCGTCAACCTAATATGTCGCTCACTGTCAACCAAGCTCCAGTCCCTGCCCCATCGCCGCAACGTAGCATCCTTGTGCTTGTTTTACAAATACTTCAATGGATTATGCTCCGATGAATTGGCTACTCTGGTGCCCCCTCGACGTAAATTCCCTAGACTAACTCGACAATCAACTAAATCTCATTCATTCACTGAAGAGGTCCCCAGATGTCGGAGAGCCTTCTACTCAAATAGCTTCTTTCCTCGTGCTGCTGGCCTCTGGAACTCCCTCCCTGCCCCTGTTTACTCGACAGTACTGACATGCAAAAATTTAAAACTAATGTAAACAGACATCTCGCTGCGCAGATCCCAAGTTAGGTTTACCCCCCCCCCTTTCCTTCTCCCCTTTTATTTTCTCAGTAGCCCCTTACGTCTACAGTGGCGGCCTGCCTTGTTTGGGGTGAACTATGTTAAAAAATTTTTTTTTTTTAAATCGTTAATTTAAATGAATGAAAAATATTATCGTGACGAAATAAAATAGCCTTAAAATCGTTAATTTAAATGAATGAAAAATATTAATATGACGAAATAAAATAGCCTTGTTAATCGTTTTTAAACGAATATTACATTAAATTTATTTTAATCGTTTGTAATTTATTCACACATTCAAATTTTGTGTTTTTTCGTTTCGTCACTATAATATTCTTAATTCATTGAAAACTAACGATTCTGTAAGGGTCTTAGAGCGTATTCCTTCAAATGTATTTATTCACCATGTATTTATTCAAATGTATTTATTCATAATGTATATATATATATATATATATATATATATATATATATATATATATATATATATATATATATATATATATATATTTATTTATTTTATTTATTATATTTTATATTTTATATTAATATTTTTTTTGACATTTTGATTTTTTGATTTTGATTCTTAACGGTCCCAACCACGTGACTTTCCAAATTCAAATTTTAAATTTCTTTTCTTTTTTTCTCCATTTCATTCTTTCCAAATATGATCTAAGGTTAAGATCGGATTCTAACTCTGCCTGATGAGATCTCAGTTTATAATAGCTGTTGATCGATAACATCGACATGCCAGTGTCGCAGATTTTGTACATGTCTGTGTAAATAAAAATAATCATATATAAAAGCTCTATTTGATATTGAGCACGTTTTATAAACCCGGTTGAAATTCTTTGAATTACTACTCTGTGGATGTTTTACCTGGATTATTATTATTATTATTATTATATATATATATATATATATATATATATATATATATATATATATATACTTAATTGAAAGCGTCTTAGAGAGTATTTTTTAAATCTTCCACTGTGCCCTTGTAATCGTTTTTAAACGAATATTAAATTAAATGTATTAATACTCGTTTGTAATTAGTTTACCGTGAATTCCCTGACCACCGTAAATTTCATTGTTAAACTATAGGGACTTTTTCAGTTTCTTTAACTATTATTATTAACTTCAATTATTTTTTATAGTAATTTGTTTTCTTCCAGTTTTTTCTGATGGAGACTATAATATAGTTGTATTCGTTGATTTGCATATGAGATGAGAGTGCTCAATATCTTTGATAGAGAATTTTTTAGATTTTCTACATCTTAAACAAGGTATATTGCCAGTAAAAGGGGCTACTGTCATCAGGGACAGAATTATAGGGGCATAATAAGTGAGAAGTTTGGCAGCAAGATGTTTGTTCGCATTACATTTAAATTTCTGCATGTAGGTATCGTCGGAGTAACAGTGGGCAGGCAGGGAATTCCAAGTGTAAACGGTTCGAGGAGAGAAGTTATTAAAGAAGTCAATATTCCAGCATCCAGGTACGTCTACAGTGAATGGGTGGGATTTTGCTGCGAGTCGGGTTGTTCGAAGCTATGTAGGTTGAGGGAGTGCATCATCAAGTTCATCGGAGCACATATCTATGGAATTAGTTGTAAAGAAAACACAGCGATGCACTACTGCGGCGATGTGACAGAGGCTGGAGCTTAGCAGACAGTGTTGGACCTATTAGATCTAAAGACTCTTTTTCAATCTGTTT
Source organism: Sepiola atlantica (assembly GCA_963556195.1). Taxonomy (NCBI): domain Eukaryota; kingdom Metazoa; phylum Mollusca; class Cephalopoda; order Sepiida; family Sepiolidae; genus Sepiola; species Sepiola atlantica. The sequence goes on from OY744541.1 coordinate 89,193,759, forward strand.
AAGAGAGAGAGAGAAATAGAAAGAGAGAGAGAGAGAAAGAGAGAGAGAGAAAGAGAGAGAGAAAGAGAGAAAGAGAAAGAGAGAGAAAGAGAGAGAAAGAGAGAGAGAGAGGTTGTTGATTGAGCACAAGACAAGATGTCGCAACAGTACTCCATGCATGGGCGAATAGTGGCTTTATAGAGGTATAAGTTATTACCAGGTAGGTGTGAGAAGTTTTCTAGCATGGTAAAGAGAGTTTACCTTCTTAGCAGCAGACTTGACAGTATCTTCTGTGTATTTATTGTGTAAATGTAAGTTTAAAGACTGTATACATAGAAGGGGCAGAACATTTTTGTTTTTGTTTTATTAACAGATCAGTTTCAGCTTCAAGAAAATAAAAAATAAAAAGTAAGAGAAAGAGAACGAGTGCACATGTGATGGGGAATGAGACAGGAAGTCATTCTTTGATAAAACAAAAGTCATCTAACTTCTCTACTCCCCATGAGAAATCATTTGAAGTTTTAGCCTTTATGGCAACGTTAACATTTTCAGTTTTTTAGACAGAACTGTCATAAGAGGGAAAAGCAAGGCAACACAGAGAGAGGAAGAGAGAAAGAAAGATAAAGTGAGAGAGAGAGAGAGAGAGGAAAGAAGAGAAGATAATTCAGTCAAATAACGACAAAAAATAAGGAGGTAAGGCTCTAGCGATTTGGTAGAAATCAGCTTTGTCTTATACAGGGTGGGCAAAAATAAGGGTCCTATTTTTAAAAATTCATAACTTTTTTATTTATTGATTTTTTTATTTTTTTTTAGAATAAGTAAAGGACCCCTTCCGAAGCAAGTATGAGCCGTATTAGCCCTAAGGAACGTACCCTCATTTAGAAAACATTATTTTTGCTTAAAAAACTCAAAACAGTGTAAAAAACAATACTTTAGTTTTTGTAAGTTTTAAGAAGTGTTTTTCGGCTAAAATTTGTTTTGTTTATTTCAAAACATCTAGGAAGGGTCAGTCTACACACACATAAAGTTTGGTGAGTTTAACTTTTATTTTGTGGAAGTTATTCAAATTCAAGTTATTCAAATTTAAAGATAGGACCCTTATTTTGGCCCACCCTATATAAAAACAAACATCCATGGGAGACTCTAGCAATTCAAGTGGACATTCACTTTATCTGGATAAAAAGTGGAATTCCACTGAAAAAACGGAGGAGTGTCTAAATTTCTAACATCTAGACCCTCCATAGAATATATATAGACGTCCCCTATTATATACATAGTCTTTTTATGAAATAACTAATCAATTTGTTTGTAACAGTTCCTAAACAAAATGGCCTCCATCTTCTCCGCAGAACGTCTCTTGCTTCCATATTCAAGCAATCAAATGACAGATGACACGTGTAAAATTAAATGACACGTGACGAAATCACCAATCTAACGTTTCACGTGGGCACAAAATGGCTGCTTCTTTTTGATTCTATAGAAAAGAATTCGTTCTCATTTTCAAGCAATCAAATGGCAGAAGGAAACGCATCAAATGAAATGACACGTGACGAGATAACCAATCAAACACGTCGTGTTCGCACAATTGTGTTCGGAATGGCGCGGAGATTTCATTGAAGTGAAACAATAATGCGGATCATTTTCGACAAAACCGCACAAGAGATTTCCAAGTGACCTTTTCCTAAGTTACGGAAATTACTTGATGGAATTCCATCAACATGTATAAAAATGAATCATTTCTATTGGGCAACTCTTTTATTAAGGTGTCAAGTCTTGTACTATCACAGAAGCGAACGGTATGGGCAGACATTTTATATTGAAATGATATGTGAGATAGTGAGATACAGCCCTTATACAAATGATTATGTCATTCGAGGATTGTTAACGTAGTCATTCGGAATAACACTACTACCACTACTACTACCACTACTACTACTACTACTACTACTACTACTACAACTACTATTACCACTATACTTACTACTACTACCACTACTACTACTACTACGACTACTACCACTACTACTACCTATAACTACTACTACTACTACTACTACTACTACTACCACTACCACTACTACTACTACTTCTACTACCACTACTACTACCACTACTATTGCCACTACTACTACTACTACTACTACTACTACTACCACCACTACTACTACTACTACTACTACTACTAATAATAATAATAATTTTTATTTTTAAGAAAAACAAAGAAAAACAAAGAAAATGCACGTAACATTCCAGATATGGGATATGAAGAAAGTCAATATAAAACCAATAACCGTAGGAGCATTCGGAACAGCCACGAGAAAAACTGGAAAATACTGAGAGAAATTTGAAGCAAAAGGGAACACTGAAACCCAACACCGGACGTCAACGATAGAAAACAGCTGAAATCTTAAGGAAAATCGTCGAGTGTGGAAACCAACCGACATAAACTACGTTTGCTAACCAGCCACCGGAAAGTTGCAATTACAAATAAAAGAAAAACATACAATTAACACCATCACATTATACGAATGGTTATTACGAGTTATGTTATTCGAGAATTGTTGACGTAGTCATTCGGAATAACATTACTACTACTAATACTACAAGTAGTAATGGTAGTAATTATTATTATTATTATTATTATTATTATTATTATTATTATTATTATTATTATTATTATTATTATCATTATTTTTATTATTATAATTATTATCATTATTGTTATTATTATTATTATTTTTATTATTATTATTGTTATTATTATTATTTATTATTATTTATTATTATTATTATTATTATTATTATTATTGTTGTTGTTGTTATTATTGTTATTATTGTTAATGTTATTATTATTGTTGTTGTTGTTATTATTATTATTATTATTATTATTATTTCATAGTAGTCTAAACTTTTGGATGTTTTTAGTTGGAGTTTTCTTTTTTTGAACATCAAGTCAATTCCCTTGACTTTAGACATTCAAGCTGTACCTTAACACTTTCGCTGTTCCTAACAGGCAAGCATTTTGCAGAATTGGAAAAAGAAATTGTCTCGTCAATCTGTTTAAGCCATTTATGGTGGCTTTTTGTTATGGTTCCAAGCGTTCCAATTACAACGGGAATCACCTTGACTTCTTTACATTTCCATAGTCTAACTTATTCCCATTTTAGATCTTGATATTTATTTATTTGTTCGTGTTCTTTCTCCTGCACTCTGGTATCGAAGGGGCAGGCTATATCAATGATTAAGCAAGTTCTTTTGTTTTTGTTTAGAAAGATTAAGTCAGGTTTTGAATGTTCAAGAACCTTATCAGTCTGTATGCGCATGTCCCAAAGAAGTTTGACATTGTCGTTCTCCTGTACCACTTCTGCTTTATGCTCATGTCACTGCTCATTGTATTATTATTATTATTAGTAGTAGTAGTAGTAGTAGTAGTAGTAGTAGTAGTAGTAGTAGTATTTTTTATTAAAGATAGAAAAATGAAGTAAATTCAAGTTACTTGCCAAAGAACTAAAAAGGAATTTAGAACATGAAGAAAGCTAATATAATACCGATACGCGTCGGAGCACTAGGAACGGTCCCGAATAACCTGGATAAAAGACTTGGAAAAATAGGAATTATTTGATGGAATGCAATCGATATCTATTTTCATCTATTTTCATCACGATATTAACAAGAATTTTTTATATTTTAAGGCGTGTTTTTTTCATCACAAGAGCAGACGATAATGATTAACGGTCTTATATTTATTTGATATTTGAGATACGGTCTTTATGTTAATGACTATTCCGAATAACGTCACTGTAAAATTGCCGGCGTAGCAATTCTTAAAAACTACTACTACTACTACTACTACTACTACTAATAATAATAATAAATGGCTTTAAGAGATTACCGAAATAATTCCTTTTCCAATTCTGCAAAAGGCTTGCCTGTTAGGAACGGCGGAAGTGTTAAGGAACAACTTGAATGTCTAAAGTCAAGGGAAATTACCTGATGTTTGGTGCTAAAACGTTTGAAGTCAATTTGTAGGTTTTACATCAGAGTTTTTCTTCTAGATGGATGATCTGACTAGGTCATCGGGTCAATCGCACCGAGAGGGGTAATATTGCGCCTGGGTAATAAGCCAGGTATTTGTACACTCTCGCTTAGGCAAAAAATAATTAAACTTCATTATTTCATTTTTAAAAATAGAAAGCAAAACAAACTTATGATGACCAAGACAAATGCTACTTTGCAGAGACAGATCTCATTTTAGGGATTGTTGATTTTCGCAACCCATGCGAAGTGAATAGGAGCGGACAGGTTGGGAGGGGGTTAGTGAGGCAAGGTTTTAATTCTATAGATTAAAATCTTTAAACTATATTTTACTTAGAGACACTGTTTGCAAGAAAATACAATAAAATTTTTAATTTTCATTTTTTTAAGGTAAGATGTGACACAAGGTCGGGAATAGACTAACGAGTGTTCGACCACGAAACAGCTGAGGTTTCAAATGGAGACTGGGGTCCGGGGTTCGAGTCATGCGACGAAGCAGTTCTATATTACGATACTGATAATTGTTAGCGTTAAATATCTATATATCTATGTAAACATACAAATAATATTTATTAAAATAATACAAATTATATACAGTGTAATATAGTGCTATAGGAGAAATAAACAGAGTCCTCAATTAATTGTACAACATCATATATATATTTTTTCAATTGACACTTTATATATATATATATATATACATATATATATATTTATATATATATATATATATATATAGATATATATATACAGAGATAGAGATAGATAGATAGATAGATATACATTATTCATATATATATATATAAATATACATCTATATATATATATATAGATAGATAGATATACTATATTCATATATATATATATATATATATATATATATAAATATACATCTATATATATAGAGAGAGATAGATAGATATACTATATTCATATATATATATATATATAAACATTGTTAAAAATAACAAAATTCGTCTGTTTAATTATACCTTTTTAATTTTTTCAATTTTTATAATCTTTTTTGTATTTAAATCAAAAGAATAAATAAATGTTCCATAGGTACCACGAACGTTTTCGATCCTTCGTCGAATCATCCTCAGGTGTAAAAAGCAAATGAACATTAATTTTGATTTGTCAGAAAGTGTCCAGACTTGGGCATGACTGCTTATTCGCATCTACAGCCATTTTACACACACACACACACACACACACACACACACACACACACACACACACACACACACACACACACACACACACACACACAGACATATATATATATTCATAACTTACTATATATATATATATATAAATATATATATATATTGTTGTGAAAATCTATGTTTTAGCATATACTTTCAATACTTTATGTTTACCAACCTCTGCTAACTCTGAATTGTCGTTTCAAGATGGCGAACCTCTGAGGGTCGCACGTCAGTTCAAAGTTTCTCTTTTGAACGTGTGTCTATCATGTCGCACTACGGTGTATAATTTTTTTCAAATTAAGAACTTTTTTGTGCACTATTCTGAGGAGCTTAAAGTGAACAATATTGACATAATAATGCTGTTTGCTTCACTTTAAGCGAAATGATTCGTAAAATAATTTGCACTGAAATGTATCTGTTTTGAAAATATTTTTGAACATGATTTTTCTTCCGAAATATCAACATATATATTTTTTATCTTTATGGATTCTACACAGCAGTAATTAAAAGTTATATAGAAACTTGAAGCATTAATAAATAAGGTTTATTGAAGAAGAATATCACTTTTATTGTCTCCACTTATTTATTTTGTTCATTCCTTATTTCAGCGTTTCAGTCGTTACGGCATTGGAAACAGCCTTATATATAAACTACGTACATCCTTATTTACTAGCAATCCTTTAAACAAACTACCATACAATTATATATATATATATATATATATATATATATATATATATATATATATATATATATATATAAAGTTAAATGGACGAAGAGTGATAAACATGCACGAATGTCCAAATTTATTTCAAACTTCAAATGTTCAAAGCAAGGTATATTCTGTAATAAAATTATGTTTATTGTTCTTTCCTTAAGCCAAGGCTTTTCAAAGATCGAGATCTTATCATCAGAGGAATTATACTTGCTCTATCTCGTATATTGAGCTTTTACCATTTCACTATAGGTTCTTTCTACTAAAAGTTTTACTTTTAGTTTCTTATATATATATATATATATATATATATATATATATCACTAGATAAAGTGAGAGAATAAAATAAGGTGCGAATCAAATTTTATTACAATTCAAAGTTCAAGCAAAGTAATTTAAAGTCCTTAACTCATGAGTTTTCAAAGAAAATCTTCCCCTCAGAGGACCATTACCGCAATGACATTACTGCAGGTAATAACATTTATACAGTTCATCCAAGTCATAAAGTTTAAACCAGCTTTAAGAAAGATATCAAAGAGGTTGATTAAAAACAATCTAGGTGGTGAATGGTATTCCAAAAACGAAAATGTTATCCAGGCGGGAAATTTGTTTGCTATCGATGCAGTAGATGACAGTGAAAAGTGTATTCAGGGTGTATGCAAATTAATAAAACGATAGAAAAAAACAAATCATATGAAAAGTTCAGAAAACTCACTTGGTGTTGAATATTATGATGTCCAATTAAGGGTTCTTATGAGCTGATAGGAGTTGTGCAAACCACAACTTCCTGGTTAGATGCATACATAATTGAATAAATAAAAACAGCTCTAATCTTGCAGGAGAATTTTGCTATGTTAACAATGTTTGCTTAATTACATATATATATATATATATATATATATATATATATATATATATATATATATATATATATATATGTATATATATATATATATATATTACAAGGACTGGGGCACTCTGAGAGAATTTAATAAGTAACAGTTATGCTACAGCTAAAATGCGATATTCCAACTTCTGCTGCTGCTGTTGTTGTTGTTGTTTTAGATTATGACGAGCCCTGTATTTTAAAGTGTGTTGATCGACTAGTATAAATTGTGAAAAAAATAGGATTAAGTACAATTTAAGAGCATATGTGATTTTGGGACAAACAACTATGTATCATAGTGACTCATTTTGTAAAGTCATAACAAATTTGAGGTCTGTTTGACCGATGGGAAATGCCAGGGTCAAAGGAGGTCAGAAAAGACATGAGTGACGGAAATATTTTGCACATTGGGGCCACGTGAACAGATGACGTCACAGATCCCTTGGGTGAAGATTTAGTTTGCCAGTCAGTTCCCGATTTTGGCGGAGGGAAGTCGCCACGCTTAGCCCGGTGGCTTTGTGTGAAAAGTTGAGTTTTGATTCGAGTCGGGACTCTGGAAGCGAGAGTCGGGGCGCTCAGCATGTGGCTCTGTAAGGTGTAGTCGGGTGGAAATTCGCCAGACATGAGTAAAACGTGCTAGAAAATAGCTAACTGCATCCAACGTCCCACAGTATGAATAAAGGAAAAAGGGTGGAATGAAGAACCGACAATAGAACCCTCTCCAACCGAAGGTTGAATCTCCCTGATGAAAAATCGTCTCCGCGTTTCTCTTCTGCCTGTCAATAGAATTTGCCTACACAAAACAGATACTCCACGACGATCACGAGCCAGCAACAAAGAGGAGGGCCAGCAAACCCACGACCAGCGACGAACGAACCTTTAAGGTAACTTCTTTTGTTAATGAACTGTGTTAAAATGACTCTTAAAAACATGTGTTTAAAATTGACTATAAGAAAGTGTTTTACAAAAGTATTAAAAAAAGATTGTAACCACTATTAATCCTCCCATGAACTTTTCGTATTGTTTTCGGCCCGGAGAGGATGTAATTCGAACTGTTGAAGTGGTTTCGGAGAACTGTCTCAGTCGGGCAGGATTAGCGATAACGTAATAATGACAAAGCTCCCCCTGTGGTTCTCGTGACGTTTAATTTTTTAGTGATTATGCAACAGTTGTTGTTGTTGTTGTTGTTGTGGTTGTTGTTTTTGTTGTTGTTGTTGTTGTTGAATTCTGTTTCTTCTGTTCACTGTATCGCCCGCTTATTTGGCGTTTATAGAGTTTAATTTTAATGGAGACCGATGGGAAAGACACCGGGATATGAGTTCGTGCCCCCATACCGCCAAGAATTAACACTCTCCTACACTGAAGATTACGTAAGCATGACACATCGATGTCTGTAGGTAATAATAATTAATATTTACTTTAAAAAATATTATATATATATATATATATATACATATATATATATATATATATATATACACACACACACACACACACACATATATATATATATATATATATATATATATATATATATATATATATATATATATATATATATGCCCCAGCCCAACTCTTTGGCATCCATTTTGGTGAATTCTCTACACAGACGGATTTTTCCTTTGGTGTTTATTATTTTTGACAAAGGGAAGATTTTCCCGAAATATTAAATAAAAGATTTTTAATAATCATCCGGATAACACACAAACAGGCAGCACCACACTTGCTGTTATGTAGGATTTTAAGAAAAAATAAATAGTAAGTCCCATTTTGATTTGTTATTTTTGTTCCCTCCAGCTTACAACCTACCCGGCACTCTGCAATGCTTCAAGCAAACTATCATTCTCTATTATATATATATATATATATATATATATATATATATATAATATTATTATTATGTATATAATAACCCTTAGTATCTGCCAGCGAGCACGTCATCACACACACACGCATATATCGACACTAAAGACCACCTACCCACTCCAAATTGACACATATGTATATTTAATATACCATTATACAATATCATACCAATTATATGATCTACCTCCTCCATTTTATAAATATTATGATCCTTTTTTTATTCACGGTTGTAATACGAAAATAACTAATTCATTGGGAAACATCTCCCTCGCAAAATGGCCGCTCCCCTTTGATTCTATAGAAAAGCATTCGTTCTCATTTTCAAGCAATCAAATGGCAGAAGGAAACGCATCAAATGAAATGACACGTGACGAGATAACCAATCAAACAGTCGTGTTCGCACAATTGTGTTCGGAATGGCGCGGAGATTTCACTGAAGCGAAATAATAATGCGGATAGTTTTCGACAAAACGCACAAGAGATTTCCAAGTGACCTTTTCCGGGAAATGACAACTTTTAAGCTAAGTTACGGAAATTACTTGATGGAATTTCATCGACATGTACTTTTTATCGGGAAATGAACAAGAATCATTTCTATTGGGCAACTCTTTTATTAAGGTGTCATTTCTTGTACTATCACAGAAGCGAACGATGTGGGCAGGCATTTTATATTGAGATGATATGTGAGATAGTGAGATACAGTCCTTATACAAATGATTATGTCATTCGAGGATTGTTAACGTACTCATTCGGAATAACACTACTACTACTACTACTACTACTACTACTACTACTACTACTAATACTACTACTAATAATAATAATTGTTGGACCTAGGAGGGGGGGGCTTTTTGCCACCCAAATCCCAGAGAAGACCAATTGTCCTTACCAGCGAAGAATTAAATGGTACGAGGCTGTTGCGATACCGCAAAGTTATTTGCGGTGGTTATCGAAAAGAGGTAAATAATACCGGAAATCTGGGGAGGCTTGTTGTCACTCAGACTCCAGGGAATACTGCTGGTTATTGTCGGTGAGCAATCACTGCCGATGATTTGTGTGAGAACTCCTAGTGAGTACAAATACTACTACTACTACTACTACTAATACTACTACTACTACTACTACTACTACTACTACTACTACTAATAATAATAATAATGATAATAATAATGATAATAATAATGATAATAATAATGGTGCCGGCCTAGACAAAATATTTGTAAAGGGTCGAAGAGGATGAGAAGACCGAGGAGGGACAGTACAAACCAGACCTCCACTGGAAGAGTGCAGAGAGTGCTGGGACCTTGGGGATTCTTATTGCCACCCATATCCCAGTGAAGACCAATTGTCCTTAAAAGCGAGAAATCAATGGTAAGCGGCTGTTGCGATACCGCAAGGTCATTTGCGGTGATTATCGAAAAGAGGTGGAGAGCACTGTAAAACTGGGGAGACTTGTTGTCACTCAGACTTTCAGGAAATACCACTGGTTGTTGTCGGTGAGCACTCACTGACGATGATCTGTGTGAGAACTCTGAGTGAGTACAAATAAGAACAATTAATCTAATAACTACACTGGTATTACTACCACTACAATTTCTTGTAGGCTCACTATGCATCTCGTAAACTCTAGCTCAATTTACAAGCATTTCAAAACATAACTGCTCCTACTGATTTAAGACACATTTTAGTTAACAACACGAAAATATTATATTCTGAAACTAATCTTTTAATTCAAAATACTTTAAGCTATTTTTATTAATAACCAGAAACATACAATGAATTAGATTATATAGAAACAGGTAACAAAATTGAAAAATGTTTAACATAAATACAATTTATGCCAACCTGAATCCTTCCCTATGACTTGAACATTAGTTTAGGAAGTTTTTAATATACTAAACTAATGACCTGATTATTATGAATTTTGGAATATATATATTCTCGTCGACATGGTGAGTAACAGGGATACATTATTTTTTGTAAACGTGAACATTTAAGGGGTGTACACGCACTCACACCCGCCACCCCAAAAACTTTTAAAATAAGCTAAATAATGAAGGTTTAGAGAAAAGTATTGTTTTACGTAAAATCTTGAGTTATATTACGTAATACATTTTAAAAGTATCGACGCGCGGGTGTGAGCGTTAATAATAACTTACCATTATATAAATTATGGAAAATATATTTTTATGGAAATCGCTCCAGACAAGGCATGAAGCTATTTGATGTAAGGAGCTAACAAGAACGAAAGATGATTCTCTGAGTTGTTGAAAACGACCGTGTCGGCTAATACGTTAGAATTTGAGTTTGAAATATAACTCGTGTTCCAGAGTTTTATATATATATATATATATATATATATATATATATATATATATATATATATATATATATATATATATATGAAATGCCGTGGTAGACTAAATGTTTGAAAAAAGGCAAACAGAAAACAGGTTAAAATGCAGGAGAAAAACAAAAAACAAGAGATTTGACCGGTTTCGTTCGTATTATCGAACGTCTTCAGAAAAAGTGAAGATTTGGAAACAATTTTATTTTATTTTGAAGGCACACACATGGGAGAAGGAAAAGATGCTCCGATTGGACCATATGAGAAGACCCTATTTCAATGTAGCTAAAGGTCTTTTCATATGGTCCAAACGAAACCGGTCAAATCACTTGTTTTTTTTGTTTTTCTCCCGCATTCTAACCTGTTTTCCGTTTGTCTTTTTTCAAACATATATATATATATATATATATATATATATATATATATATATATATATATATATATATATATATATATATAATTACGTCGGTTTCAAGCACGGAAAGACTTAGCCATCCGGCTCTCTTCAGCTTCAGAAGCCGAAGAGAGCCGGATGGCTAAGTCTTTCCGTGCTTGAAACCGACGGTACGAATGTTGTACTAATTTTTCTGTACCAAACTTAATAAATATTATGTTCTTAATTTTAACTTTAATTCTTAATTAATCGAGCACTCTGCTGAGATTTTTCCTTCTATATTACAAAGAAGTTATATATATATATATATATATATATATATATATATATATATATATATATATATATATATATATATATATATACATGGTCCATATCCGGAGGCCATGAAATAATCAGTTCAAAATAATGAATAGGTAATAAATATATTAGAAATAGAATGAAGATGGAACGGGGTTAAAGATGGCGGGGGCGGCGGGGGGGGGGGCATTCCTCGACGAGATGAGAAAATGTCTATAATCGGATGAAAAAGGGAAGGAAGGAAGGGGATTTGCTGTGTGTCGCGAGGGCAACAAACAGTGTGTCGATCTTTTACGCAGGATTCGAATATAGAACTTCGCAATTCGATTGGCTTGGATTCAAAAAAGGAGAAAACTGATTCGGAAACCACGCGCTATACGATAATCACGTCAGCAAATCAATTGTGTTTCTTCTGGCTATCCACGGCGCTTTCTACATCTATAATTCTTGCTTCTTTTTGGCGAACTCGCACACACATTCACACACGCACACATACATACATATATACATATACTCAGGGGAGTTTGAATTACCCACTAGACACCATACTCAAGTGACTTCAGTTTCTCTGTAAAAAAAGGTTTGTCAGGACAACCTGACATGAAGGTACTTCACCCTACAAGTTAACCCTGACCAAATATTCAAAAGCACATAGTATTTGAAGCCCAAATAAGATCCCCTCAACACTGGCTCATATGAAGAATGGTGCACTTTCTCCAAGTAATGTTACCTCAGGTAACAGCACTTAGTTGGATATTCCACCAGACTAGATTAATTATTGTCATGGAATCCGGTAAGACTAAAAGACTACAAGAAAGATATCATATAACAGAGTTAACGGGTCAATTGGGGAGAGGAAAATTAATGTTCTTCACTTATTTACTAACTCGCACACACACACACACACACACACACACACACACACACACACACACATACATATATACATATATTCAGGAGAGTTTGAATTACCTACTTAGTAATAAAGTCTGAAAATATATTTATGGCAATAGTTTGAATTACCCACTAGACACCACACTCAAGTGACTTCAGTTTCTCTGTAAAAAAGGTTTGTCAGGACAACCTGACATGACGATACTTCACCCTACAAGTAAACACTGACCAAATATTCAAAATAACATAGTATTCGAAGTCCAAACCAGATCCCTTCGACGCGGCTATACACTGGCCCATGCAAGGAATGGTGCACCTTCTCCAAGTAATGTTACTTCAAGTAAAAGCACTCAGCTGGATATTCCACCAGACTAGATGAATTCTTGTCCTGGAATCCGGTAAGACCAAGAGACTACAAGAAAGATATACTATAACATAGTTAACTGTTCAATTAAAAATAGGTAAATTTATAGTAATTGTCAGTATCTCTGAGGTGAGGTGTTTTCATTATGGATTTCAGTGTTCGAGATGACTTCCTCATCTTGGCTGCTAAGCTCACAACGTTTCGGCCGTTATGCACTCCGGCCTTCATCAGGTGTCCTGTATCAAACTTGGGAACCGTCTGTCTGGACTCTCGGACCCAATCCCTTTATTGTCCCGGGGATACCATGCTGCATGTTAGTATACATTATTATTCATACAAACGTTTTTGGCTACATTTGGCTAAGATCAAAGTGTAGTATCTGTTCCGATGGATACTGCACCCCATAGACTGGTATTGTCTTGGTCTTCGGGGCTTGATTTACGCCGGTCTATGGGTCTGTCCTGTGCAGTTCTAGGAGGTCCACCCTCCCAGGCTTCGCCTCCCCTCTTTGGGGAGGAGTAAGTTTATTGCTTACTGCCTGAGGCGCCCCTACCGGGGAATGCCGACGGGGCTGCCCAGGCAATTTTTAAACCTCACTTTCCCGACCCGGGTCACATCTTACTTGTAGGAGTAAGATAAAAACTGGCCTTGTGCCTAACTCCTGTAGAGGAGTAAATCAATACATATGTTCACTGTTAAAAAAATAACCGGTAAAAGATGGATTTTGATTGAAATCGCAGGTGAAACATGTATGAAAATTTGTATGAATAACATTTTATACTACACACACACACACACACACACACATATATATCTAGAAAACGGAGCTGTTAAACCTGAAATCGTAATATGGGACAAAAGGGAGAAAGTAGCAACCCTAGTTGAATCAGTGTCCCTAATGATGCAGGATTGAACTGAGTAGAAAGGGAAAAGATTACGAAATACCAAGGTCTTATGTACGACATGAAGAGAAACTGGAATCTTAGGAAAATCTCCAGCATACCAGTAATTATAGGTGCAACAGGACTAATGAAAAAGAATTTCAAAAGCTATCTGGCGAGTATACTCGGTGAACCGAGTGCAAGAGAAATACAAACAACTGCACTTAATGGGACGGTTAGAATCTTCAATTGATCTCTAGGCTGGAGTGTCTGAAATAGCCGACGAAAGTCTGGCATCCGGTAGGATGCCCCATCTCCAGCAAAAACAGAAAGATCAGAAAAATAAAAAGAAGTGTAAAATATATACATACATATGTATATATACATATATATATATACATATATATATATATATACATATATATATATATATATATATATATATATATATATATATATATATATATATATATATACATGTATGTATATAGTTACATAGTAAACAGCTGATGATCCCCGTGTTAATATTACACACTTACAGTAAGGTCTCCTGTTTTTGTTTCACTGTTAGATACTTAATCCCCTGTTTTTATTTTATTTACTTACTATTATATTTTTTTATTAATGAATTTTCTAACGAATGTCCAGTCTGCAATATTTCGGATTTAGTTAGTTTCTCTGGGAATTTAAACTGCATCTCCCTTTTTTTTTTCTTTTTTTTAATTTTTAATTGTTTTTTTAAATAACGCAAAGCTTCTTTAGACTATATATATATATATATATATATATATATATATATATATATATATATATATATATACATATACATATATATATATTTATATATATATACATATGTATATATATACATATGTATATATATACATATATATACATATACGTATATATATATATACATATGTATATATATATATATACATATACATATATATATATACATATGTATAAATATATATATACATATGTATATATATGTATATGTATATATATATATATATATATATATTTATATATATAATATATATATATATATATATATATATATATATATATATATATGTATATATTGGTAATGATGATTTCGAAACTAAACTCTTCCTTGTACTAATTGTACTTTTGTACCATCTTTTAGTGCCTAATTCAGTTTATGATACTATTTCTTTTAGTAATGAAGATTTGGTACCTGCGTGATTAAGTCACAATAATACTATTAACTTTATTAATTGTACCATTGTACTATGTTTACTACATTATTTCAAACCTTTGGTCACATATTTTTTTCTCGTATATATATATATATATATATATATATATATATGGCTCCCATATATATAATATATATATATATGTATATATATATATGACTCCCATATATATATATAATATATATATATATATCTATATGTATATATATATATGTATATATATATATATATATATATATATATATTATATATATATGGGAGCCATATATATAATATATATATATATATATATATATATATATTATATATATATGGGAGCCATATATATATATATATATATATATATATGGCTCCCATATATATATATATAATATATATATATATATATATATATATATATATATATATATATATATATAAATATATATATATATATGTATATATATATATATATATGTATATATATATATGTATATATATATATTATATATGGGAACAATATATATATATATATATATATATATATATATATATATGTATATATATATATATTATATATATAAGACCAATATATATATATATATGTATATATATATATATATGGGAACAATACATATATATATATATATATATATATATATATATATATATATATATATATATATATACATATATGGCTCCCATATATATATAATATATATATATATATATATATATATATATATATATATTATATATGGGAGCCATATATATATATATATATATGGCTCCCATATATATAATATATATATATATATATGGCTCCCATATATATAATATATATATATATATATATATATATACACATATACATATATATATATATATATATATATATATATATATACATATATGGCTCCCATATATATATATATATATATATATATATATATATATATATATATATATATATATATATATATATATATATATATTTAGGTAGCAAGTCATTATCTAAGCAAGCGTTGTTGAACAGCACGGTATTTTCTCGTTTGTAAATCTTCTTCGTGAGGTTCTAAAACCGTCTAGCTATCTTTCTGGTTTCAGGTGGTAATCTGTATAGTACTTCTCCGATAGTTCTTAATTCGGCCATTTTCTCGAGAGCTTTCGACTTTCGTAGTCGTCTTCAGAATTAGCGTTTTTTTTTGTTTTTTTAATTTAAATAAGAAGACTGGAGTTTGTGTTTTATAGTTATCGTTACGGGCGAATGAAAGAGAGAAGAGGGTGTGTGGTTGGGTTCGTTTTATTCTATCGTTTGTGTTATATATATATATATATATATATATATATATATATATATATATATATATATATATATATATATAAAGATAAATGAAAGAAGAGGGATAAACATGTACGAATGACAAATCTATTTCAACTTCGATTGTTCAATGCAAGGTGTACTTGGTAAAATTATGTTTATTATTCTTTCCTTGAGCCAAGGCTTTTCAAAGATAAAAATCTTATCATCAGTGGAATTACATAGATGGATAAGTTGGCAGTTATTTGTCATTCGTACATGTTTATCCCTCTTCTCTCATTTTTCTTTATAATAGCTCTATCTTGTATATTGAGCTTAAACCATTTCACTATAGGTTCTATCTACTAAAAGTATACTTTTAGTTTCATATTTTATTTTATATATATATATATATATATATATATATATATATATATATATATATATATATATATTAGTAGTAAGTTTTTGAAAGGCTGTGGGCAATGCAAGTCCCGGGTAAGATGCAAGTTGTAAGGAACAAAAACAATAACAATAAATCGAAAACGAAATATGAATTACTATTTATTTTTCCTTTTTTTTTCTAAAATCTTACATAACAGCAAGAGTGTTTTTAGCTGTTCGTGCGATGTCTGGGTGAGTAAAAATCACTATTTGATATTTCGGGAAAAGACTTCCCTTTGTCAAAAATAATTAAACCAGGAGAACATTTTTTTTCTCCGACTGTGTAGAGCATACTACAAAAAAAAATGGCTGCCAGATGTAGCCCGCAGCGAAAACGAAAACAGTCTCACAGGGAATGTAAATTAAATATATATATATATATATATATATATATATATATATATATATATATATATATATATATATATATATATATATATATGAGAGCCATAAGCTTGAAATTATCGCGTCTATAGGTATTGAATCTTTATTGATGAATATTATAATAAGCCCGTTTAAGAAATTAATGTTGAGCACTCTAGATGTAAAAAAAATAGACTGCCAAACAGCACTAAAGCAAAGTTCGTCGAACACTCTCGATGAGTTACTGTCTACTTCCCGCTTCTTAAGCACACATAAATCTGAATTTTGTCTCAATAACATGAAAGTTTTCGCTGGCCGCAATAATAAGACGACTGCTTACAGAGTCTAGGCTTGTTTGTGAACCAGGTTCGCGCCTCTCGGCCGTCTGAAATTGTTACTTTCCTGCACTGATGAGAGCTATAAGCTTGTAACACTAGCGTCTGTAGGTATTAATAATAATAATGATAATAATAATAATTATTATATATATATATATATATATATATATATATATATATATATATATATATATATATAACTGTAACTATAAATAATTTAATATTCATTTATAAACATAATAATAAACTCTTTTAAGAAATTAATGCCGAGCACTCTCAGGAATGTTAAAAATAGACTGTCGAACAGCTCTAACGCAAAGTTCCGAATACGTTCGTCGAACACTCTCGATTAGTCTTCTATCTGCTGCCTGCTACTTAAACCGGGTTCGCGCCTTCCAACCGTCTGAAATTGTAATTTCGCTGCTCGCATGAATCCCCGCTTCTCACACGCTTTTCATTCTTGGTCATCAGGAAGAAAAGAGATCGAAAAAGCCTCCCACCGACATGACGCCACTTCCTATTTCCGCTGCTACTCCTACCCTCTTTCAGGGAGTCCTCCTACTCTTTGTGCAAATCACTATCGAACATTTGAAGCAAGTCTAGACAGCACTTACAAAATAGACCACGGCGTGTACGTATAGTCTGCATGATTGGCGGAGTCATTTTTTTTCTTTCTTACTTTTTGGAAAACTAGGTTTTCCATATGGGCGTGGAAATATTTTTTTATGGAAATCCATCCATACAAGGCATGAAGCCACTTGATAGGCTAACAAAAATCAAAGATGATTATCGCAAGACCAATGTTATATGTAGGACGAAAAACAGTCAGCAGGAAGAGAGTTCCACAAGCCTGCGGTTCTTGAAAGAAAGCTACTAGAATAGGAAGCTGTATTACAATAAGTTATCTAAAGAGCGAATTGATAAAGACTACTAGACCAACGAGTCAAACAAGCTGGAACAAAAGAAGCAGGGAATAGATCACATAATTTTGAAGAACACATACCATAATAGTATTTATAGAAAAGACTGAGACTAGCAAGAATACGTCTGTGATAGAGAGAGGGTGCAGGGAAGAAGAAACGATGTGGCTAATACAATTACAGATATGTTTCTGCACCTTATCAACAACCTTCAAATGAGACAGAGGTTCGCCAGTCTAAATATGACACCAATACGCAAGAGGAATAAATCTGTTCATGTCAGTCAGTATTCAACCAAATAAGGCCTTCTTTGTAAGACATTCACAACCAGAACTCATCTACCTACCACAACATACAAATTATTTTCTTCCCCCCACCTCATGTGCCTAGCGCCAGGCGGAATTTCGTACGACAAAACTTTCTATGCAAAATCTTCCTGTCTGTGGATCACATTATTGCGTAACTGCTTCCCTACTGATTTCAACATTGTCGTCTTCAAATCCAATGTCGACAAATTTTTGTCCTAAATCGCCCCATAAATAAGTAAACAAAGTTCATACCATTGATAAATGTTAGTACTCCCATAGTGTTCTTCATCTTTCTTCTGGCAATCATTCCAATCTTTTTCTTCTTCATCTTTCGTTTGCTTCACAGCATCTCGCTGTTAGATCACCAGCTCGGTCGAAAAAAGACATGCTAATGTTTTTGTCTAGCACAGCTATGCCAGCTTCGCCGTTGGGTGGTGGATGTTTGAGGCGTGACTCGATGATGTGTTCTACTGTCTGTTCAGAGTGATCACAGTCGCAGACAGCCGAGTCCCTGAGTCCCCATCCTTTCATGGTCGCGGCGAAACGGCCGACACCTGTCCTGAGGCGGTTGAGCATTGTCCACTGCCGGCGATGGAGGTCCATGCCTGATAGGTTATCCGGGTCCTCCACAAATCTGTGCAACCTTGATTTATCTGCTGCTTGCCATTCCAATCTAATAACACCTCATACTTGAGTGGCTCTTCGACTTGATTGGTTGTTAGCATTGAAGTCACAAAAAACAAAGATGGATCTTAACTGGTGCAATGCATCATTAATACTGCTGGATATAGCATCAACAACAGAGCAGTCATTGTCAGAAGTGGATCGGTACAAAGATAACAAATAGAAAGTGGAGTGCAGCAAAGACAACCTCAGGTAGATAAAACGACACCCATGAGATTCAAGTGGACAAGTGGCAAATAATCATCAACATGTAGATCGTTGCGAAGAAAAAGAGCCAGACGATGAAAATACGTGGAAGAGTCTAAGTGGACAAGTGGCAAATAATCATCAACATGTAGATCGTTGCGAAGAAAAAGAGCCAGACGATGAAAATGCGTGGAAGAGTCTAAGTGGACAAGTGGCAAATAATCATCAACATGTAGATCGTTGCGAAGAAAAAGAGCTAGACGATGAAAATGCGTGGAAGAGTCTAAGTGGACAAGTGGCAAATAATCATCAACATGATTGATCTTTGCTATCGATAGAATCATACAGATTAGTCTTACAACGAGCAAGGACTGAAAATCAGGAAAGTTTGACTTGAGACCTCTGATGTTACTTTAGGAAATAGTAAGGTGTCTGTTGTGTGAATCTGTAGAAGGCATAATAATAAAAAGGGAGAGAAAGGTAGAATCACTTCAAGACAAACCAAGCCTGAAAGTGATCTAACCACCAGCATTCAATCACTTGGAGTTCAAACAGGCTAGCTGAAAAATAAGGCCTTCAAGAGACCAATAGGGAAGAAAAGGGGTTACTAGGCTGGCTGACCTAAACGTCTACCCCTAAAATTGAATTATTTGGATTATTCGGACTACTATTCTAATCTTGAATAGTATTCTCACAACGTTTCGGCCGATGTAGCCTCCGACCTTCTTAAGGTGTATCTTGTCGAACTCGGGAATTTTTTTATCGAATTTGAGAATCTGTACAGAATTTTAATTTATTTACGAATAGCTTATATCCGATTAGGGCTGACGAGACAAGAACAATCTACCGTGGATTTGTTGTTTAATCCTTATACTTGAGTATTTATTTACTCCTCTCCAGGAGTTAGGCACAAGGCCAGTTTTTATCTTACTCCCACAAGTAAGACGTGACCCAAGGTGGGGTCGGGAAAGTGGGATTTGAAAAGCCAGCGCCCGAGAGGTGAGCACTCTGGCCATTAAAAATTGCCTAGGCAGCCCCGTCGGCATTCCCCGGTAGGGGCGCCTCAGGCAGTAAGCAATAAACTTACTCCTCCCCAAAGAGGGGAGGCGAAGCCTGGGAGGGTGAACCTCCTAGAACTGCACATGACAGACACATAGACCGGCGGAAATCAAGCCCCGAAGGCCAAGACAATACCAGTCTATAGGGTGCAGTATCCATCGGGACAGATACTACACTTTGATCTTAGCCAAAAGGCCAATTGAGTGCCCCTTCGTATTAATGGGTTGTTACCCTAATAGTAAAACAAAAAAAAAGTTCTTGTTCGGGAGTGGGAAGTTTCTTCGCGTTCCCCTGCGGTGCTCCTGCCGGGGAACGCCGACATATCTGTTCTCTACTGATTTTTGTACTCTTCAAGAATCTCCCCCATCGGTGGAGCTGTAATCCTCCCACGTAAAAAACTGACTCCCTGTCCAACCTTGTCGCAGTGAGAAGCGGATAAACAATGGTTCACCGAACGAATCCGAGGGTCGTGGAACTTCCCAGCCCCTTCTCGGAACATATGTTGTTAAATATTTTAATATTAATTAAAACAATATTGAATAAGAATGAACCGCCGCATCTTCTGCCACTGTTCGTTTTGTCTTATTAAGTAACTCGTGAATAATAATTGAATCCCGATCCTAATCTATCACCGCCTTAATTAGCCAATCAGTTACTAATGAGAGCGATACAGATCGAATTAATTTCCTTCATAATCAATACAGACTCGAAATGACCAATTAGAGGGTCAACTTTCCCAGGTTTGAGAAGCGGATGACCTAATGCGACCGTTCAAACGGTACTAACATTTCTTCTTTTCCAAGCGTATACATATATATATATATATATATATATATATATATATATATATATATACATTTATTTTTTAGATTAGTCCTTGGATGCCCGTGAAAGGCTTCGTCTGTTAATTTTGATGACTATCTTTCTGTGGTCTGTCAAATTAAGTTTAAAGTAGCATTTTTGGTCTGTCATGTTTATATTTGAAATAGCAAATTTAAGGTTTCACACTTATGTTTGAAATAAAAATAGTTTTTGATATATCGCGCTTAAGTTTTAAATGCAATTTTTTTTGGTCTGTCACATTTTAGATTAAAATTACACCTTTAGTCTGTCATGCATATGCATAAGTATAAGTTTCTTTGGTCTGTCATGCTTACATTTATAATTACGCTTTATAGCGGTTTGGTATGACATGTACTTTGGTTTGTCACGCTTGAATTTAAAAAAGCATTTTCTTTGATATATCACGCATAAGTTTTAAATTGTATTTTCTTTTATTTGTCACGCATAAGTTTATATTTTTTTACATTTTTTACATTTTTTTACATTTTATATATTTTTTTAAATTTTAAAATTTTTAAAATTTTTTTACATGTTTTACATTTTTACATTTTTTTACAATTTTTACTATTTTTAATTTTTTACACTTTTTTACATTTTTTAAATTTTTTACATTTTTTTTCATTCTTTACATTTACATTTTTTAAATTTTGTACATTTCTGACATTTTTTACATTTTTTACATTTATTTACATTTTTTTACATTTTTTACATATGTAACGGTTTAGTATAAAATGGAATTTGCTTTTGTCTGTCACGAACATATTTAAAATAGCATTTTCTTTCATCTGTCACGCTCAAGTTTTAAATTGCATTTGACTTTGTCTGACATGACTTTATTTGAAAATTTTTCTTTGGTCTGCCACAATTATGTTTGAAATATTATATAATATAA
>OY744541.1:89256169-89293669 GCA_963556195.1 Sepiola atlantica
TGTACGAGATTTCTCTGGTCATCACCGGGGGGAGGGGAGGGATGGGCTGGAGGGAATCTTCTAAAACTTCGATTGGCACTTGAAACTAGACGAACGAAATCGGAAAAAAGTCAACGGAAAGGAAAGAACATGATTTGCAAATATTAAAAAAATGAACAGAATTTACAAATATTAGAAAATTAACAGAATTTGCAAATATTAAAAAAATGAACAGAATTTGCAAATATTAAAAAATGCACAGAACTTGCAAATATTAAAAAATGAACAGAATTTGCAAATATCAAAAAAATGAACAGAATTTGCAAATATTAAAAAAATGAACAGAATTTGCGAATATTAAAAAATATGAAGAGAATTTGCAAATATTAAAAAAATGAAGAGAATTTGCAAATATTAAAAAAATGAACAGAATTTGCAAATATTTAAAAATTGAACAGAATTTTGAAATATTAAAAAATGAACAAGCATTTTATTTCACCCTTATTTTAACTTGAAATATTTTTTTAAAAAATCAACATAGTTGTGTAAAAAAAAAAAAACCGTACCGCATTTGTACCCCCTTAACGTAAATATTCCCGATTCACTATATAAGTAGCAAAATCCCACCTCTTCATTGTCGAGGTCCCCAGATACCGTAAAACTGTCTAATTTAATAGCTTCTTTCCTCGAACTAATTTCATTTCGAATTTTCGCTCTGCTTTCCGTTTCTCCGACTGTACTAACATGCAGAAATTTAAATGTAATGTGAACAAATATCTTACTACGGATGCCTCCTGTAATTTTGCTTCCTAAGCATAGTAGCCCCTTATTTGGGGTGAAAAAAGTAAAAAGAAAAACAAAAATGCATTCAAAACGAAGATTCCAGGTCTTTCCCCGGGATTTTACTTCATTGGACGTTACATGTGTGTCCGAATAAATCTAATGGAAAAACATCCGAAATAATTAACACATTTTTAATAAGAACTTATCAAGGCTAAAAGCCACTCGAGGATCAGTGTTAATGAGATCGCTAGAATGATAGTTTAATGATGATTAAAACTATGAGAGGATAGAACCCTAACCCTAACGCTAACGCAAACCCTAATCCTTATCCTAACCCTAACCCGAAAACCCTAACCCTAACCCTAACACTAATTCTAACACTAACCCTAACCCTCACCCCAACCCCAACCCACAACCTAAACCTAACCCTAACCCTAACCCTTATCCTAACCCTAACCCTAACCCTAACCCTAACACTAATCCTAACACTAAACCTAACCCTAACCCTAACCCTCACCCCAACCCCAACCCACAACCTAAACCTAACCCTAACCCTAACCCTAACCCTTATCCTAACCCTAACCCTAACCCTAACCCTAACACTAATCCTAACACTAAACCTAACCCTAACCCTAACCGTCACCCCAACCCCAACCCACAACCTAAACCTAACCCTAACCCTAATCTTAACCCTAACTTTAATCCTAACCCTAACCCCAACCCTAACCCTAATCCTAATCCTAATCCTAATCTTAACCCTAATCCTAATCCTAATCCTAATCCTAATCTTAACCTTAACCCTAACCCTAATCTTAACCCTCACCCTAACGTTAATCTTAACACTAACCCTAACTCTCACCCCAACTCTAATCTTAACCCTAACCTTAATCTTAACCCTAACACTAAACTACCCATTCAAAAACAACAACCGACATCTTATATGACCTTGATCCTGAAAGGTTTGTCTATCGTTCACTGTTTGGCGGAATTTCTACTTTCGATATTCCTAATACACTACAGCATGGATCTGATGCCCTTTGATAACAGTAACCAGCATGCAACATTTCAACCTGATCAGTTAAATAGTTTTTGAGTCATCAGCGTCTCCATTACATAACTTTAGGAATACTTCATACCAGATGGAGAAGTAAGCCCAAGATAAAACTTTGGTCAATCCTTACGCTGTTAAACGGAAGTATGCACGCATGAGTCACCACTTTTCAAGGCTAAAATCTACTCGAGGATAAGGGTTCACGATATAGATAGATTATTAGCTAAATGATGAATAATATTATAAAAAGAATTAAAAATAGTGAATGGAATGAACAATTTCTGAGAAGTATTTGTCGACATTGAAGTTGAACACGACCATGTTGTATACCACAGGGAAGAAATACCGCAGTAACGTGTTCCACAGGAGGGATTCTTTTTCCCTAAATAAATTAAATCTAATGCTGTGGAATATATAAGGATGTGAGTAAAAATACGCAGAAGCTTAATGACTATGATATAGGCCCTGGAAGAAAGCCGGAGAGTACAGCGTTCGAAAGATATTGGAAATGACAGCATCAATCAAAATGGGGAAGACGATCCGAAACATGTAAATAGTGTAAATAAGATGGTGGATATTAGAGAGCTCATGAGCTAGTAGATATATTACTTAAAATATGTTATGCAGATGTGAGTAATAAACAGGATAAATAGTAGACAAAGGGTCGGAAAACATAAAGGAGGTTACATGTTGAGTATTGATTTATTCCTCTCCAGGAGTTAGGCCAGTTTTTATCTTACTCCCACAAGTAAGATGTGACCCAAGGTCGGGTCGGGCAAGTGGGGTTTAAAAATTGCCTGGGCAGCCTCGTCGGTATTCCTCGGTAGGGGCGCCTCAGGCAGTAAACAATAAACTTACTCCTCCTCAAAGAGGGGAGGCGAAGCCTGGGAGGGTGGACCTCCTAGAACTGCACAGGACAGACCCATAGACCGGCGTAAATCAAGCCCCGAAGGCCAAGACAATACTAGTCTATGGGGTGCAGTATCCATCGGAACAGATACTATACTTTGATCTTAGCCAAAAGGCTGAGGATAACAAGTTTAGCGAGGGTCATGTCAAGCTATTGAGTGAAAGTATGAAGTATCGGAGCATCTGGATGGAAATTTCAAATCAAGCAGACACATAGTTAAGATGGTTTAATGACTTAATAATAATTAAGCTATGCGCGTATCAATAATGTGTATCTCTCGCACCATCCCGCTTCTCTCTTTTCGCCTTTCAGCCGAACAAGACGAATATGACCGAAAAAATCACATTTTTATGTAAAGACTTTTGAGTTTGATAAATCGAATGATAATTAACGCAATAAGGATGCAACGGACCTTTTATTGTAGCTGGCGAATTTTCCTCGGTCTAGAAGGACAATATGAACTGACACGTCAAAATAGAGCAGCCGGGCGTAGAAGAACAAGGTATGACTGAATTTAGTTCAAGCTTAATTAAATCATACCTTCTTCTGCATATGTCCTCGTTCACAGTGGCCAATAGATCTTTATATATCCCGTCTGAGTATGTTCTTAACTTCCTCGTATGTAATGTGGTCTTTGTATGGGATGCTGACAATCTTCCGGAAGTGTCTCATCTCTGTGGCCTGTATCCTTCTCTCTAAATACAGAGTTAGGGGTAAACGATTCACAGGCATACAGAAATATACTCCTTTACAAACCCATGACGAAAAATTGGGTGCTTCTGCAGAGACGGGGGGCACTGTTTCGATCGATGGCGGCGGAAACTGCCGACTCCTCTTCGGGAGAAATCGTGCGAAAACGTGAGTGACGGAAAGAAATTTGATTTTGGGGAAGATAACTGTTGAATTGACAATTGAGGATAAGTTAAAATTATGAACATTTATTTATTGAAACAAATTAAACATTATGTACAGCAAATAAATAAAACTTTGATAAACATTTGAAATTTAACAAAACACGAATTAAATAAAACTTTGATAAACATTATGTACATCAAATAAATAGCAAACTTTTTATTGAAATAAAAAAAACGTAATAAGTAAAACTAAGTAAAACTTTGATTTGAAAAAAAAAAAAGTAAACTATTGACTGAACGATAAATGTGGAAAAAAAACAAGTTTTTTACAGGGTATTGACTGAATGATAAATGTGGGGGGAAAAAGTTTTAAACAGGGTACAATTCTGCGATCGGTTCAAAAATACTTCCAACTTCAATACGTCTGTATTTCTTTTGCAATTATCGCCGAACTTCAAAGTTTAATCGGTTTACGTCCATTTCGTGAAAAAGTAATTAACCCAATATTAGTTATCTCCCCCAAAATCAAATTTCTTTCCGTCGATCACGATTTCTCCCGAAGAGGAGTCGGCAGTTTCCGCCGCCATCGATCGAAACAGTGGCCCCCGTCTCTGCAGAAGAACCAAAAATTCTGTTAAATAAATACTGGATGCGATCACAAACTATAGAATCAGACGAATGGAATCGAAGAATACAATGAATTGAACACATGTTGCTATGTTACCTGTAGATGGGATGGGTGGATGTGAAATTGCGGGTTCCTTTCTTTATAAAACAATAATAGTGCGTCGATTACCACAATACACCCGATCTGAAATCATAATAGCATCATTTTACTAATTTATGAAGGTCAAATGCCAGTCTCTCGGTCTCTCTCTCTCCCCCTCTCCTTCCTTCTTTCTCTCTCTCTCTCCCTCTTTCCTCTCTCGCTTTCTCTCGCGCGCTCTTTCTCTCTCTCTCGCTCTCTTGCTATCTCTCTCTCTCTCTCTAGCTCTCGCTCTCCCTCTCTCCCCTTTATTTCTCTCTCTCCCCCATCTCTCTCGTTCTCTTGCTATCTTTCTCTCCCTCGCTCCCTCTTTCTCTCTCTCTCTCTCTCTCTCTCGCTCTCTCTCGCTCTCCCCTCTCCCCATCCCCCTCTATTTCTTTCTCTCCCCATCTCTCTCTCTCGCACTCGCTCTCTCTTTCTATCTCTTCTCTCTCTCTCTCTCACACTCTCTCTCTCTCTCTCGCTCTCTCTCTCGCTCTCTCGTTCTTCCCTCTTCCCTCTCCCCTCTTCCCTTTATTTCTTTCTCTCCCCCATCTCTCTCTCGCTCTCTCTTTCTATCTCTCCTCTCTCGCTCTCTCTCTCCCCCTCTCTTTCCTTCTTCCTCTCTCGCTTTCTCCTGCGCGCTCTGTCTCTCTCTCTCTCTCTCGCTCTCTCGCTCTCTCCTCTTCCCTCTACCCTCTATTTATTTCTCTCCCCCATCTCTCTCTCTCCTCTCACCCTCTCCTTGCTACAGGTTGAATCGTAATTTCTTAATTTAGTCACTTTGTAAATTAACTGCAAATTAACTGCTAATTAGAATAATATTTTTTTTTAATTCCAAACATAACCCAATCCCAAGACTAAGGAATATTAGTAGTAGCAGTAGTAGCAAAAGTATTGGCAGTAGTTGTAGTAGTAGCTGCTGTACTTTTAGAAGTAGTTGTAGTAGTAATAGCAGTAGCTTAGCAGTAGTAACAGTAGCAAATGTAGTTTTAGTAGTAGTAGTATTAGCATTAGCAACAGTAGTAATAACTAGCTGTAGTATTAACAGTAGTAGTACTTAATCAGTAGTAGTAGTAGCAGAAGTAGTAAGAGTAGTAGTAACTGTAGCAGTAGTATTAACAGTAGTAGTAGCTACTCAGTAGTAGTAGTAGTATTAGGATTAGCAACAGTAGTAATAACTAGCAGTTGTATTAATAGTAGTAGTAGTTACTCAGTAGTAGTAGTAGTAGTAGTAGTATTAGCATTAGCAATAGTAGTTATAACTAGCAGTAGTATTAACAGTAGTAGTACTTAATCAGTAGTAGTAGTAGTAATAGTGGTGGTTGTTATTGCTATAATTGTCGCTGCATTAATCGTATTGTTATTTCTGTGTTTTGTCGTTGTTGTTGTTATTGCAAAGATGGCGGAGGTTTTCAAGACGAACGAGAATGTAAAAAGAAACCAAAGTAGGAAAGCAGTAGCGCCGTCTATTGTTCGATTGTGGAAGCTTTTGTTCGCTTTGTCCTCAAAAGGAATCAGAAAACAGATTTAGAAGTACACATCACTCAAGGCAATGTCCGTTCGGAACAGAGAGGTAATTACGCCACACACATGTACGAACCTATGCATATACACACACATATGCAACACTGTATATATATATATATATATATATATATATATATATATATATATATATATATATATATATATATATATATATATATATATATCCATTATTGTCTAATAAATATCTTATATGAAGCAAAATAATTGACATATGTATATATATACATATATATATATA
The DNA here is from genome assembly GCA_963556195.1 of Sepiola atlantica. Lineage (NCBI taxonomy): Eukaryota > Metazoa > Mollusca > Cephalopoda > Sepiida > Sepiolidae > Sepiola > Sepiola atlantica. The sequence goes on from OY744541.1 coordinate 89,262,281, forward strand.
TATATATATATATACATACATATATATATATATATATATATATATATATATATAGAGAGAGAGAGAGAGAGAGAGAGAGAGATAGAGAGATATATATAGATAGATAATTTATTATTATTTCATCTATATAAAATCCGAAATTATACATGACTATAATTTCCTTCTAGGGTGATACACTGATTTCAACGCTTGTTAATAATTCGATGCGTTTTTGTTTTTTTGTAGTACGATTTGTTTTTTACTTCAACGTACGACTGATAGCTTTACCGGTACTTTTATGGAGAACGACCCGCGTTTCCGTGACTTCGCGTCGTCAACGTTCGGGCAGGTAACGGAAGCACCCGAGAGTTGCTGAAACTATTAGCCAAGCGCTATAAAATAGACATTCACCTGAGGCCCTAGTGCATTATTCCGACTCTGTCGTTGGGTTCTCGCTTTCAGTGTAAACGTCACTTAATTTCTCCGTTATCGCGTGAAAGTCTTTCGTGGCCTACAGGACTAAGTGAACGCTTACAGATTCAAGGTGTCTCTGTTAACCGGGTTCGCGCCCTGTGACCGTCTGAGATTGTTATTTCCTTTATCAGCGAAAGGAAATAACAATCTCAGACGGTCACAGGGCGCGAACCCGGTTAACAGAGACACCTTGAATCTGTAAGCGTTCAAATGAAACATTATTATTGTTTTATCGGATATTTCGATATATACATGTCTTCTTCAGCGGTTACACTAATTTCTTTTCTTTTCTTCTCTGTTGCTGGCATTGCCGACATGAGAAACTAATTTACGTTTTGAACAGACTGAATTAAAAATTAAGAATTAAGAATTAGTTATGTATATAATGGGCAGGTTACTACAAAACAGAAATTAGCAAAGTAACACTTGTCTAATGATGACCTAAGCAGCACCGATATGGTTTTTTAGATTTCAATATGTAAAGTATCAAATGAAAGTTAAATACGATTTATAAATTTTATTTACCAATTATTTATATTATTTATATTTGATACGTTTAGATTTATTATTTATTTTTTTTGCAATTTACAATCATTAGTTAAACTGGTTCTATTGCACATATGAATACTAAAATTTAATTTGAAAAAGTGCAACAAAATAACTAAGGTTGAAAAAATCCTCAAGAAAAATATCGGTTCTCTTTACACTGTATATTTATTAATCTGGCCTGCAATATGAGAGCACATATTTAGATCGGTGCAAGCAATTTTGAAGTACTCCATGCTTCTTGTTAACAAAATTATAATTCTCAAACCAGTCATAAACAGCAATTGCTCAGTGATAATCACCGGTGGTGTTTCCTGGAGTCTGAGTGACAACAAGTTTCCCCAGATTTCAAGTCCTCTTCAACACTTTCGCTAACTATTGCAAACGACTTTGCGTTATCACAGCAGACGCTTACCATTGATTTCTCGCTGGTAATAACTTTGGGCTATCTCTGGAATTTGTGTATTTAAAGAAGTGAGACTACCAACATCTGTAAAAAGCTTTTTTCAACAATTGTGTGTTATTTTAACATTTTATCATTTCATAATTTTGTGATTTTATAACGCGTTTCAAGCCTCGTACGGCTCTCTTCAGATATATTTTCTATTTGAAAAACAGCTTTTTTAACAGTTTGATGTTTCTGCGCATGTGCGCGCGTATATGCGTGTCTGTATGTGTTTTCATAGTTTTTACTTCTCTGAGTCAAAGTTATTTTTTTGTTTTTTTATAAGTATGTGTGATTTTGACTTTTATCTTTCCGGTCATCTTCGTGTGCTACGGTTGAGTACACTTTGTTCAGAAAGATTAAAGTTAGTCTTAAAATTTGATTACTTTGTCGGCACTCTGCTTGTGTGTGTGTGCGCGCGTGTGTAGCTAGCTATGGTCCGCGGCCCGCGCGTAAACACGTGCGTCTGCCTCACACACTCACATGCATACACACACGCACCCACCCACATATACTCATATATATATATATATATATATATATATATATATATATATATATATATATATATATATGCACATATATACACACCTTGGTCTGATGAGGTTGACTTTCTTGGAAAAGTGCAACCGAAACATGTATGCACATATGTAACCAATAATGTTTGTATAAATAAAAATTTATACTTATATATATATATATATATAGAGAGAGAGAGAGAGAGAGAGAGACAGACAGAGAGAGAGAGACAGAGAGAGAGACAGAGAGAGACAGACAGACAGACAGACAGACAGAAAGCGGAACAAAGGTCAGGGGTACAGTTCTGTATATATGTAGAATTCAATTGGATACAAATAGTGGGATAGGAAGATAAGTAAGTACGTCGGTAAATATGTAGATAAAAAGATAAGATTGCATTTCCTTAAGAATTAGTCTCTACTGAGAAAATGAATAACCCAGAAATGGGAAAAAGTGAAAAGAAACTATAGTTTTACAATATATATCCAATACTTCAAGAAAGTAAAAATAAAAACGGTGAGTTACAGCGATCTCTAATTAACTTGTTTCCCTTATCAATTTCCAACAATAACATCTTAAAAGTGAAGTATTCGTGTACAAGCATCATGACATTTATTATACATCTATATGGTGATGGATATATATTTTCGTGCGCATATGAATGTAGAATATACTTGGGGTTAGAGTTAGTGTTAGGATTAGAGTTAGGGTTAGGGTTATGAATGTAGAATATACTTAGGGTTAGAGTTAGTGTTAGGATTAGAGTTAGGGTTAGGGTTATGAATGTAGAATATACTTAGGGTTAGAGTTAGTGTTAGGATTAGAGTTAGGGTTAGGGTTATGAATGTAGAATGTACTTAGGGTTAGAGTTAGTGTTAGGATTAGAGTTAGGGTTAGGGTTATGAATGTAGAATATACTTAGGGTTAGAGTTAGTGTTAGGATTAGAGTTAGGGTTAGGGTTATGAATGTAGAATATACTTAGGGTTAGAGTTAGTGTTAGGATTAGAGTTAGGGTTAGGGTTATGAATGTAGAATATACTTAGGGTTAGAGTTAGTGTTAGGATTAGAGTTAGGGTTAGGGTTATGAATGTAGAATATACTTAGGGTTAGAGTTAGTGTTAGGATTAGAGTTAGGGTTAGGGTTATGAATGTAGAATATACTTAGGGTTAGAGTTAGTGTTAGGATTAGAGTTAGGGTTAGGGTTATGAATGTAGAATATACTTAGGGTTAGAGTTAGTGTTAGGATTAGAGTTAGGGCTCGGGTTATGAATGTAGAATATACTTAGGGTTAGAGTTAGTGTTAGGATTAGAGTTAGGGTTAGGGTTATGAATGTAGAATATACTTAGGGTTAGAGTTAGTGTTAGGATTAGAGTTAGGGTTAGGGTTATGAATGTAGAATATACTTAGGGTTAGAGTTAATGTTAGGATTAGAGTTAGGGTTAGGGTTATGAATGTAGAATATACTTAGGGTTAGAGTTAGTGTTAGGATTAGAGTTAAGGCTAGGGTTATGAATGTAGAATATACTTAGGGTTAGAGTTAGTGTTAGGATTAGAGTTATGGTTAGGGTTATGAATGTAGAATATACTTAGGGTTAGAGTTAGTGTTAGGATTAGAGTTAGGGTTAGGGTTATGAATGTAGAATATACTTAGGGTTAGAGTTAGTGTTAGGATTAGAGTTAGGGTTAGGGTTATGAATGTAGAATATACTTAGGGTTAGAGTTAGTGTTAGGATTAGAGTTAGGGTTAGGGTTATGAATGTAGAATATACTTAGGGTTAGAGTTAGTGTTAGGATTAGAGTTAGGGTTAGGGTTATGAATGTAGAATATACTTAGGGTTAGAGTTAGTGTTAGGATTAGAGTTAGGGTTAGGGTTATGAATGTAGAATATACTTAGGGTTAGAGTTAGTGTTAGGATTAAAGTTAGGGTTAGGGTTATGAATGTAGAATATACTTAGGGTTAGAGTTAGTGTTAGGATTAGAGTTAGGGTTAGGGTTAGGGTTATGAATGTAGAATATACTTAGGGTTAGAGTTAGTGTTAGGATTATAGTAAGGGTTAGGGTTATGAATGTAGAATATACTTAGGGTTAGAGTTAGTGTTAGGATTAGAGTTAGGGTTAGGGTTATGAATGTAGAATATACTTAGGGTTAGAGTTAGTGTTAGGATTAGAGTTAGGGCTAGGGTTATGAATGTAGAATATACTTATGTGAAGAGCACGAGATAGAGAGATATAGCAAGTGGGTATTTTCAACAGGGCCAATATCTTCGTGGGATCTATTAAAACTGTCTGCGGTTGTTACGGAAACATGCACGTGTTTATGTGTGTGTGTGTGTGTGTGTGTGTGTGTGTGTGTGTGTGTGTGTGTGTGTGTGTGTGTCTGTGTGCTATCGAACATTCACTAAGTCTCAATTTATTATATTTCCTCCGTCTCCCCGGCCTCTGCCGTCCACATCAACACCGCCATTTCCAGCGTCCAATTCCGGATGACATGAGCGCTGCCAACTGATGCGCGACAAATCACACAACGGCTCCAATATCAAAAGGACCCGCGCGAGGCCTGCGAGCATTCTAGGACCCCTTCTCCCAGCGCGAATGAGAGAAAAAAGCGCGCGTCGTCGTCATCGTCGTCATCGGGTGCTCTCTGATTAAGAAACGAACGGTTTCTTCCACGCCCTGTTCACCCACCCACCCTTTTTAGTTTCCATGAAATTGTCCTCTATCTCGGGTACTCTAGCAGTATATCATTGCTCTTTTGTTCTATCGCTTCTGTATTTTTAATTTCTTTTTATAGATGTTTCGTTCGTGATCATTTTACAGGTGAATACAAATAAGTAAAAGCAGACGCAAAAAGATTCTGATTTGACGTGCAGCTTAAACTGAGTTTTAGAGTATTTTAATTGAATCTCTTAGGTAAGCTGTTTTTTTTTTTGAAAAAGGGTCTTCTTTTATTACTTTTGTTGCCTCCCAAACACGAGAGTTCAACTTTCAAATTAATCGGCCTAACACTAACAGGTAAAATGAATTGGAACATTTGACCCCAGCGTTGAAGTGATATAATTTCTTATGTAGCTTATTATGACCTTCACGGAGAGGTCAGTTGTCCGCATGCCAATTTTCAAGCAATTCTATCCAGGTGAACATAGGACACAAAGATCAGCCGGACACACACCCACAGACAGAGTTACTATTATGTATATATATATATATATATATATATATATATATATATATATATATATATATATATATATATACAGGGTGGGCCAAAATAAGGGTCCTATCTTTAAATTTGAATAACTTGAATTTGAATAACTTCCACAAAATAAAAGTTAAACTCACCAAACTTTATGTGTGTGTAGACTGACCCTTCCGAGATTTTTTGAAATAAACAAAACAAATTTTAGCCGAAAAACACTTCTTAAAACTTACAAAAACTAAAGTATTGTTTTTTACACTGTTTTGAGTTTTTTAAGCAAAAATAATGTTTTCTAAATGAGGGTACGTTCCTTAGGGCTAATACGGCTCATGCTTGCTTCGGAAGGGGTCCTTTACTTATTCTAAAAAAAAAAAAAAAAAATCAATAAATAAAAAAGTTATGAATTTTTAAAAATAGGACCCTTATTTTTGCCCACCCTGTATATATATATATATATATATATATATATATATATATATATATATATATATATATATATATATATATATATATTGGGTATTTAGATCTGTATGGCTAGGTTTCCTTCCTCTTATCTACTTACCTTTCTGGTACCAAAGGTACTAAGCTTTATTTTTATTTTTTATTTATTTATTTTTTAAATGCAACTTTAATTCTTATATAATTTTATTGCTAGCTACCATATTGCAGAATGGTTCTTGGGTTTAGTGTTTAGATAGTATTATTATTATTATATTTATTTTTTATTTTTTATTTTTTCATTGTTATAATTAATGTTATTTGATATGCAAATTACCATATAATACGGTAGTCTTAATATTATTATTATTTTATTATTATTATTTATTTATGTATATATTAGTAAAATAGCAAGCTGAATTATTTCGACACTTGATTATAGGGGAAATGGTAGTTTAATCAGTACCATTGGAGAGCCATGACTATTATAACTGTCCTGTTTTTAAATCTCCGAAACAGTTACATGGTAAACAGCTGATGATCCCCGTGTTAATATTAGACGCTTAAGGTCTCCTGTTTTTGTTTCACTCTTAGATACTTTACCTCCCCCCCATTTTTTAATTTTATTTACTCATATTTTTTAATTTATTTATGAATTTTCCAACGAATGTTAAGTCTGCAATATCTTGGATTTAGCTAGTTTCCCTGGGAATTTAAACTGCATTTTACTTCTTTTTTTTTTGTTAAAATGACTTAAAGCTTCTTTAGACTATATATATATATATATATATAGTCTCGGAAGTTTCTCAACCATTAAAACTATATAAAAAAAAAAAAATAAATAAAAAAAAAAAAATAAATAAAAAAATAAATAAAAAACTTATAGTCTCAAGTCTTCCAGTGGAAAATCACTCATGTAAGTCAATTTATTTTTTACAGTTATTATATTAGTTAGTTTCTAACACTATTTTAAGGGATCATCAGTTGTTTACCATGAAAAACTGTTTCGGGAATTTAAAAATAAGACAGTATTTAATTTCATGGCTTCCCAGCAGAGTTGATCAGACCCTACTTCCCTTAAAAGACAAAAACATAAACGTTCCTTATACTAAATCTACGTTTTGTTCCATATAAATATATATATATATATATATATATATATATATATATATATATATGTATATATATATTAATATATATATATATATATATATATATATATATATATATATAGATAGATAGATAGATAGATAGATAGATAGATATAAGTAAGCAACGTTTCTTTCCTTCAACAACTACAAGAAACCTTTTCAACCACCGATTGTCATGGCAAATGACACCCTACCTGAGAGTCCAACGTTCAAACTAATCGGCCTAACATTTACAGGTAAAATGAATTAGAACAAATACATAGAAGACATTGCCAAGGCTGCTGAAAAAAGGTGGGCTCCCTCTACCGTGCTAGAAAACTTCTCACACCTGACAGTATCCCATATCTCTACAAAGCCACCATCCACCCATGCATGGAGTATTGTCGTCACATCTTGGCTGGTGCATCATCCACTAGTCTCTCCCTTTTAGACAAGGCCCAAAAAAAGAGGCGCTAATCTTATAGGTCCCTCACTATCCACCAAGCTCCAGCCCCTGTCCCATCGCCGCAATGTTGCATCCTTGTGCTTGTTTTACAAGTTCTTCAATGGAATGTGCTCCGATGAACTTGCTGCTATGGTGCCTCCGCGACGTAAATACATTCGACCAACCTGACAATCAATTAAATCCCATCCATTCACTGTGAAGGTTCCCAGATACTGGAGAGCCTTCTACTCTGATAGCTTATTCCCTCGTGCTGCCGGCCTCTGGAACTCCCTGTCTACTCCCTGTTTCCCCCGACTGTGCGCACATGCCGACATATAAAACTAATGTGAACAAACATCTCGCTGTACAGCTTCCAATTCAGAATAAACCCCTTAAACTTTCACAAAATTTTGAATAGCCCCTTACGTCTACAATGGCAGCATGCCGTATTTGGGGTCAACTTTGTTAAAAAAAAAAGAATGTTGAATAAATATTGGATGAATTTCAATTGTTAAGCCTAACTGATGAATTTTTTATGCACTGGTGAAGCCTCCTCATGACAATCTGAAATATTTTGTATGTTATGAAAATGTATGTTTTTGATATGTCCAGAAGCAAATAAAAGTGGGTTTAATGAATATATGGAATGTTGTTCTCTGAATAACTAAGATTTTAGATGATTTTAAATTAAGAGCTCTAGTCGTACACTATTGAGCTACTATATAGACCTTTGTCTATCTCTCTCTCTCTCTCTCTCTCTCTCTCTCTATATATATATATATATATATATATATATTGTCATCAGGAGAGAATACGCACCGTTTCAGGGCCTTTCTCTCGACGGCTTTTTTTTGCGTATCGGCCCCCTCACTGATGTGAGCCAACATTATCTGGATCGCATTTCAATCTAACTGCTCAATGATATATATATATATATATATATATATATATATATATATATATATATATATATATAATGCAAGGTTACGAATACGTTCGTCGAACACTCTCGACTAGTCTTCTATCTGTGCCCGCTTCTAGATACATATAGATCTTAATTTCCCTTAATTACGTGGCAGTTTCCGTTGGCCGAGTGGATATGGCGACTACTTGCAGATTCTAGGCTGACTCTGTAAACCGGGTACGCGCCTCCCGACCGTCTGAAATTGTTACTTTCCTGCACTGATGAGAGCAATAGGATTGAAACGCTAGCGTCTGTAGGTATTAATAATTTAATATTTATTCATAAATATTATATATATATATATATATCTAAGAAAATTAAATATGATTCCTAATCGTCTTGTTCACATTAAATTCTTGAAACTGTAATAAATAATATTATAAATCTTTTTATTTATTTATTTATTTATTTATCACTATTCATTCTACTATACATTATACATTATACATATACATACATACATATATATATATATATATATATATATATATATATATATATATATATATATATGTATGTATGTGTGTGTAAAGGAGTAAAGCTACCAACATTTGTAAAATGTTTTTTCATTTATTTATTATTTTGTTATTTTATTATTTTATAAATTATAAAATAACAAAATAACAAAATAATTTGTAAAATGTTTTTTAATTTATTTATTATTTTGTTATTTTATCATTTTATAAATTATAAAATAACAAAATAACAAAATAATAAATAAATGAAAAAAACATTTTACAAATGTTGGTAGCCTTATTCCTTTACATATATACTTTTCTCTCGTTGGAACTGCACTAATACTGCACTACCCTTTTCTCTCTCTCTCTCTCTCTCTCTCTCTCTCTCTATATATATATATATATATATATATATATATATATATATATATATATATATATATATATATAGCACAGTTTTTATTATAGGGTGAAAGATATACATATAATTACCGGATTTAACTCTATCGTTAGAAATCATTTTTTCGAATGAATCGAGATCTTTTTTAATTGGTAGCGTGACTTTTGGGTCGTCCCTTTTCTTTCATTTTATATTCTTTAATGTTAAATATGTTGTCGTCCATGTTGGCGGTGATTATCGTGATTACATTGTCAAACCAAAAAGTGACAAAACTGGCCGACCGTTCAAGTGACGACACGGATCTCAACCTCTAGCCTCGATCCAAAACGCCAGGCTTTACAGAACACCTAATTGACCACTGCCACAATCCCTTCAGATAACGAATAAAGAAAAGACTGTACATACGTAGTCTGTGTTTGTTATTTCGTATTGATAATTTTGTCGAGACGAGTGTCTTCGGGATTCACGATCGACTGTTGCCCGGGCAGGTGTTTATGATAAACGTCATAGAATATTAGACTTTCGGTTCGTTTCTTCCTTTTTTTGTTTGGTGTAGCTTGCGCATGCGTCGTCGCATGTGGATTAATGGCGGCTTTAAAAATGAAACTGGAAACCAGTAATGAATACAAAAAAACACAGAAACAAATTCAAAAATAAACGAGTTGTACTTTGACACAAATCGGCCAATGGATTTGTAGACACGCAAATATTTTCTCTTGATGTTTAAAATCATATTTTTTCTTAAGATATTCTTGTTTTAGATTGCTTAGAAAGGCTTAGTTAAATCTTTCTAAAATACGCAGACACTTGGTGTATTATATAAATATATATATAAATATATATAAATATTATTAATAAATAAATAAATATATATATAGATGTATAGGTTCGATCTCTGTGTAAGTTAGCAATGCTGATGACGACTGTAAGCCAGAAACACGTGTCCAAGGATTACTTTTATGTACGTATAAAATAAATAAAAAAATTTATATTAACGAAAAATACGTCCTATAAAGTTAAGGGCGACTAATAATGCAATTTTCTGCATCTTAATCACTTAGGAATCGTACATATTTCTAGACAGAGCGTTTTGGTCCGATGGTAAAACGCTGGACTATAGACATCAATATCGAAGGTTCGATCTCTGTGTAAGTTAGCCATGTTGACGACGGCTGTGAGCCAGAAACACGTGTCCATGGATTACTTTTATGTACGTATAAAATAAATAAAAATATATGTATATATATATATGTATATGTGTGTATATATATATACATAAATAGTATTAATAAATAAATAAATATCTTTATATACATAGACATATATATAAATATATATACATATAATTATTATAAATATATATGCATATAATTATTATAAATATATATGTATATTTATATCCATAGACACACACACACACACACACACACATATATATATATATATATATATATATATATATATATATATATGTTTCGCATTTTTTTAATTTTACGCTCGTCAGTATAAATTACGTAACCGCATCGCTGGTCGGACGTCTCGAATCCCGAATCCACGTATTAGGGACCCTGATATTTTAACCATAAGGCCACTGACTTTATCACACTTTTAACTCGGTAGAAATGCCTTGTATATTAATGTAAATACAAGTAGTGTGGTTTGAAAAGAGGATTTGATCTTCCAAATCGAGAGAATTATGCAACGGTGCTTATTTCATTGAATCATAAATGTATTTACTCTCGGAAGTCCCCAACGTAATTTGAGCTTAATAATTATTTTTAATAAATAAATAAATAAATAAATAAATAAATAATATATATATATATATATATATATATATATATATATATATATATATATAAATATATATATATATATATATAAAATTCTCCGCACCCTAGTAGGCTGGGATGACCGATGGGTCATAGATGGGTAACACGCACTTGACCAAGAGAAGCAGAAAAATGGCAAATAAAAAATAAAAAATAAAAAATAAAAGATACCCACACACCCGCAAACCCACGCATGTGCAAAAACAATAACAAATTCCTCAAATGAAACAACATTTGCTCAAATCGAAAGACATTACTTCAAATGGATTTTCATATCTGATGAAAGCGGACCACCGCTTGAAACGCGTTATATAAAATTATAAAATGATAAAACAACAAAATAATAAATAAATGTTGAAAAAAACAACAAAATAATAAATAAATGTTGAAAAAAACATTCTACAAATGTTGGTAGCCTTACTCCTTTACATATATACTTTTCTCTCGTTGGAACTGCACTAATACTGCACTACCCTCTTTTCTATATATATATATATATATATATATATATATATAAAGATAAATGAAAGAAGAGAGATAAAGATGTACGAATGACAAATCTATTTTAACTTCGATTGTTCAACGCAAGGTCTACTCTGTAAAAACATGTTTATTTTTCTTTCCTTAAGCCTAGGCTTTTCAAAGATTAAAATCTTATCACCAGAGGAATTACATAGATAGATAAGTTGGCAGTGGAAAAGCTAAAATTCAAAATTTGAAAAATATAAAGTAATGGAGAGTAAGAGTGTGTGTGTAAAAAAAAATGGAGTCTGTCCAGTTGGTGAATGTCCCTTGATAAGGTGTCCGGTGAAAGGAGATTTAAAGATGGAAAAAAGGGTTTCGTGAAGGCAGAGTTGAAAATGATCAAAATGAAGTAAATCCAATAGAAAGATGTTTAGTTCAATCGTAGGTGGAGCGCACTTATTTGGATGTAATTTTGAGAATTCGGGACATTTTAAAATACTTCCGTGGACCGAGAATGAAAGTAGTTTTTCAGAAGTTGAGTTTGAAATGTATATATTATTCCCGACTGCCTGTGTTTAACACACATTTCAAACTTAACTTCTGAAAAATGAAATATAACTTCATTAGCTGGTAAATCTGAAACAATTTGAATAATATAATTGCCTTAAAAATATATATTCTTTATACAAACCCATATATATATATATATATATATATATATATATATATATATACAGGGTGGGCAAAAATAAGGGTCCTATTTTAAAAAATTCATAACTTTTTTATTTATTGATTTTTAAAAAATTTTTTTTTTAGAATAAGTAAAGGACCCCTTCCGAAGCAAGCATGAGCCGTATTTGCCCTAAGGAACGTACCCTCATTTAGAAAACATTATTTTTGCTTAAAAAACTCAAAACAGTGTAAAAAACAATACTTTAGTTTTTGTAAGTTTTAAGAAGTGTTTTTCGGCTAAAATTTGTTTTGTTTATTTCAAAAAATCTCGGAAATGTCAGTCTACACACACATAAAGTTTGGTGAGTTTAACTTTTATTTTGTAGAAGTTATTCAAATTCAAGTTATTCAAATTTAAAGATAGGACCCTTATTTTGGCCAACCCTGTATATATATACCGTATTTCTTAATTGGGAGAGTTTCCCAGCAGGGTGCTCAATTATTAATGCAAAAGTAAAATTAACTAAATAATTAATAAGAGCATGATATTTATTAATATATAATGTTGTTGTAACACTTTATTTAATATATATATATATATATATATATATATATATATATATATGTGTGTGTGTGTGTGTGTGTGTGTTTGTAAGATAAGTGGGACAGACCCCATTAGAGTTCTCGATTGTTAAGAAAATTAAAAAAATAACATCGTAATATTTATTTATATATGTATTACAGAACAACATCGATACCATCGGTTTCACATCCAAACAAATAGGGACGATAAGTGATTCATTTTCAGTCTTTATTTATTTCTCTCTTTAAAGAAAATAGGTCGCTTATGTAACTGCTACAGAACTACTTTTCGTAGATATATTAGTTATAATAAAAATCGCAGACATCTCCTACAAACCCACAGACACCCAACAATACCTCCATTTTAAAAGTCATCACCCCAAAAGTCGCCTGGGATCTATACCCTACCCCTTAGTGCGCAGTATATGTGATGTGTTTATTTTCTAAAACCCACGAAGGTTCCGACTGGAGGGACTACGAAAAACATTAACGCAAAGAGAATACCTCCACAACATAAAAAGTATTATTAGACCAACTAAGGAACCTCATCCACAAAAAAAACAAACAAAGGAATTTTTGCGTACGTCTCTACGCACAACAAATCCAGAATCTATTTAAATAAACCTAACCCTAACCATAACCCTAACCCTAACGTCTCTATGCACAACAAATAAATCCAGAACTATTTAAATAAACCTAACCCTAACCATAACCCTAACCCTAACGTCTCTACGCACAACAAATAAATCCAGAACTATTTAAATAAACCTAACCCTAACCCTAACCCTAACGTCTCTACGCACAACAAATAAATCCAGAACTATTTAAATAAACCTAACCATAACCCTAACCCTAACGTCTCTACGCACAACAAATAAATCCAGAACTATTTAAATAAACCTAACCATAACCCTAACCCTAACGTCTCTACGCACAACAAATAAATCCAGAACTATTTAAATAAACCTAACCATAACCCTAACCCTAACGTCTCTACGCACAACAAATAAATCCAGAACTATTTAAATAAACCTAACCATAACCCTAACCCTAACGTCTCTACGCACAACAAATAAATCCAGAACTATTTAAATAAACCTAACCATAACCCTAACCCTAACGTCTCTACGCACAACAAATAAATCCAGAACTATTTAAATAAACCTAACCCTAACCCTAACCCTAACGTCTCTACGCACAACAAATAAATCCAGAACTATTTAAATAAACCTAACCCTAACCCTAACCCTAACGTCTCTACGCACAACAAATAAATCCAGAACTATTTAAATAAACCTAACCCTAACCATAACCCTAACCCTAACGTCTCTACGAACAACAAATAAATCCAGAACTGTTCAAATAAATCTAACCCTAACCCTAACCCTAACCCTAACAAGACACCTTGATTTGTTCAACCAAAATAATGAACTTAAAAATATACTTAAACAACCAGAATAATAAAAAGCAAACGCTAGTTTACATAATTACTTAACCTACCACTAAACCTAAGTCCGAGTAGCAAGCTCTCACAACAAAAAACCCCAGAAACGACGCTTAATAGACTAAGTTTAGCCCGGTTAAGCAACACACTCGGTCGCCATATTGTTTTTCGAAATCCAAATAGAATACTGAAATAAAAATAATTAAACAGTTTCCACGCGTTAAAAGTATACGGGTCGGTAGAGAATTAAATTCCACTCCGTTTAGTATAAGTTATTTGTTGTACTTACACGAAAATTTAATTTCGGACTTAAGTGTGATGAAGCAACGCACGGACGGACCGGCAGACAAAGCCCTTATACGAATGAGTAGTCGCATATGAAAAAGTATATCTTTTCTCATATATAAAGTAGAGATGATTTTTCCCCTGTACCTTCTCGGAGAATAGGAAAATAACCACATGCATCACAAGCTACTAAACTCACCATTACATTACACTTATTCACTCGAGCGTGTTTTAGTAAAATTGTTATTATTTTTTCCATTACATTTGGCCCAGTATCTACGGCTCTCCGACAAATCAACTCCATATAGGTGGTAGCAAAAACTTTTCTCCCTAACAATTCTGTACTGTGACTACACTCATCGACACCGGGAACTAATAAACACAGTTTAATTTTCCCAAAAACCCACGTTGTTATTTATTATTTGCCTGGTATTAATTTAACACGCATGCCAATAATCAAGCTTAGGTTAATTGGCCTATTTTCACATGTATTTTTAACCCGGAACCGTGGCACAGTGTTAAGAAGGCAGGTTTCATGATCGCCAGTTTTAGCGTTCGATCCCATTCTACTCTACCACTTTTTTCTTTTTTTTTTAAATTTAAAACATTCGCCAACACGGTAGACGGGGGAGAAAAAAACAATAGACCGTATCTTTTTTTTTATTCGACGTCATGCAATAGGTAGTACTTTCTCCCGTGCAACGCCGGGCGACGGGGTCCGCTAGTTATAAATAAAGACATAAATATTATTCATAAAGGAAAACAATGGACATTTCAGCAAACGGATCTAATATACGAGGATTAGAAGATATGACTTAATTCTGCATTTCTTTCGAAAGTTACTTTGAAAAAAATAATCACGGGCTCATGAAATAACGACGGATAATCCGTTTCAAAAAACGCATGTATCGCTTACATGAAATAGATAGTTGTATTTTATTTCATTTTTCTTCTTCTATTTAATCCGGCCGTCAGGCGTAATCGCCTATTTTTCGCATTATGATAGCTTATCTGCAATTAGAAAACAACTACCATTATCTCTTTAAACAAAAAATAAACCCTTCCTCTCGCCCTTAAAAAGGGATATAATAACCAGAGTATTTATTTACCTCCTCTCCAGGAGGTTAGGCACAAGGCCAGTTTTATCTTACTCCCACAAGGTAAGATGTGACCCAAGGTCGGATTGGGAAAGTGGGACTTGAAATGCCAGTGCCCGAGAAGGTGAGCACTCTGGCCATTAAAAATTGCCTGGGTAGCCCCTTCGGCATTCCCCGGTAGGGGCGTCTCAGGCAGTAAGCAACAAACTTACTTCTCCCCAAAGAGGGGAGGCGAAGACTGGGAGGGTGGACCTCCTAGAACTGCACAGGATAAACCCATAGACCGGCGGAATCAAGCCCCGAAGGCCAAGACGATACCAGTTTATGGGGTGCAGTATCCATCGGAACAGATACTACACTTATCTTGTTTTGGTGTAACATCCACCCTGGAGTAAAAAATATTCTGCCCTGGTTGACGTTCGAACTCACAACTTTGTCTCTGCGTAAGGCATGCTACTTAATTGATCCACAATTGCAAGTAGAAAATAGTGATACTATTAGATACATAAGCCAAACTGTCTTTTCCTGTTTAACCGCACCTGCTCTATCTAGGATGTTGAGCACATTTGGATTACTATACACCACTTACCAAATGTAATACTGTAATCTTACATTAATTGCTTCCGTTTTTTAAGATAGGAGTGAAAGAAAAAACTTAGGAGGCCTCCAGAACATTGATGAAAACACCAAAATAAAATTAAAGATGCCTCCACAACACTACTAAAACGACCCTTTCCGAGTTTCTTGCTTTCTATCCCTTTTCAACAGTTTTCTTTCCAAATTATTAGATAATTATATTTTTTTTAAATCGACCCAGTCGAAATTTGCTCTATAGCCTAATTAGGAGTGCACTTAGAGATTCAGGAATACTTCCATTATCTTCTCCAGTAAATTTTAGATATGGATACACTTTTAAATTGTATGTAGATTTGCTAACATTTCTTTCTATAGGGAAAAACACCATCGGATTTTGAATAAAACTCCACGTTATACACTTTATTATCATATTAATTCCGTGTAAAAATCATATTATAAATTACGAGAACTTAATAATAGGGAGTTATTTTCAAATCACCCTGTATATGTATATATATATATATATATATATATATATATATATATATATATATATATATATATATATAGAGAGAGAGAGAGAGAGAGAGAGAGAGAGAATATTTATATATAAATATCAAATTATTAATACCTACAGACGTTAGCGTTTCAAGCGAATTGCTCTCATCAGTGCGGGTAAGTAACGATTTCAGACGGTCGGGAGGCGCGACCATGTTCACAGATTCAGGTTCGAATCTGCAAGCAGTCGCCATATCCACTCGGCCACGGGATTAAGAGAAATTAAAATCTATATAGACCTAGAAGCGGGCACAGATAGAAGACTAGTCGAGAGTGTTCGACGAACGTATTCGGAACTTTGTATTGTATATATATATATATATATATATATATATATATATATATATACATATATATATATATATATATGTATATATATATATATATATACATATATATATATATATATATGTATATATATATATATACATATATATATATATATATATATATATATATATATATATATATATATATATATATATATATATACATATATATATATATATATATATATATATATAGAGAGAGAGAGAGAGAGAGAGAGAGAGAGAGAGAGAGAGAGGGAGAGAGAGAGTAAAAGTTTAAGAAGGCTGAGGGCGATGCAAAGTGCCGGGTATTGATTTACTCCTCTCCAGGAGTTAGGCACAAGCCCAGTTTTATCTTACTCCCACAAGTAAGATGTGACCCAAGGTCGGGTCGGGAAAGTGGGGTTTTAAAAATTGCCTGGGCAGCCCCGTCGGCATTCCCCGGTAGGGGCGCCTCAGGCAGTAAGCAATAAACTTACTACTCCCCAAAGAGGGGAGGCGAAGCCTGGGAGGATGGACCTCCTAGAACTGCACAGGACACACCCATAGACACGCGTAAATCAAGCCCCGAAGGCCAAGACAATACCAGTCTATGAGGTGCAGTATCCATCGGAACAGATACTACACTTTGATCTTAGCCAAAAGGCCAAGAAGGAGTAGTGCCGGGTGGGTTGTAAGCTAGAAGGAACAAAAATAATAAATCGAAATGGGACTTACTATTTATTTTTTCTTAAAATCTTACATAACAGCAAGTGTGGTGTTGGCTGTTTGTGTGTTAAACATCCATCACACAACTTGCTGTTATGTAATATTTTAAGAAAAAAAATTTTTTATTTATTTATTATTTTTGTTCCTTCCAGCTTATAACCAATCCGGCACTCTGCATCGCCTTCAGCCTTTTTAAACATACTACTACCATTCCCAGCAATGGTTCAAGCAAACTACTATTATCTCCTCTCTCTCTCTCTCTATATATATATATATATATATATCTATATATATATATATATATATATATATATATATATATATATATATTATTTGTCGCTCCTAGAAAAAGTAGAGCACTGTATATGTAGTATTAACACAGCATGACGTCACTAGCTTTAAATGCATCGTTCCTTTCATTTAAAAAAAAGTAGAACGCTCTCAGACGTTAAGCCGCCGATAAAGTGTTAAAATTATCACAGTTTATTCGCTGTTCAAAATTGGCCGTTTGGTTAAGGCGTCGGATTTGAGTTGCAAAATACTCGTAATCCGGGGTTTCGAATCGCATGACCGGTAGTGAATAGTCATATCTCTATGCTGATGAGACCCGATTATTAAAAAGGACGAAACGTACACGTACATAGATAATAAACAATAACAAATATATATATATATATTGTGTGTGTATTTAGACAGCATATTTGCATTTAGGCAAACATTATTAAATAACACGAAGTGGTTTTATTTGATGCAACTTTTTTTATTTTTTCAATTTTCCGAATTGTCCATCTAATGTTTCGGTCAAATTGATGTAAATATGATCCATGGGTTTCTTGTTCCATTCTTTTTTCTTTTTTGCAAGTACTTTCGATTTGAATCGTCAAATCATCTTCAGGCGGTATTAGTTTTAGTGTCTTTACAAATTATGACTTTACTGTTGTGCTCATTTTTGAATTATAACGGCGAGTAGTTTATAACTTGAAACAGCGTCGTAAAGTTCAAATGTACATGAGAGCGTGATGGCGTTCTACACATATGAGAGATTTAAAAGTTTGACTGTTTAAACCGTTAAGAAATTGATGACGTTAAAGAAAGTGCATACAATTCAAACGCATAACTACCTAATGGCTAAGAATTTGGTAATGTTAATTATTATGCTAGACACTTTAAAATGTTGCGACTAGTTTCATAATTGACATTATTAATTGTGGGATGTTTAGTTTTTATGTAGAGGGCTTCGAGTATTTTTAATTTTTTGATATTGGTATCGTGGTGTATTATTTTGGTATTGTTAACAAGGATGTTTCTATATTGGGAAGGGGTGCAATTATGTTTTTTTAGATGTTGGCATATAGAGCTAGTGTCGGAGAGATGTAGGATGTAGGGTGAGTCGCATCAAACAAAACCACTCCGTGTTATTTAATAATGTTTACCTAAATATATATATATATATATATATATATATATATATATATATATATATATATATATACATATATATAATTATATATTTATTTATGTATATATTAGTGATATTTTAAGCTGAATTATTTCGACACTTGATTATTGGGGAAATGGTCGTATAATCAGTACCATTGGAGAATATTATAACTGTCCTGTTTTTAAATCTCCGAAACAGTTACATAGTAAACAGCTGATGATCCCCGTGTTAATATTAGACGCTTAAGGTCTCCTGTTTTTGTTTCACTCTTAGATAATTACCCCCCCCTTTTTTTTTTTTTTTTTTTTACTTATATTTTTTCATTTAATAATTTTCTAACGAATGTTAAGTCTGAAATATTTTGGATTTAGTTAGTTTGTCTGGGGATTTAAACTGCATTTTACATTTTTTTTTTAATGACTCAAAGCTTCTTTAGACTGTATATATATATTAATATATATATATATATATATATATATATATATATATATATATATATATATATATATATATATATATATATGAAGAAGAATGGAAAGGAATTAGAGAAAGCAAAAGCCAAATCAAAATTCAATTCAATTGCTCAGAGCAAGGTATATTCCGCAAAAAGGCAATTTATTCAAGTTAAATTTTCCTTAAGCCAGGCTTTTCAAAGATCAAAATCTTATCATCAGAGGAAGTCGCTGGGATAGATAAGTTGGCAAAGGCCAAGATTTAAAATTTTAAAAAATAAAATAAAAGTTATAGGGTAAGAAACACAAAGCAAAACTCTGCCCGAATGCAAGCAAATGTCCGATTGCTAAAAAGTCCGGTGTCTTTTTTCGCCGTACCTGAAGTTGTGGCTTCTTGGAATTTAACTTTGAATCCTCTCTCATAACATATCGTGCCTTTAACGACCTACCTATCAACATCTCATTCTCTCCGCTGGACTTTTCGACACCGGACTTTTTAGCAATCGGACATTTGCTTGCATTCGGGCAGAGTTTTGCCCTGTGTTTCTTTCCCTACAACTTTTATTTTACTTTTTAAAATTTTAAATCTTGGCCTTTGCCAACTTATCTATCCCAGCGACTTCCTCTGATGATAAGATTTTGATCTTTGAAAAGCCTGGCTTAAGGAAAATTTAACTTGAATAAATTGCCTTTTTTTTGCGGAATATACCTTGCTCTGAGCAATTGAATTGAATTTTGATTTGGCTTTTGCTTCTCTAATTCCTTTCCATTCTTCTTCATATCTACCTGCTCTATCCTGGATATTGAGCTGTATACTCTTCACAATAGGTTTTACCTTTCCTAAAAGTTCGCTTTTAGTACACCACTTTATATATATATATATATATATATATATATATATATATATATATATATATATATATATATATATATATATAAAGTTGCTGTTTGTATCTTGGAGTAATGTCCTTCCTGATTATGCTTCTCAACTTGTATGACCTGGATGGACTGTATGGATTCAACAAAAGTATGTTTTTGGATTGATATGTTTGATGTTATGTATTTTTATGTATTTGTGTATATATTTTATATATTTTCAAAGCGTAATTTTATTGCCTGTAGTAGTATAACTGCGGTAATGGTCCTCTGAAGAGAAGAATTATCTTTGAAAACTCATGAGCTAAGGACTTAAGGATGCTTTGCATGAACTTTGAATTCTAATAAAATTTGATTGACACCTTATTTTATTACTTCATTTTATATTATAATATTAATGCTCTATCCAGTATATTGAGCTTCAGTTTTTTATCCGGATGTTTCACTAATTATAAGATATTAGTTGACGCTTATATCTTTTGTTGGATTGCTTCATATATATATATATATATATATATATATATATATATATATATATATATATATATATATATATCACGAAAACAAGTATGAAAAATTATATCTGCATCTAGATAAATGAGGGTTCATGATTTTGACGTTTACATAAGGTTTTGCCGTTCGCTCTTTCTTCTTTTTCAATTTGCGATTTGTTTTATTATTTCTATTTTGATTTGTGTCTGTTATTCCTGGTTGAAATCGAATCCTGTAATCGATCATCGAGTCGATGTCACCAGCGCCGGTGGTTTGTTATTAAATGATACTAACCACGGTATTTGGCTAGCGAATGGCCGGCGAGATGTCCTTCCATGGATATCAGTGTCATAGCTCACCACACAACGCCACCGACCATCATATTTAACCCGTTTACCACAGGCAATGTTCGTCTCCGAGTCGGTTAAAAGACATGTGTTCCAAAAACCCGCATGGTTTCAATATATTGTTTCCGTTGTATATGGATTATAACAATATATTTCATGTCCACATATTCGCACAAACGCAAAATGGATTTTGTAAACACATACACATCCCGCATAAATTTTGTTATTCGGACTACATTTTTACAACTAGAGTGTTATCATCACAACGTTTCGGCCGCTGTAACCTCCGGTCTTCTTGAGATACACCTGAAGAAAGCCGGAGGTTACAGCGGCAAAAACGTTGTGATGATAACACTCAAGATGAGAAATGTAATTCAGACAACATTTTCGCACATACACATTCGTTCTGAACTCGTATATGTATCAAATTTTTTGTAGACTCATACAGATCCCATATGAACATGGATATATGAAACAACCCGGCGTTGCCCGGGAGTCTATTTATTTTCATTTTCTTTAGTTTTTGTTTCAACTGTAATAT
Source organism: Sepiola atlantica (assembly GCA_963556195.1). Taxonomy (NCBI): domain Eukaryota; kingdom Metazoa; phylum Mollusca; class Cephalopoda; order Sepiida; family Sepiolidae; genus Sepiola; species Sepiola atlantica. The sequence continues at coordinate 89,283,955 of OY744541.1, forward strand.
CCGTAATATTATTGACTCCACCATTTCTTCTTCTCTGCACCCTCTCTCTCACAGACATGATGTTGCTAGTCTCAGTCTTTTCTATAAGTACTATTATAGCATGATGTTCGTCAGAATTGTCTAAACTATTCCCCGCTTCTTTTGTTCCAGCTCGTTTGACTCGTTGGTCTAGTGGTCTTCATCAATTCGCTGTTTTAATACCTTATTGTAATACATATTCATATTCCAGTGGATTCGTTCCCAAAACAACAGACTTGTGGAACTCTCTTCCTGCTGACTGTTTTCCTCCTTCCTATTAACTTGGTCTTTTCAAGACTAAAGCCAATAGGCATCTCCTGTCTTTACAATAATCATATTTGTTTTTGTTAGCTCCTTACATGAAGTGGCTTCATGCCATGTCTGGAGCGATTACTATAAAAAAAAGGATCCGAAATAAAATGCATATTCACCAACCAATGAGTGTGTTAATTTACTTTGATGACCTGATACTATAACCGTATCGAAGAAAAATTGAATCGAAATTTACAAACATATAATCAAGTATTTAAAAAAAACATTAAAAAAGAAAATTGAATGCCACAAAATGAAATTAAAAAGTCACAAAATAATATCAGAAAGTCACAAAATATAAACCAATAAAAATCTCTTTAAATTATCAAAATGCCACAAAATGAAATTAAAAAGTCACAAAATAATATCAGAAAGTCACAAAATATAAACCAATAAAAATCTCTTTAAATTATCAAAATGCCACAAAATGAAATTAAAAAGTCACAAAATAATATCAGAAAGTCACAGAATATAAAACAATAAAAATGTCTTAAAATTATCAAAATGCCACAAAATGAAATTAAAAAGTCACAAAATAATATCAGAAAGTCACAGAATATAAAACAATAAAAATGTCTTTAAATTATCAAAATGCCACAAAATGAAATTAAAAAGTCACAAAATAATATCAGAAAGTCACAAAATATAAAACAATAAAAATGTCTTAAAATTATCAAAAATGCCACAAAACACTTTGTCACAAATATGACGTACATTATTTTTCGATTGGAATATGATGCATTTACGATATCCCAGCGTCTATAGAACAATGTGAACTTTGTGTCTTTTTTTTGGGGGGGGGACATCGCATTAATCCCCCCCCCCCCTGACGATCGTTGACCGCAATCATAGGTATCGTCAGAGAGACCTCCCCCACCCCCGGCTGAAATACACTCGTCGTCTCTGATGGCTCAAAACTTAGCCTTCCTCTGTGTCCCGAGGGGTCGCGATGACGCCGATAGTTTGGCCTTTTCCCGTCGAAATGACGGATTGAAACACGTGACATCGAGCGCGTCCGTCAACCGGACGGATGGACCGGAAAGATCAGTCAGTCCGCTGGGTGCAGGGATACGAGAAGTTGATTGGGAATTGTAAGGGTCGAGGTAGAGACGGGTGGGGGCTGATAGAAAGACAGAGTGAGAGAGATTTTGATTGAAACATGTGTATGAGGACAGGAAAGCGACGAAATAAATCACACACACACACACACGCATGTACACAAACACACACACATGTAATATGGTATTTTTAGTATAGGATCAATAACAAGAGTGCTCAATTACGTACTTAAGAGTATGTATTTGTATTTCAAAAACCACTATATAGCCTGATCGTCCATCGATACCTGCGGTTTAACGGAAACGCTGCAAAATCAGCCCGCAGGATTAAGATGCCAAGTGTACCTGTTCTTCAGTAGATGTTAGGGTTTAGGGTTTAGGGTTAGGGTTAGGGTTAAGGTTAAGGTTAGGGGTTAGGGTTAGGGTTAGGGTTAAGGTTAAGGGTTAGGGTTAGGGTTAGGGTTAGGGTTAAGGTTAAGGTTAGGGTTTAGGTTAGGGTTAGGGTTAGGGTTAGGTTTAGGGTAATAGAGGAATTAATTCTTTATGGAACATGACTGCCAGACTTGAATGAAGCTCACCTGGGGGATAGGGGAGCTTGTATTAAAGAAACCTTAAGTAAGATAGTAACCCGCCATAGGGGAAAGCAAACGTATAATGACCATATATGCCAAGAATTACTGCAGGTATAGAATCAGCTCAATGGTAGAACTATCAACCACTTAAACTTCGAAATTTTTTAGATGAGGGTTGATAATTCGTAGAATTAGGTATATTTAGACTACTGTTCTCATCTTGGGTGTTTTTATCACAACGTTTCGGCCGATGTACTCTCCGACCTTCTTCAGGTGTACTTTGTCGAACTCGGGAATCTTTCTGTCAAACTCGGGAATCTGAACGGAATTTCGACCAGAACCCTTTATTTAGCATGCTCTCGTTCAATCTGCCATGAAGAAGGCTTAAGTAATTCTCAATTCTTCATATCGCCCACACTGAGAATTGAACCTTCAACCTTCAGATGACTGTCACTTAGAATTGAATTATACTATATCCACTTGCGGACAATATATGTGATATATCTGTTAAGAAATTCTTTTTGCAAAACCAAAAATAATAACAAGTCTCGTTAATTCTCTGTTATCCTACAGAATATCATAGAAGTAAGAAGATTTTTTTTATTTTTGTATCTAATTTACATACGCGTTTACGGTGTATAGGAACACACTATGTAAATCAACTGAAAACAGAATCACTCTTTCTCAAAGGCATTAACACTATTCGTGAGTGATTGAATCAGGGATGACTTGGTCAGTAAATTTCAATTCACAAAGAGAAATTAAATAGAATTTTCAAAAAACATAACTCAATCCCAGAAATAAGATATATATTTTATCATTTATTTGTGCCATTAAAAACCATATAACTAAAATCCGGGATGAACTAAGTTTCAGTATAGTACTAGATATATATTTATATTAAAAAAAATAATTTAAATTTAAATTTTATATAAATTTCACGGTAAATCCGATCGTCAGGAGTGTATTCTCACGCCTGCTTACATTTGAATGCAAACTCAAAAATACCTGAATCGTTAAATTTCATAGGCCAATTTTTCAAATTTATTTGGCACTAGTTGGCTATCACTTCGCAAATTATCAAAACCATGAATCTAATTGAATAAATGCGAGAGTTTTTTTTTTCATCTATCACCCCTATATTACAATCAAAACGGTTAACTGTTATTTACATCAATAATGCATAATGCTATTTAAAAAAATACTCTATATATACTAGAGACAAACGACCCAAAGACAATTATTTGTATGACTTATTAGCCTAACTAGTTTTTTTAAACAATTTTTAATAAATTAATGTTTGGTGTTATACATTTGTAATTTCATTCTCCTATTTTGTCTTAATATATGCAATAGTTTAGTCGATATTAGTTATAATGATTTAATTAAAATATCGATAACATACTATAAAATTTTCTTCTAACATCGCTCGCGAGAATTCGTACCGACAGGTGAGAAGAGAAAAAGGAAGGGAGCTGCTGACTGGCTGACTGGCTGCTGTCTGGCTGTCTTACTCGCTTTCTCGCTCTCCCGTTAACGACGCCGTATCTTTTGTTTTTAAATTAGGGTCTTATTTAAAAGATGAATAGATGTGTCTCAACATTCCCAAGATGTTAATGTTTTTCTTTATTTGTACGAATCAAAGCGAAATTTTTTGTCTCGTGTTTACAAGAAACCTATGAATGAAATTATTTAAAATGTAAGTTTCAAGAATTTCAAGTGGCGGACTTATCACCTGTTCGATTCTGTTCTCCTTGTTTTCCGCAGTTCTTTCTATAATCAAGTCCTCACAGAAGGGACCACGTGAAGGTTGGCAACATCTAGAGCGGAAGTCGTGCCGTTATTTAAACTATCCTCTACATGTATAAGAGCCAGATACGCCCGAATATGAGGAGGTACTGTCTGGGAAGGTACCGCTCGGGGCACTTTTTCCTGTCTTGACATGGTACAAAATCGACTCCGCAATCTAGTGGAGGTGCTTTGTTCTCGTCCCTACAGCCTCTTCCGCATAGAAGAGATGTTGCTCGCCTCTATCTACTGTATCTTTATGTTCATGGTAGCTTCTCGACTGAGCTCCAACACCTGGTCCCATCCCTGTAAAACATTCACAGCAAGAACTCGCCTAGTTACAACCCTAGAAAAGGATTTTACTTTTTTCCTCTCCTTACCAAAAACCCAAACGAAACTTTCATAAACAAAGTTTCTTTCCAAGAACATCTCGTTTATTGAACAAGTTGCCACGAGCCTGCTTCCCAACCGACTACAGCATTGTCGTCTTCAAGTCTAATGTGAGCAAACACTTATTGTTCCGTCTCTTTTGATAATCAATTCCCCTTTAAGTAATATTCTGCGTATTTCACCTATTGTTTTTGTCTTCTTGTGAAATCGATCATACTCCAACTGAAGATCTCTTTAACATTATCCTCGAGTATTGTTTTACTCCTCTCCAGGAGTTAGGCACAAGGCCAGTTTTTATCTTACTCCCACAAGTAAGATGTGACCCAAGGTTGGGTCGGGAAAGTGGGGTTTAAAAATTGCCTGGGCAGCCCCGTCGGCATTCCTCGGTAGGGGCGCCTCAGGCAGTCAGCAATAAACTTACTCCTCCCCAAAGAGGGGAGGCGAAGCCTGGGAGGGTGGACCTCCTAGAACTGCACAGGAAAGACCCATAGACCGGTGTAAATCAAGCCCCGAAGGCCAAGACAATACCAGTCTATGGGGGTGCAGTATCCATCGGAACAGATACTACACTTTGATCTTAGCCAAAAGGCATTATCCTCGAGTAGCCATCAGGTCTTAATAAGTGGTGGCCCGATGAGTAAAAAAAATTGACACGCCCAGGTCGTCAATCCACGTCGGTACACACTTTCCCTACTGCCGATTCCCGTTGACTGCAATATCACTTAGTATCCCAGATAACCAAAATAACCCTAACCCTAACTAACCTTGACAATAGTGTGCTAATGATTTGAGCCTACATCCGCACGATCAAAATCTTTGTAAAGATAGAGAGATGCATGTGGAGGTAGCACCTGTTTGTTACTGGACGACACTCGAAGTCTCTCCTTCCGATCCATCGATCAGCTCTGAGCTGACTTCGACGACAGGCAACCGCCTCGGCTGTTACGGTAAAGATCGGTGTAGTCTGTCGCCCCGATCTCCCCGCGGGAAGGGTAACCCGATAGGAACGACCGTGTATCGTACTTCACGATCGGCTAGCTGCTGACTGCGGCAGCCCTAATGCGGTCAGCGTAGCGGCCCATTAAGCCCGGAAATGATACGGGCTGGGTCAAGAATTGCCTAATAAATAATATCCGACCGGAACAAATTTTAATTAATTATATAACCCCGTTAACACCGATCCTTGATTAGACGCTGATGTATCATGGCGATGACGTGCACAGACGCGCTCCATCAGGGGAGACGATGGGGGGGGGGGTAGGAAGGGGCTAAAAGACAACAAGGTTAACAATATATATTTTTTCTTTCTTTTTATATAGGATGAGAGGGAAAAAATACATGTTACGGGAGAGAAAAAAACGTAGCCAGAATTCATTTGTATGACTAATAGAATGGCCCACTGGAGAGGGCATACCTCCGCCAAAGTTTAAAATTAAAAATAAATAGTATCACTTGGATAATTCGGACTACTGCTCTCACCTTAGATTTTATTCTCACAAGGTTTCAGCCGATGTAGCCTCCGACGTTCTTCAGGTACGACCTATTGAACCCGTGGATCTTAATGTCTAACTCGGCGCAACGGATAAAAGTGCTAAGTGTTATCAGTTCTAAGTGACAGTCTTCTGGAAGGTAGATGGTAAAATTCTCAGTACGGGCGATATTAAGAATTACTTACGACTTCTATCCGGGCATGGCTGACAGTATGAGAGCAAGCTGACCCCGTAGATTAAATGAAGGGTTCTGTTAGAAATTCTGTACAGATTCCCGAGTTCGACAAGACACACCTGACGAAGGTCGGAAGTTACATCGGCCGAAACGTTGCGAGAATAACATCCAAGATGAGAACATTAGTCTAAATTAATTATTTTTTAAAAACTTAGTTCACCCCATACAAGGCAAGTTGCCACTGTAGACGTAAGGGGTTCCTGATAATTTATGTCAACGTTTAGGGGGTTTAGGGGGTCATCCTAAATTAAGAACTGTGCAGCGAGATACTTGTTCACATTAGTTTTACATTTCTACATATCAGTACAGTCAGGGAAACACGGAGCAGGAAGAGAGTTCCACAGGCTGGCAGCTCGAGGAAAGAAGCTATTGGAGTGGAAGTCTCTGTGGCATCTGGGGACCTCCACAGTGAATGGATGAGATTTAGCTGATTGTCGGGTTGGTCTAGTGTGTTTACGTCGAGGGGGCACCAGAGCAGAAAGTTCATCGGAGCATATTCCATTGAAGTACCTGTAAAACAAGCACAAGGATGCAACATTGCAGCGATGGGACAGGGGCTAGAGCTTGGTGGATAGTTGGTAACTTATTAAATTAGAGACCTTTTTTGGACTTTTTCTAAGGGTAGGGGAGACTAGTGGATGGTGCACCAGCTCGGATTTGACATCAATACTCCATGCAATGGCTGACGGTGGCTTTGTAGAGATATAGGATGCTGTTATGAGTGAGAAGTTTTCCAGCACAATAGCGGGAGCCAACTTTATCTGCAGCACTGTATTCTATGTATTTGTTCCAATTCATGTTACCTGGCCGAGGAATTTGAATGTTGGACTCTCAGGTAAGGTGTTATTTTCCATGGTGGTTGAAGAGTTTTTTTTTGTTGAAGGAAAAGATCTTCTAAATAATTATAAACCCTCATCTAAAAAAATCCAAAACATAAAAATCGGTGTTAAAGCCACTTGATGTAAGGATCTAAAAGATACTACTTGAAGGTCAAAAAACTAGTCAACAATAAATGTTAGATGAATAGATTCCAACCCAGAAAACAGCAATTCTTCTCCCTTTGTCAGAAACATTGCTCATGTTTTGTTGTGAGGATTAAAAAACAAAATAAGGGAACTTACATAAAGCTATTATATATTTCTATGTATATGATTCACCCTTAAATTAAAATAAATATAGCCCACATTACCGACCCTTATTACTGGCAGCTGTGTTTTAAAATTACTAATTATATGTTAATTAGTATAAGGGTAAAATACAGCTGCCAGTAATAAGGGTCGGTAATGTGGGCTACATTTAGTTTAATTATATATATATATATATATATATATATATATATATATATATATATATATATATATATATATATATATATATATACAAAGAGAGAGTTGAAGCCCTTCGTGAAAATTCATCTGTAGTGTTATTCTCACAACGTTTCGACCGCTGTAACCTCCGGTCTTCTTCAGGTGTATCTTTTAAAACTCAGGAATATTTCTGTCGAACTCGGGAATCTTGACTAAATTTCGAAAATTCATACTAGTATTGTCCGCGAAAACCCGTGGCGCAGTGGATATTGAAGGTTCGATTGTCGGTGCGGGCGATACGAATAATTGCGAATTACTGCGGACTTCTCCCAGTCATGGCTGACGGAACGAGAGCTTGATTCTTCTTAAAGAAAAGGGTTCTGTTCAACAGAAATATTCCAGAGTTCGACAGAAATATTCTCGAGTTCGCAAAGAAGGCTGGGAGTTACAGCGGCCGAAACGTTGTGAGAATAACACTAAAGATGAGAACAGTAGTCCGAATAATCCAAATTATATAGAATTCATATAATTTTTGCTGATTTATCAAAGATCAAATCAACTTACTCATAATGTTATGAGACGAAGTTGATTTAATCAGCAATAATTTTAAGTTTTACAAAAGATGGAGAGAAGTTCTCCTTTATGCAATCGTTGAATAATTTGGAAACTATAGGAGCAAGTCTCGGCAACGGATTCTTAAGCACTATGACTTGATATTACCAATAGTCCTGTTCGATACATAGTCTAGGTCTGAGAGGTGACGGTGGTTAAGTGGATATCGACACGGACTGAAGACCTGGGTGTTCCAAGTTCGAATCCAGTCGGTTCCACAGTACCACTTTCACTTAGGGATGTTGGCAACCTTCTCGTGGTCTTTCCCGTAAGTACCCGATGTCTTTCCAGAAAGATTTCTAACTAGAAAAACATCGGGGAAACTAATGCCAACACCAGAATCATTTGATTCACACGAAAGAAGAAGAACGAAAGGCTAAGACCAAAAGTAAACTTAACACATTTATTACAGTTGACAATTATGAAAGACAAGCAACGTACATTATACAAAATAATAAGAGATATCTAGTTCTTACTCTACATTTACGATAGGAATATTTATTACTGAATGTCTGATATTTCGAGGTAAAACCTCATTTTCAACTAACTAAAGAAAAAGAAGTCTAGGTCTACTAATGCAACCGGACAGAGCGCTGAAAAAACGACAGAACAAATAAGAAATACTAGACACTAAATGAACAAATGTTTTTTGAACTAGCAAATATAAAATATAATAAACCTCACGAAAAATATGGCGAAAAAAGATAAAACTCGTGTTTTCGGAAGTGAAAGAAATCGCTACGTTCGTATACTTTACGAATTAACAAATTGTTCCAAAAAAAGGGAGCAAAAATAATAGAATATAGAAATAGATACTTCGACTTACTTTGATTTACTTCGATTTAGGAACTCCCGCATCCTACGACGCCTGAGACAGTCAAAGTGATCCATCGCATTCTGTCTGTAGTGAAACCCGTAGCGTTTCTCTAGCTTCTGTCCATTGCTTGCAAATCTCACTGACTTCAATTTGAATGTGGCAGACTTTTGACTGTTTTTGTAGAAAGAATATTTGACTGGGACGGGTTGCCAGCTTGAAGCATAACCACTAACATTTAGGAAGAGACTGTAAATGGAGAAGTCTCCGGTGGAATTGCAAACCGATCGCCACGTCGTATGATGTGGATCACCCTCGCATAAACTGTAAGAACAACTCCTGTAATATCTTGTAATGAAATAATTGTCAAATGAAAGGAAAACGAAACCCTAAACCTTAACACTAACCCTAACCCTTACATTAACCCTAACCCTAAACCCTAACCCTAACCCTTACACTAACCCTAACCCTAAACCCTAACCCTAACGTTAACCCTAAACCCTAACCCTAACCCTAAACCATAACCCTAACCCTAAACCTAAACCCTAACCCTAACTTTAACCTAAACCCTCAAACCCTAAACCCTAAACCCTAACCCTAACCCTTACCCTAAGCCCTAACCCTAACCCTAACCCTAACCCTAAACCCTACACCCTAAACCCTAACCCTAAGCCCTAAGCCCTAACCCTAACCCTAACTTTAACCCTAATCTATAACCCTAACTCTAACCCTAACTCTAACCTTAACTCTAACCCTAACCCTAATCCCTAACCCTAACCCTAATCCTAACCTTAACCCTAACCCTAACTCAAACTCTAACCCTAACCCTAACCCTTACCCTAACCCTTACCCTAACCCTAACCCTAACCCTAATCCCTAACCCTAACCCTAACCCTAACCCTAATCCTAACCCTAACCCTAACCCTAACCCTAATACTAACCCTAACCATATCATAACCTGGAAATTCTGTCGAAATTAATACGTACTGGGGGCTGACTGGTAATCATGTGACCCAACCACCTGACAGGGGCTGCTCTCCCCAAGAGGAAAGAAATTCTATTGTTTATGACTGCTACATAACTACATTATAATATGGTCGAACACAATTAAGGAACAAA
>OY744541.1:89298669-89361169 GCA_963556195.1 Sepiola atlantica
AAGCTTAATCGATACGATTTGGTCAGTCAAGATTCAATTCACTTCTTCTTATCATTTTCCAAACAAGATAATCTTACGCAATCTCCATCTATATCAAGTTAGGTATATATATATATATATATATATATATATATATATATATATATATATATATATATATATATATATATGTATATATATATATATATATATATATATATATTACTATTTCATGCATCCACATAAAATGTTATAAGGAGATATAATTTTTTATGTGTCAATTTTCAGTATTTACTTCAACAGTGCTCGATTCGTAACGAGAGCTAAATCTATTAAACTGTAGAAGTGAGATAGCAAACAGCTGCCTACACAGAAATAAATGTACCTTAGGCTAACGATACATAAGTAAATAAATAAATAAATAAATAAACAAATAAGTAAAAAAAACTAAACTAAACAAAAACCTAACAATTTAAAAATTAAAACCTAAAATAGAAATACAAGAAACCACGTGTTAAAATAAATTCACCCATTATATTGATACAACAAAGAAACAGGATATAGGCCAATCTATAGAAAACATAATAGAACAGGATATAGGAAGTAACACTAACCACACCTTTGTTCATATGAAGCCCAACGATTGGCTGAGAGAACAACAAAGAATCTGATTGGTTAACTAGCTAGCCGTGTATATAAAGACACCCGGCAGAAATAACTCCATGACTTTTAGCCTGAAGAACCCCCTCCTCCGGGGATGAAACCCGGGAGCCTCTCTGTAGCTTAATTGTGATAAATATATTTTCATAGCTTACTATATATATATATATATATATATATATATATATATATATATATATATATATATAAAGTGAAATATTTTGAAAATCAAACAATCGTGCAATTTTAAATGAAAAATTCATTTATTTAATATTTTTTATTTTTTCGCGAATTTTCGTTGTAAAAACAACCTTGTCAAGCGAGACTGTCTTATAGTGTTTTTTTCTTCTTTACTTCCTCCTCATATTGGTGGTATTAACACTGAGGGGTCGAAAATACGTCAAGTTCTTACGACGCAATGTTTTTAGTCCTGTCGATGTTGTTTCGCTGATTGGCGTTTTTTATAAGTAAAGAAAAGGAAATCAACATCTTAGAAGCACGGAATATAATTTATTAAAGTGAAAAATTCATTTATTTAAATTTTCTTTTCGCGAATTTTCGTTGTAAAAACAACTTTTACCGCTGCCACAGAATCAACCTACACTCCATAAGCATTGTAACCATTAGGCCACGGGGCATTACCACATTCGAGAAGTGAATTTAAGTTCTATTTATGCGAAGGATGGCATATCTAGAAAGACTGACGAACTTTGTCGGAATATGCCTTATGGCTGCGTGTCAGTCTATTTTTAACTTCCCCGGACAGGGACCAAGTTTAATCCTATTAAAGTGGCTTATAACCATATTACTTGATAATAAATAATATTAAATTATTATTTTTACCTATGTACACCTGTATATATATATATATATATATATATATATATATATATATATATATATATATATATATATATATATATATATATATATATAAAAGGAGATTGTAGTTTGCTTGAAGCATTGTTGGTAAATATAAGTGTAGGTTTGTAATCCGAGGCTGGAGCAATGTGATATAGGTACCGGAAGGTGGAGAAGGTGAACAAAAACAAACGAGAAGAGAAAAAAAATGAAATCTCAAATCAATTTATTAATATTTCACGTAAAACAGAGTAAACACCAGAACAGTAAAAAGGTTACTCAAGCCTCGGATTACAAACCTACACTTATATATATATATATATATATATATATATATATATATATATATATATATATATATATATATATATATATACATATATTCAGCCTAGAATTACGAAGCCTACGCTCAGACTGACACGGTCACGGGAAATCATCACAGATAGTAATTGAAATTAAGATACACTTACCCAGAAAGCGGTGTTAAACGTCATGAAGTTAATAGTGTTCTACACGCGAGCGGTAATTAGCTTGTCCCAGGATGACAACAATATTGTAATTTCAAACAGGGCTCTACTGTTTAGACTATAAATATTGAAGGGAAAGTTTCGATAAATGGTTTTGATTAAATATTAAAGTGTTTTATATCTACAGACGGCGTCGTTTCGGGATTACACTCTTATCAGTGTAGGAGGTGGTGGTTTCAGGAGGTCGCATGGGCTCGAACGCAGTTCATAGATTGAGCCTATAATTACGAAGCCTACGCTCACATCGACACGATATATATATATATATATATATATATATATATATATATATATATATATATATATATATATATATATATATATATCAGGTGTTAGGCTATGGTTGTGTGTGTTGGTGCGTTTGTGTTTGTAAAATAGACTATATCAATGCAGACATGTCATGCATAGATTTTAATCGTGTTATGCTCAACAAGTCCACGTCCTTCCACCTAACCCTGGAGGCATTTCGCCGACTGTGATAAAAATCAATTAAGTTAATGATTCGGAACAAACATTGCTTGTGGTCCTTACAAAATTTCACGTCAATTCGAATTCTAAAAAAAAAAAAAAGTTAATAATAAATTCAAGATGAATATAATTTAACCAGAAAATTAAAAAAAAAAAAAACAAGTAAAAAAACTTTCCCGCGTAAAATTAATTCTTTGCTCAATTTAATATTTGTGGATTTTCATTTTCTTATTTTTCCGTCTTAAAATTTCAAAAGTAAAAGAAGCGGGCGAAATCGTCCGCTCCACGCATGCGCATTACATACAAAGTTTTGTGTCGTCAACAATGTCATCTGCTGGCGGTAGATTGTTCTTGTTCAACCATGCATCCCTTGCATCACTTGCATCACTTGCATCCCTTGCATCACTTGCACCCCTTGCATCACTTGCATCCCTTGCATCACTTGCATCACTTGCATCATTTGCACACCTTGCACCACTTGCATCACTTGCATCCCTTGCATCACTTGCATCCCTTGCATCACTTGCATCATTTGCACACCTTGCACCACTTGCATCCCTTGCATCATTTGCACACCTTGCACCACTTGCATCCCTTGCATCACTTGCACCCCTTGCATCACTTGCATCCCTTGCATCACTTGCACCCCTTGCATCACTTGCATCCCTTGCATCACTTGCACCCCTTGCATCACTTGCATCCCTTGCATCACTTGCATCACTTGCATCATTTGCACACCTTGCACCACTTGCATCACTTGCATCCCTTGCATCACTTGCATCATTTGCACACCTTGCACCACTTGCATCCCTTGCATCACTTGCACCCCTTGCATCACTTGTATCCCTTGCATCACTTGCATCCCTTGCATCATTTGCACACCTTGCACCACTTGCATCCCTTGCATCATTTGCACACCTTGCACCACTTGCATCCCTTGCATCACTTGCACCCCTTGCATCACTTGTATCCCTTGCATCACTTGCACCCCTTGCACCCCTTGCATCCCTTGCATCACTTGCATCACTTGCACCCCTTGCATCCCTTGCATCACTTGCATCACTTGCATCCCTTGCATCACTTGCATCACTTGCATCACTTGCACCCCTTGCATCCCTTGCATCCCTTGCATCACTTGCATCACTTGCATCACTTGCATCACTTGCATCACTTGCATCACTTGCACCCCTTGCATCACTTGCATCACTTGCACCCCTTGCATCACTTGCACCCCTTGCATCCCTTGCATCACTTGCACCCCTTGCATCCCTTGCATCCCTTGCATCACTTGCATCACTTGCATCACTTGCATCACTTGCATCCCTTGCATCCCTTGCATCACTTGCATCACTTGCATCACTTGCACCCCTTGCATCCATTGCATCACTTGCACCCCTTGCATCACTTGCACCCCTTGCATCACTTGCATCACTTGCACCCTTGCATCACTTGCATCACTTGCATCATTTGCACACCTTGCACCACTTGCATCCCTTGCATCACTTGCATCTCTTGCATCACTTGCATCCCTTGCATCACTTGCATCACTTGCATCCCTTGCATCACTTGCATCCCTTGCATCCCTTAGATACGTACATTTTAGCTGACAATTCGTATTTCCAGTTCGATTGAACTACTTGGCAGTGTTATGAAATTTTTCCCTAGCTCCACTCTGATGTTGGATGAGTTCAATATCTAAAAACACTTGCACAGCAGGAAACACGCTTTTTTACAAGTTAAGAGGTTTTTTGCTTGACCGAAAGAATTGCTTTACTTCACCCGGAGAAGGAAAAACGGTCACCCTATCAATCCGAAAACTTAACCACTGACTGTCCAGTAACTTAACGAGTCGAAGTTAGAACCTAAACCCAGTCTAGAAGCACAAGAGGTATTAACTTCCAAGCAGCGAAAGACTTTTGTGATTGTAACTAAAAGTTGCACAGGCATGTATATATTTTTTATATTAAGAATAGTTTGGTGACAAAGGGCTTATACAAATGAGTGCCACGCTTACAATGAACAAGAACATTGAATTTCTTGTTAAGAGTTTTCCTTCTCCAAGCCTGTTTGCCACCCCGAAGGCTATCCAGGTTGGGTGTTTGTGTAAAAATAATGTTAAAAACAGTATTTTCAAGACAAGGTTAGAGTAAGCGGACAAGTTGAAAATTCCACTTGGAGTTCAAAGAATCGAATTATGGGTAAATGTGAGGATATGATGCCATGGACAAGAAAATCGGAAATGACAGTTAGTGATGAAGAGGATAGCAAAGTCTTTCGCTTTGGTAAACGATCTAATTGGGTTCGGACGTCGTTTACGGAACTTTGTCTTCGTTTGTTCAACTCCGCGGAGAGAGAGAGAGAGAGAGAGAGAGAGAGAGAGAGGAGAAAAGCTTGTATGATGTGAAACTTTACAGTGCTGTAAGAGAATAGCATACCAAAGAGCATGACGTCATTGAATAAGTATGATGTAGGTATCTTTTATTGGTTACCTTTTTACAGCTACAAGGAAAATAAGTAGACGACTACTCTCCTCGCAAGAAGGAAAGAAAAGAACGAAGAACTCTGTTTCTGCTGATACATCTACACTACGACTACTATTACTACTACTACTATTTTACTACTACTACTAGCACAGAGAGACGTCACTATCAATTGAGCCAACTACTTACAACGTGTCAACGAGTGACTCAACTGAAAATGGCAGTAGAAGAAAAACATTTGAATTAGGAGTAAATGTGAGGATATGGTATCATTGGCGGGAAATCCGATGTGACAGTTAGTTATGAAGAGGATAGCAAAGTCTTTCGCTTTGGTAAACGATCTAATTGGGTTCTGACGTCTTTTACGGGACCTTGTCTTCGTTTGTTCATCTCCGGTAAAAGGGAGGGGGAGAAAAGCTTATTTAATGTGCAACTTTACAGTGCCTTAAAAGAATAAAACATATTTGAATCAAGTATGTGGTTAGCATTTTATTTGTTACCTTAATTTATCTACAAGAAGAGAGGGCGAACCACCCTGTGATTAACTACGACGATCACTACTGCTACCACTACTATATAGAGACGTCACTATTTAATGAGACAACTGCTTAAAACGTGTCAACGAGAGAGACTCAGCTGTTTTCTGGCAACGAGAATATTACGAGCCATCTGAGGGAGATTCATTAACTCCCCATGCAAGGGTTTCAGCTATGGTCATCTATTTTACTGATAACTTTTCTCTTTATGGTACTGATAAAGCCTTTTAACCAGACAAAACCGACTCTTTGTTCGACATTTACCGGCCGTTTACGTAAACAGCCGGAAGATGCCGAAGCGCTTAGCCAATCAGAAGGCTTGATAAGCAGACGCCAACTTTACCTGTGCTGAAATAATGCTCGTAAAAAAGGCTTGTACAGCTTTTGAACCGGACAAAAACCGAACTGTTTTTTTTTTTTAACACTAACGGTGTTTGCCGATTCAAAAGCTATACTGCTAAAAAAATAATTTATTTAAAAAAGCGACAGAAATTCTTCTTTACAATCTTTAGTTTTTTTCATAAAAAAGCACATTTTTTAAAAATAGAAATCGCTCCAGACAAGGCATGAAGCCACTGGATATAATAAGCTAACAAGAACGAAAGATGATTATCGCAAAGGCAGGAGATGCGTATTGATATTAGTCTTAAAAAGACCAAGGTTATAGGTAGGAGGAAAGCAGTCAACACGAACAGAGTGCCACAAGCCGGTGGTTCTTGTTTTACAATGAGGTATCAAAACAGCGAATTGAATGAGACCTAATGTCAACGAGTCAAACGAGCTGGAACAAAAGAAGCAGAGAATAGATCACATAATTCTGAAGAACACATGCCATAATAGTATTTACAGAAAAGACTGAGACTAGCAACATCACGTCTGTGAGGGAGAGGGTGCAGAGAAGAAGAAAGGGTAGGCCAATCAAATTACAGATACGTTTCTGCACCTTATCAAGAACCCTCAAATGGGACAGAGATTCACCAGCCCAAATATGAAAACAGAAATTCATACATGGTCTGATTGTGAATTTGTAGAGATAGAGAATAGACTCAGATGTGAGAAAGTGTTTGGAGCGATAGCGAGAACCGACTTTACGAGAAGCAGAAAGAGCAATGGATCTAAAGCATTATCCGTCTAGGCTGGGGTTTTCAAGTGTTGCTCTTTTTCTCAAGAAAAATTTGATGATAGAAAAAAAACAAGAATAATTCATCGAAAAAATGTTAACTTTTTACTATCCCGTGAAATAAATTCTCCTCCGTGGATTAATTTAAAGGTTAAGTTCGAAATTCTATGTAGGTTCTTGAGTTCGAAAAGATTCACCTTAAAAAGATGAGAATTTACATCGGACGAAACTTAAGTTACGAGATTCTCCGCGCTTACCTATAAGAACGGCTTCAAAAACTAAATTTATCGTCACTTGAGCAGCGAAGGATGCAAGGAGACCTGATTCTGGCATACAGCGTCGTCAACAAGAATGTAAATCTACATTTAGAGAAGATTTCCAGCCCGACACCTCGTCGCAGTCTCCGTTGTGTTCCGCAGATGTACCAACAGAAGAATGGTAGTAGTATCTGCCCGTGTTTCTGCTCCTTGGAACAGCATGTCAGAGGAGGTCATTATGGTGCCAACCATATCCAGCATTTGCCTTGGACAAATATTCAGACGGTATATAGATGCAATATCTTTTATCTTTCTAATATATATATATATAAATCTTCTCTGAGCCTGCCTGTTTTATCTAATTGGACTTTTTACCCTTTTTGATTTTCTATTTTCTATTTTCGCCGTACCTGAAGTTGTGGCTTCTTGGAAATTAACTTTGAAACCTCTCTCATTACATCTCGTGCCTTTAACGACCTACCTATCTACACCTTATTCTCTCCGCGGGTCTTTTCGACACCGGACCTTTTAGCAATCGGACATTTGCTTGCATTCGGGCAGAGTTTTGCCCTGCGTTTCCTTCCCTACAACTTTTATTTCATTTTTTCAAATTTTAAATCTTGGCCATTGCCAACTTATCTATCCCAGCGACTTCCTCTGATGATAAGATTTTGATCTTTGAAAAGCCTGGCTTAAGGAAAATTTAACTTGAATAAATTGCCTTTTTGCGGAATATACCTTGCTCTGAGCAATTGAATTGAATTTTGATTTGGCTTTTGCTTCTCTAATTCCTTTCCATTCTTCTTCATATATATATATATATATATATATATATATATATATATATATATATCATTAAATAGTTAAATATAAATTCATGGATGGTACTGCTCTTGAGGAAAAAATCGACTCTGAAACATATTGGTCTTCCTCTTTCATCAAATCTTTTTTTAGAATCCATAGATTACATCTATTTCTCTTTTTGCTTTTGGTAAAGTCGGTTCTCTCTATCGCCCCAAACACTTTCTCACACCTGAGGCTATTCTCTATCTCTACAAATCTATTATCAGACCATGTATGGAGTACTGTTGTCATATTTACAGATATCGTATACTTTCAATTCTGTTTAGAACATCCTCAAAGCTATCTCTTGAGAAAGAAAGTTATAAAAATTAGTAAACACATGTTTATTTGGGAGCCCTTTGAAAATTGAGAATTGTACGTGAATCTCTGTCCTATTTGAGGGTTCTTGAATCTCTGCCATATTTGAGGGTTCTTGATGAGGTGCAGAAACGTATCTGTAATTTGATTGGCCTCCACTATTTTTTCTTCCATGCACTTTTTCCTTCACAGACGTTATATTGCTAGTCTCAGTCTTTTCTATAAATACATGTGTTCTTCAGAATTGTGTGGTCTTATTTACTCTCTGTTTCTTTTGTTCCAGCTCGTTTGACTTGTTGGTCTAGTGGTCTCCATCAATTCGCTGTTTTGATACCTGATTTCAATACAGCTTCCTATTCCAGTAGCTTCTTTCGAAGAACTGCAGGCTTTTTTTTTAAACATGGTTCACCCCAAACAAGGCAGGCCGCCACTGTAGTCGTAAGGGGCTACTGAGAAAAAAAGAAAAGGGGAGAAGGTTGGGAGGGGGGTCAGCCTAAATTGGGATCTGCGCAGCGAGATGTTTGTTTATATTAGTTTTAAATTTCTGCATGTCAGTACTGTCGGGGAAACAGGGGACAGGAAGGGAGTTCCAGAGGCCAGCAGCGCGAGGAAAGAAGCTATTTGAGTAGAAGGCTCTCCGGCATCTGGGGACCTCCACAGTGAATGAATGAGATTTAGTTGATTGTCGAGTTAGTCTAGTGAATTTACGTCGAGAGGGCACCAGAGTAGCCAATTCATCGGAGCATAATCCATTGAAGTATTTGTAAAACAAACATAAGGATGCTACATTGCGGCGATCGGACAGGGACTGGAGCTTGGTTGACAGTGAGGGACCTATTAGGTTGGCGACTCTTTTTTGGACCTTGTCAAGGAGGGAGAGACTAGTAGATGATGCACCAGCTCAGATGTGACAACAATATTCCATGCATGGGCGGATGGTGGCTTTGTAGGCTTGTGGAACTCTCTTCCTGCTGACGGTTTCCCTCCTACCTATTGCTTTGGCCTTTTCAAAACTAATGTCAATAGGAACTTCCTGTATTTTAAATTATCATCTTTCGTTCTGGTTAGCTTCTTACATCCAGTGGCTTCATGCCTTGTCTGGAGCAATTTCCATAAAAAAAAACAATCAAATGCTTATGAATGTCGGATTTTAATATGTTAAGCGTGTCACCTAGTTCTCGTGTCATGTAGTGTAGATTATTCTCAATTAATGTCTTGATTTGGTATTCATCTGTAGAGCGTGGCCGCTTTGAGCGTTCTTCATTATTAAAACTACAATATTCAGCTCTAAACTTTGCGAAATACTTCCGTACAGTTGATTCAGCATCTTCACCGTACACTGCGCATATTTTGTTTGTTGTTTGCGAGGCATTTTTACCTCTATAGAAATAAGAAAGCATCAAATGACTAAAATCGGTCGTACATTCCTCCATTTGCAAAGGAATCCCAAATAAACACGAGTTAACTAATACTTATAACTTTCTTTCTCAAGAGATAGCTTTAAGGATGTTCTAAACGAAAGTGAAAGTATACGATATCTGTAAATATGACAACAGTACCCATACATGGTCTGATAATAGATTTGTAGAGATGGAGAATAGCCTCAGGTGTGAGAAAGTGTTTGGAGCGATAGAGATAACTGACTTTACCAAAAACAGAAAGAGAAATAGATATAATGTATGGATTCTAAAACAGATTTGATGAGAGAGGAATACCAATATGTTTCAGAGTCGATTTTTCCTCAAGAGCAGTACCATCCATGAATTTATATTTAAATATTTAAATTATCTGTAAATAATTAGACATGTTCTAACGTGTTGAAATCTTGAAATACTAAAAGATTGCACGAACTTTCTGGACAACCAAATATATAAACATGAGTTGCTGTACGTTGATACTTTTTGCCAATAAAATTGATTGATTGACAGGAGATGCCCATTGAAAAACTTAGGCAATAGGTAGGAGGAAACAGTCAGCAGGAAGAGAGTTCCCCAAGCCTGCAGTTCTTGGAAATAAGCTACTGGAATAGGAAGCTGTATTACAATGAGGTATCAAAACAGCAAATCGATAAAGACCACTAGATCTACGATTCAAACGAGCTGAAACAAAAATAAAAGCAGGGAATAGATCAGACTATTCTGAAGAACACATGCCGTAATAGTATTTATAGAAAAGACTGAGACTAGCAACTAAAATGAGAATAGTAGGTCGAATAATCCAAATAATCTAAAAAAGATGGAGGCTGACAAAAAAAATGCTCAAACCCGTAAATAATAGGTAAGCAAATACGGGGTGTTTTTTTTTTAAATTAAAGCGTGACAAATTGACGAACGGGTCGACAAAATGATATTTTAAACTATAACGTGACAGACCAACGAACGAAGTCTCTTATAGATCTGACTTGATGTATCTAAAACAAAATAAAAAAAAAAGATGGAGGAACAAAATGGCCGACTTAATGGCGGACGCTGATAAGCGTCGACTTTTAACATAAATGAATCAAGTCAGCAAATGATTCAATTTGCCGACGCCCGGTCGATAATGTCCGGGGCGGGGAATTAAAAAAAAAGGATGGGACAAAAGCCGACCGCACACCGACCGTGGCCATTTCATCTGATAGTCGAATTAAACTGGCATGGCTCATTGTCTCTCATTGCCTAAATTGATTTGTGGCCAGTTTCGTCGAGGAATAGGAGGAGTTAGAGTTAGGGTTAGGGTTGACGGGATTGAAAAGCGATCAACAAACGTGGTCGGTGGTCGTGGTGGTAGTTGTCGGGTGGGGTGAGGTGATCGAAGTCAGGCATTTAAAACAAGTGAATGATTAGAAAAGAAATGAATGGGAAAATAAAAGAGAAAAGGGATGGAGAAAAAACGATAAAGGGGGTAAGAATGAAAGGAAAAGAAACGAAAAAAAAGGGGGTGATTTAATAAAAAATAAAAGAAGAAAAAGACAATGGGAACAGTATACAGAAAGAAAAAAAAGGAAAATGTCTGACAAGAAAATGAAAAAATTAAAATAAAAGAGAGTGTGGAATAAGTAAAGGAAAAGAAAAACGTAAGGAAAAAAAGAAAAGAAAAATGAAGAAAAAGAGAAGAGAAAAACAGGAAGGAAAGAAAGGAAAGAAAGGAAAAAAAATGTGACAAAGAAAGAAAGAAAAAAGTAAGGAAAAAAGAAAAGAAAAATAGAGAAAGAGAGAAAAACAGGAAGGAAAGAAAGGAAAGAAAGTAAAAAAATGTGACAAAGAAAGAAAGAAAAAAAGAAGGAAAAAAAGAAAGAAAGAAAAAAGAAGGAAAGAAAGAAAGAAAGAGAGACAGCGATTGATGCAGAAAGAAATAGACTAATACAAGAATAAAGAAGAAAAAAACGTAGACATGAAGAAAGAAAAAAGAAAAAAAAAGAAAATAAGAAACTTGTCTGGCTTGACTTATGTGCAAACCCCAGAGAGCTTCGCCACATGCTTGCCAACAAAATACCGCTGTAACGAGATCACACCGAGGTTATCGAAAAATAAACAGGATAGTAGATACGAATTATGATCTAAATGGTAACCATATGTAGGTTAGAGGTGTGGTGGGTAGACGTCGCGTTTGGAATGCGATTGTGATTGTTTTGATGATTGCAAGATTGAGGCTAAAATTGAAATTGTATTCTTTTTTTAATTTCCGAAGTATGCCGACTGAACAATGTATTACAAACGACTACAGAGTTACGTCACCGATCGAGAGAGACTCGGGACAAAATCAGAGAACATCTGACGATCGACGTGCGCGAACGTACCCGTATTGTTCACACCTCCAGCTGGAGTTGGGGAGCAGAGTGTTGTAAAGTATTGTCCAGTAACATGTGTCTTAATGAAAACATGCTGGCTAAATGCACAATATATATATATATATATATATATATATATATATATATATATATATATATATATATATATATATATATATATTCGGCTTTCCATTATTCAGAAAATCAGAAAAGTCTATATTTTAAATAATAATAATAATAATAATAATAATAATAATAATATATATATATATATATATATGTGTGTGTGTGTATATATATTGTGTGTATTTAGGCAGCATTTTCTCATTTATGCAAACATTGTTAAAAATAACAGAATTCATCTGTTTAATCACACCTCTTTTATTTCTTTATTTTATATTACAATCAAAAAAATTAATAAGTGTTTAACGAACGTTTTCGAATCATCCTCAGGTGTAAAAAGCGATAAAGACTTGTCAACATAAGTCGGGCCTGCTGAGCCATCTGCCTACCCACAATCGGGCATTGCGATCTTGTAGGGATGGCCTTGTAGGGGTGGCCTTCTTCTGTAAAGAAGTGGGAATTATCATCATCATATATATATATATTTAAGTAAGCATTAAATTATTATTATTCACCCACATACACCAGCGTTTCAAGCTTTCTCTCTAATTTGTGTAGTAGGGGATTGTAATCTCAGACAGTAGCAAGATTCGAACCCAGTTACAGAATGACCCTAGACTCCGCAAGCAAGCGTAATAACCAAACGGCCACGAGACATTACCACGTTAAGAAAAGGAATTTCAGTTCTATTTATGCGAGGGAAGCACATATAGAAAGGTTGTCTAGAGTGTTCGACGAACGTTGTCTGAACATGCCATATAGCTACGTGACAGTCTATTTTTAACTTCCACGAACAGGGTTCAACTTCAATCTCTTAAAGGGGCTTATAACAATATATATATATATATATATATATATATATATATATATAAATGATAATTTATTTCATTTTGACTACAAAATTGATTTTGTTTTACGAGAGCCGTTTTTAGGAGCTCACGATCTTCAGGTCTCGAAATAGGATTATCTATTTCGAGACCTGAAGATCGTGAGCTCCTAAAAACGGCTCTCGTAAAACAAAATCAATTTTGTAGTCAAAATGAAATAAATTATCATTTATATTTATATTTCCGCTCTATATTTTTATTGAGCACTCTCATAAACCCGGTTCAATTCCCCTGGATTTATACCCTGTGGATTTATACCATACTCGGATTATATATATATATATATATATATATATATATATATATATATATATATGTATATATATCCTTTTTAAATTATCCTTTTATAGAGATATGTTCAAACTTCCGTTGAATAATGATGAAACCGACCAAAGCAATTGCCAATTCAGTCCTTATTTGACCCAAGATTGAATACAAATCTGCCTTTGAGAACATCGACGCCGTCTGGCGGCAACAAGGGGCAAGTCACGTAGATCGCTTTCCCCTAATTCGAACGCTGCTTAAGATCCCTGGTATTTTTGCACTCGCATGCAAACTGCGGATAAACAACGACTTAGTCGAACAACGCACCAAAATCTCTTGTCTTATTCCGCGTGGTCGCTTGTTTTTTTTCTAAATCGCAAAGAGTGGAAAGGGTAATATGTCTCACTTTGGTTTTCTTATGTAATTTCTGTCTTGCGGTTGGGGATTCGCAATTTTGTTCATCTATATATATTCCATGATAAATGCCAGTATACTGAAATCATAGGAAGATTCATATACACTAAATGTAGAAAAGTAAGGAAATTCCCAAATGTTTACACTTTTATTGCCATTAATTAAGGGTATGACTACATATGAACCAAACCATTTCATTATCACATCACTACAGTATAAATCTCTATGCACGAGTGGATGAAGTGTGTGAGGTGCGCTGAAGAAAAATTCCTACCATAAAAGTGTAAACATTTGGGAATTTCCTTGCTTTTGTACATTTAGTGTATATGAATTTTCATCTTAACCCTATTAAGGGCATATGATTTCAGTATACTGGCATTTATCATGGAATCTCACTACTTTTGTAAAGGCTATGCCTCAATACAATGGTCATTTTAAAGGTTTTTTGGAATTTTCTGGAAAACTAAGGTATATGGTAAACTGAAATTAAAATGCCATCAACTAGACCCTAGAATCCCTATCTCTGTCAAAAATCAGCTGAATCCATCACATAGTTGATGAGATACAGGGTGGCACACACGTACGTACGTACATACGTACGTACGTACACACGGATAACATAAAATCATGCCTGACCTTTCTGGATCTCTGGGTTGCCTTGACTAATGATGCTGAAATTCTACACACTTATAGAACCTATAAAAAAAAAATTGTGCAAAGTTTTAACTAATTTGGTTTATTTGTTTTTGAGTTATGATTGATTAAAGAAATGAGATTTCTAGCATCAGCCGTTTTTAAAGTCTATTAAGGGATAGAGCGCTCTCGCGCCTCCATTGATTGTTTAAAATGTTTGCAATGAGAGTTAAGTTTTATTTGGATCGAAATGATTCATCGATCGGAAAAGATTTAAAAATAAGTATATATTTCAAAAATCATTTTATATTGTATTATAATAATTTACTCAAACTAAATGTAGTATTTTACATTAGTTCGATCGCCCATTGATACCTGTGGTTTCACGGAAATGTAGTTTGCAGTACCAAAAATAGCAAGTGTGATCGCTCTATTTTATGTAAAGTATCGAACTTGTTTTTCTGTAATTGAAATTTTGGAATAATTTTGATATATATAAATGTAATTTATATTGATATAATCTCTCCTGTATATATATATATATATATATATATATATATATATATATATATTATTTTTTATTTTTATTTTTTATTTTTTTGAAAAAAAAATAATAATATATATATATATATTATTTTTTTAATTTTATTTTATTTTTTTTTGGAAAAAAAACCATAAAAATGTGTAGTGTTAAAATGAATAAAATTTATTTTAATCTGAGCTTTCGAGAATTACAATTCTCCTTGTCAAAGATTGTTTTACCTTTTCTTCTTCTTTTACTTCATCGTCCGATGGTAATGGATTTTTTGGTTAGAAAATCACGTTATGTCTGCAGGCGAGGTTAGGCCAATATATATATATATATATATATATATATATATATATATATATATATATATATATATATAAAATCACAAAATTATAAAATGATCCAATAATAAAATAACAAAAAATTGTTGAAAAAAGTTTTTTACAAATGTTGGTAGCCTCACTTCTTTATATATATATATATATATATATATATATATATATATATAGCATAATATAAAATGAAATAATAAAATAAGGTGCGAATCAAATTTTATTAGAATTCAAAATTCAAGCGAAGTATCTCAACGTCCTTAACACATGAGTTTTCAAAGATAATTATTCTCCTCAGAGGACCATTACCGTAGTGACGTTACTATATATATATATATATATATATATATATATATATATATATATATATATATTATTTCATGTACCCACATAAAATGTTATAAGGAAATATAATTTTTATGTATAACTTTTCAGTATTTACTTCAACAGTGCTCGATACGTGAGTATTGATTTACTCCTCTCCAGGAGTTAGGCACAAGGCCAGTTTTTATCTTACTCCCACAAGTAAGATGTGACCCAAGATCGGGTCGGGAAAGTGGGGTTTTAAAATTGCCTGGGCAGCCCCGTCGGCATTCCCCGGTAGGGGCGTCTCAGGCAGTAAGCAATAAACTTACTCCTTCCCAAAGAGGGGAGGCGAAGCCTGGGAGGGTGGACCTCCTAGAACTGCACAGGACAGACCCATAGACAGGCGTAAATCAAGGCCCGAAGGCCAAGGCAATACCAGTCTATGGAGTGTAGTATCCATCGGAACAGATACTACACTTTGATCTTAGCCAAAAGGCCAAGACGATACGTGAGTAGAGCTAGGTAGTAAATTATGAAAATATATTTATGGCAATGAAGCTAAATAACACAATATATCATAAAAGGAAATGCAGCGAAGCCTAAATGAATAAATAATACAACATGGTCTTTTGAAATAATTCGTAAGGACGAAACCCCAAACAATAGTTTGGATTATTCGGACTACTGTTCTCATCTTGAGTGTTATCATCATAACGTTTACGCTTCGGCCTACCTCAGGTGTACCTTTTCGAACTCGGGAATATTTCTGTCGAACTCGGGAATCTTCACGGGATTTCGAACAGAACCCTTTATTAAATTCACGAGGGTAGCATGCTCACGTTCCGTCAGCCATGACTGGGAGAAGTCTTCAATAATTCGCAATTCTTCGTATCGCCCGCACCGAGGATTGAACCTTCAACCTTCAGATGACTATTACTTAGAACTGAATTATATTTAGTACTATATCCACTGCGTCACGAAATTCCGTCCAGATTCCCGAGTTCGACAGAAATATTTCCGAGTTCGAAAAGATACACCTCGTAGGAGAATAGCACTCAAGATGAAAACAGTAGTCCGAATAATCCAAATTATACAAATTATCAATCTTCATCTTAAAAAATCAGAAACAAAGCTATTTACATACCTAATTATCATAACTACTTTTTAAACAGTTTATAATAAATGAATGGTGTGTGTTATTTATTTTTAATTTAATGTTCTTTTTTACCCATATATATGTAATAGTTGTGTTGATATTAACAGTAATTAATCAAAGTGATTTGATATACAATAAAATAATAAATTACTCAAACTTTACTTAAAAGCTGTGTTCGTTAATAATTTAAATTTAACTCACATCGCTGATAAAAAAATATGTCATCGAGAAGGGAGCTGGTGACTGCTTGCTTGTACTCCCTTTCTCTTTCACTCAAGAGCCACCACGCACACCATCGCTCAGGCGAATTGATTTCTTCTTTCTTTTCATTTTACGATCTTATATATGAATAAATAGTACATTTTATTTTTATTTTATTTTTATTTTTATTTGTTTATCTTTATTTTAATTTTATTTTTGTGTGTTTATTTGTTTGTTTGTTTATTTTTATTTTTATTTTTATCTTATTTATTTATTTTCTCAATAGTCCCCCCTTCCCCATAATCTCTTCTTATCCCCCCCCCCTGCCCCTGTTACAACGGTTCCCTCCTTGGCTTTGATCCATTCCACAATTCAAATTCCTTCTCAAATTTCAAATCTCATTTCTAAATATATTTTTTAAATAAGTTATCCCCCTTTGACAATAACAGCCCACACGTAAATTTAAATTTGAATTGAAAAAGAGAAAAAAAATTAATTGATGAATCATATAAAATAAAACATAATAAAATTGTAAAAAATTAGTATATTAATAAACAAATGTTTAACTTTAGTTGTATAATTGCTTAATAGAATTTTGACATTTTCTGTGTTCCTACTTCCAATTGTCTGCTGCCGTATTTCTATGTTTTGACACCGGTTTTTCCCGTTTTTTCGACCCACTCGGTCTTTTATTGTTGTCTTCTGAAAATGAAAGTTTTTCTTTCGAAAATTGAAGATTACCCTTTGCCGAACTGTTACTTACCGGACAGTATTTACTGTTTGGTATTTAATCAGTTTTCGTGAAATTATTAATAAATCGTTTTGAGTTTCACTTTCTCCCTGCGTTTATTTCTTTTCACTTTTCCATCTTACGGAAACCACATCGCATTGCTATAGCCTCGGACGACTAATCTGCACTTACATTTACCAGCAATGCTTCAAGCAAACTACAATCTGCTTTTATATATATATATATATATATATATATATATATATATATATATATATATATATATCTGATAAGAGCGGATCACCGCTTGAAACGCGTTATAAAAAATTATAAAATAATAAAATAACAGAATAATAAATAAATGTTGAAAAAAACTTTTTACTAATGTTGGTAGCGTTACTCCTTTATATATATACTTTTCTCTCGTTGGAACTGCACTAATACTGCACTACCCTCTTATATATATATATATATATATATATATATATATATATATATATATATATATAGTGCATGCATTATTTTTTTTTTCATTGATCTAGATGTTAATCCAATGGAACTCCAGTGTGTATAAAAAGTGCTCAATAACAAGTACGAGTTGTTTTTTAGCATATTTATTTTATTTATACAAACATTTTTGGTTACATATGTGCATACATGTTTCAGTTACGCCCTCTTTCAAGAGCCAGCTTCCTCAGACGTTTAGCAATTTTTATTATTATTATTATTATTATTATTATTATTATTATTATTATTTCATGTATCCACATTAAATGTTATTACTAGATATAATCTTTTATATATCAATTTTCAGTATTTACTTCAACAGTGCTCAATACGTGAGAAGAGCTATGAAAATATATTTCTCACTTAGGATTTTATTAAATAAATTTACTTCCATAATTTTGTCTCCATCCCCCACTCTCTCTCTCTCTCTCTGTTTCTGTTTCTGTTTCTCTCTTTCTCTTTCTCTCTCTCTCTTTCTCTCTATTTCTCTATGTCTCTGTCTCTCTGTCTCCCTCTGTCTCCCTCTCTTTCTCTCTCTGTTTCTGTTTCTGCCTCTCTCTCTTTCTCTCACTTTTTCTCTCTCTCTTTCTCTCTTTCTCTTTCTCTCTCTATCTCTATGTCTCTGTCTCTCTCTCTGTGTCTCCCTCTGTCTCCCTCTCTTTCTCTTTCTCCCCCTCACTCTCTCTCTCTCTTTCTCTCCCTTTTTCTCTCTCTCTTTCTCTCTTTCTCTTTCTCTCTCTATCTCCATGTATCTGTCTCTCTCTCTCTCTGTCTCTCTCTGTCTCCCTCTCTTTCTCTTTCTCCCCCTCACTCTCTCTCTCCCTTTTCTCTCTCTCTCTTTCTCTCTTTCTCTTTCTCTCTCTATCTCTATGTATCTGTCTCTCTCTCTGTCTCCCTCTGTCTCCCTCTCTTTCTCTTTCTCTTTCTCCCCCTCACTCTCTCTCTCTTTCTCCCCCTTTTTCTCTCTCTCTCTTTCTCTCTTTCTCTTTCTCTCTCTATCTCTATGTCTCTGTCTCCCTCTCTTTCTCTTTCTCCCCCTCACTCTCTCTCTCTCTCTCTCTCCCACACACACACACGCTCTGGATCCCTTTATCTCCCTTGAACAACTATTCCTGTATTGTGATTCCTATTTGTCTCCCTCATAAACTCTTCTCCACTTACGTTTTTTTTCTACCACCCCCCTCACATCCACCCCTTTCCTCGCCGTCCGTTTTATCTCAATTATTTCTTCTTCTTTTCTTTCTGTTATGGTTTTGCCATCCATTATTGATTTCCCGGTAACTTCTTAATCGAAAATTATCTCTCGCCTTCGACTTGAGTGTTTCACAGGGGATCTTGTTAATCCAGCAACCTGGATCAGAAACCCATTCATCTTCCGCGAGCATCTATCAATTAACTCGGAAACCCGCCGATGCCCGGCTGTAATTGAAAGAGATGGACACGATAACATCCCACACTCGACTTCCAAAATCTAGTCGGGGATGATCTCGCTTTTTTTTTCCACACAATTCTTTTCTTCATAAAACAGACTTTGCCAGTCACTCTCTGCTCTATCGTTATTTCAATCGAAGGTGCTCGACTGAGCTCCAGTCTTTGATCGCTCCGTATAAGACATTCACAGCAACGACTCGTCGTCTACTACAACCACTTCCTCTAACAGCAGGCGGAAGTTTAATCGAACGAGCTTTTCAAGGGATTCTCACGCGTGGAACCCATTACCGCGGGGCTGCTTTTTTGCTGATTACAGCTTTCTCGTCTTTAAATCCAATGTCAACAAAGTCTCTGTCATGGACTATCCCATAAGCAATCTTACACCACCAATACTATCGATCGTCTGAAGTTCCGTACAGGTTCCCGAGTCCGATAGAAAGCTTCCTGAGGTTACATCGGCAGAAACGTTGTGAGAATAACATTCAAGATGAGAACAGTAGTCCGAATAATCTAAATAATTCAAATAAAAAACTGTAGACGTTATATGTTTAAAAGAATACGTTGGGTCTTTTTACTAGTGGAGTTACGACTGATCGAGGCCAAGAGTCACTCGAGGATAAGGGTTAAGGGAACGGGAATGATTACCAACCTAAAGATGAGGAACATTATGGGAGTACTGCTCTATATATCAATAGTATTGGTTGCGTTTGATTACTTCTGGGACCCTCCATGACAGAGACTTGCAAGAAGGTTGGAGATTACATCGACCGAAACGTTGTGAGAATAACATCCAAGATTGGATCAGTAGTCCGAATAATACAAATAATACAAATTATCAATCCTCATCTCAAAAGATGAACTTTAAGAAGGTCGGAGGTTACATCGACCGAAACGTTGTGAGAATAACATCCAAGATGAGATCAGTAGTCCGAATAATCTAAATGATACAAATTATCAATCCTCATCTCAAAAGATGCACTTTAAGAAGGTCGGAGGTTACATCGACCGAAACGTTGTGAGAATAACATCCAAGATGGGATCAGTAGTCCGAATAATACAAATAATACAAATTATCAATCATCATCTCAAAAGATGCACTTTAAGAAGGTCGGAGGTTACATCGGCCGAAACGTTGTGAGAATAATATCTAAGATGAGAACAGTAATCCGATTAATACTAATAATACAAATTATCAATCCTCATCCCCAAATTCCGAAGTCATATATATAATGGATAGAAAAAGAATTATTTACAATTTATTTTCACTTAGATTTTTTTAATCATTATTTTTAATATTTTTTATTATGATTTTTTATTTTTATTTTGCCTCAGTTCAGAATGCCCTTCCTGTGGTATGGTAGGGAGATATATTTTCCCACGTAGACGAAGCAAGTACATACGAACTAATGATTATTATCCGCTAACCTCTGAAAGTTCTCTTTTTTAAGTAAGTGTATTAATAAGAAAAGGAGGAAATAGAAATCATCAGGTTTTCCTATATTATAAACACTAAAATTAGTTTGTTGACAATGAGGTTTTACCTCGAAATATTAGACATTCAGTAATAAATATTCCTATCGTAAATGTAGAGTAAGAACTAGATATCTCTTATTATTTTGTATAATGTACGTTGCTTATTTTTCATAATTGTCAACTG
Source organism: Sepiola atlantica (assembly GCA_963556195.1). NCBI lineage: Eukaryota > Metazoa > Mollusca > Cephalopoda > Sepiida > Sepiolidae > Sepiola > Sepiola atlantica. Next base: position 89,319,658 of record OY744541.1, read on the forward strand.
TAATAAATGTGTTAAGTTTAGTTTTAGTCTTAGCCTTTCGTTCTGATGATGGATATGTTTAGATTATATGTTTAATACATGAGCTGGATTTCTTTAGTAAGTGTATTAATAAGTAAAGGAGTCAATACAAACATCAGCTTGTCCTATATCATAAATGGTATAACACACTAAAATTAGAGTTGACAATGAGGTTTTACCTCGAAATATTAGACATTCAAGTATGGAACTGATTTAGGAAGGAAATAAGAGAACTATAAGAGCTACATCCCCTACTTATCTCCGTTACTCTAAACATATTTCCCCTCATTTCCTCTATTCTGTTCATTCATTCTTTTGCTCATTCACCGAATTTTTCCTGTCGACGATATTCTTATTCTTGTTCGCGAACATTTCATTCTTAATTCCAAATGAACCTCATTCATAATATATTGATCGGTAGAAATTTTTATTGAGTCCAATTCATTTTCATTTCTGTATTTTTGACGGGATCGATATAGTATCAATTGTTAACTAGACACTCTCATGATAGAATGTAAAGAAATGGTGGAGAAAGCGGTGTCAATTGAACGCGCCATTATTCGTGACACCGACATCCGCTTTCCGATCGGACAGTGGCCATTGGCGGAAGGCCACCAAACGTATGTGCTGTAAAAGTTACTCATTGCTGGATTCTGTGTGACTCGCCACTAAATGTTGTGGGTGTGCCTTGAAGGTCACTCAGGATCGTTTCCTGAGTCACTCGACACTAAATGCAATATGCAGGTGTGCCTTGAAGGTCATTAAGGATCGTTTCATGGGTCACTCGACACTAAATGCAATGTGCAGGTGTGCCTTGAAGGTCATTAAGGATCGTTTCATGGGTCACTCGACACTAAATGCAATGTGCAGGTGTGCCTTGAAGGTCATTAAGGATCGTTTCATGGGTCACTCGACACTAAATGCAATGTGCAGGTGTGCCTTGAAGGTCATTACGGATCGTTTCATGGGTCACTCGACACTAAATGCAGTGTGCAGGTGTGCTTTGAAGGTCATTAAGGATCGTTTCATGGGTCACTCGACACTAAATGCAATGTGCAGGTGTGCCTTGAAGGTCATTAAGGATCGTTTCATGGGTCACTCGACACTAAATGCAGCGTGCAGGTGTGCCTTGAAGGTCATTAAGGATCGTTTCATGGGTCACTCGACACTAAATGCAGCGTGCAGGTGTGCCTTGAAGGTCATTAAGGATCGTTTTATGGGTCACTCGACACTAAATGCAGTGTGCAGGTGTGCCTTGAAGGTCATTAAGGATCGTTTCATGGGTCACTCGACACTAAATGCAGCGTGCAGGTGTGCCTTGAAGGTCATTAAGGATCGTTTTATGGGTCACTCGACACTAAATGCAGTGTGCAGGTGTGCCTTGAAGGTCATTAAGGATCGTTTCATGGGTCACTCGACACTAAATGCAGCGTGCAGGTGTGCCTTGAAGGTCATTAAGGATCGTTTCATGGGTCACTCGACACTAAATGCAATTTGCAGGTGTGCCTTGAAGGTCATTAAGGATCGTTTCATGGGTCACTCGACACTAAATGCAATGTGCAGGTGTGCCTTGAAGGTCATTAAGGATCGTTTCATGGGTCACTCGACACTAAATGCAGTGTGCAGGTGTGCCTTGAAGGTCATTAAGGATCGTTTCATGGGTCACTCGACACTAAATGCAATGTGCAGGTGTGCCTTGAAGGTCATTAAGGATCGTTTCATGGGTCACTCGACACTAAATGCAGCGTGCAGGTGTGCCTTGAAGGTCATTAAGGATCGTTTCATGGGTCACTCGACACTAAATGCAGCGTGCAGGTGTGCCTTGAAGGTCATTAAGGATCGTTTCATGGGTCACTCGACACTAAATGCAGCGTGCAGGTGTGCCTTGAAGGTCATTAAGGATCGTTTCATGGGTCACTCGACACTAAATGCAGCGTGCAGGTGTGCCTTGAAGGTCATTAAGGATCGTTTCATGGGTCACTCGACACTAAATGCAGTGTGCAGGTGTGCCTTGAAGGTCATTAAAGATTGTTTCCTTAGTCACTCGACACTAAATGCAGTGTGCAGGTGTGCCTTGAAGGTCACTCAGTATCGTTTACTGAGTCACTCTCCATAAATGCGGTGTGTAGCTGTGCGATGAAGGTAACTCAGGATCGTTTCCTGGGTCAATCAACAGTAAATGCAGTGTGTGGGGTGGCCTTGAAGGTCATTCAGTATTTTCTGTTGGGCCATTCGCCACTAACTACGGTGTGTGTGTTCCTTGAAGGTCAGTCAGGATTGTTTCCTGGGTGACTCGACACTCAGTGTACTCCTATGCTACGAGAACCGAATTTATTTCACTAATTACTTTGTCAATTATTCAATGCATACGCTATGTTTTATATATCCGTAGTACTTCAGTGTTTATGCAGCTTAGTCGTGAACTTCAGTGTTTATGCAGCTTAGTCGTGAACTTCAGTAAAAAGTTAGTCAGCAATTCCTCTCTACGTGAAAGCGCTGTCTTAATTCACAGGTATCGATTTTCGTTTTAAGCAAGCTTGTATAAAAAATTGCAGACATTTGTGTCTTTAAAATATATACTTTATTATAACTAAACTAACACTGTGGATCCATTCTCTGACGACCTACCAGGCTAGATAACGTTTCTTGCCTGCCTGTATCCTATATAACTACAAAGACACCATTCGCCCATGCATTGAGTATTATTGCCACATCTGGGCTGGTGCACCAACCCTTAGTCTGTACCATTAGCCAACAGAGTAAAAAAAAACAAGACTCTAATATAATAAGTGTCACCTGTCCCATCGCTGTAGAGTTGCGGCACTGTGCGTGTTCTACAAGTACTTCAATTGAATGTGCTCCGACGAACTTGCTGCACTTTTTCTCCCTCAACGTAAATACCCCCGACCAACCCGACGATCAGCGAAATACCACTCTTTAACTGTAGAGGTCCCCAGATTCCGGAAAGCTTTCTACGCTAATACTTTCTTCCCTCGAACTATTTGTATTTGGAATTACGTCCCTGCTCCCTGTTTCCCCAACTGTACGAACGTTCAATATATTAAATGTAATGTGAACAAACATCTCGCTACACAACTATCCACTTAGGATGCTTCTATTAATCTGGCCCCTAGTTCTCAGTAGCCCGTTACATCTCAGTGGTAATATGCGTTGTTTTAAGTGAATATAAATAAAATAAATACAATTTGTATCCTCCAGTGTTCGATTCTTGTCAGCTCCTGTCTTTCCACCCACCAGAAATATATTTTCCGACACAAAAACATTTCTCACCAGTCACATTTTTACATGAGGAAAGTCGTTAGTTTAATGGATGACTGAGTGACGGATGGGAGGTCAGATTTAACCTTTAGTTAACGGAAGTCAACGAAATCACGAAACTTTCGGGGGAGAGAGAATTCGGTCGATTTCTGGTGACACTTTTTTAATGGAAATTGCTCCAGACAAAGCATGAAGCCACTTAGTCTCAAATAATTATTACTTCAAGGTTAGCTGACGATAAGTGTTAGATAGATCAACCCCCCCCCCCTTTGTCAAAAACATCGCTCATGAAATGTGAGGACTAAATAACAAAATAAGGGAAGCGAGAGTTACTATCAAATAGACCTCAACACGGTTTATAGATGTACATACATTTTTACATAGATGCTAGCATTTCGATTGAGCTATGCGTGCGCACCACCAAACGCCTTACCTAAAAAATAAAAATCAAAAGTTGTCAGACCTTTTTTTCCTATAAATAGCAAGCAAACAATTCAACAAACAACAATAGATTTATTGAGTCGCACGCTGCCTTATTACATTATAGTTTGATAATTACATGTTTAAATGTTGGCATAAACGGTGGACAATCCTTAGGGTTGTAACATCTTTTAAAATCATGTTTATTTACTTTCTGACATTTTAGAAAAAATGTTCAAGATTATAGAACTCACAAAGGAGTTGATATGAGTTGGAGCTGATAAAATGAAGCAAAGTGAACCACAACATAGTCGAAGATGCCATTAACGAATGATTACTAGACTCTAATCCTACCCCTAACCCTAACCCTAACTTCGTTGTTAGCACGAATCAAACTGTAGAAATTATTAAACTAATGATTACTGCACCCTACCCCTAATCCTAACGCTAACCTTAACCCTAACCCTAACTCTAACCCTAACTTCCTTGTTGGCACAAATTAAACCGTATAAATTATTTAACTAATGATTATTGAACCCTAACTCTAAACCTTACCCTAACCTTAACTTCCTTGTTGGCACAAATCAAACCGTAGAAATTAGTTAACTAATGATAATTAACCCTTAACTCTAACCCTACCCCTAACCCTAACTTCCTTGTTGGCACAAATCAAACCGTACAAATTATTTAACTAATAATTATTAAACCCTAACCCTAACCCGAACCCGAACCCTAACCCTGACCCTAACCCTAACTTCCTTGTTGGCACAAATCAAACCGTAGAAATTATTTAACTAATGATTATTAAACCCTAACCCTAACCCGAACCCTAACCCTAATCCTGACCCTAACCTTAACTTCCTTGTTGGCACAAATCAAACCGTAGAAATTATTTAACTAATGATTATTAAACCAGAACCCTAACCCTAACCCTGACCCTAACCCTAACTTCCTTGTTGGCACAAATCAAACCGTAGAAATTATTTAACTAATGATTATTAAACCAGAACCCTAACCCTAACCCTGACCCTAACCCTAACTTCCTTGTTGGCACAAATCAAACCGTAGAAATTATTTAACAGTGTCTCAGTTGTCGTTTTCCTAGCAGTATATAAGGCGAGATATGTGCAGCATTCTCCAGAACAATAGTTGGTTGCGGTTCCGGTCGCTGACACTAGATTACACGGAATTATAAATAAGTTCATTGGTTGCTTTTGTGTTGCACGGAAGCGACGACTTGATCTTGGACGAAGTGGCGATGTGATAGGGGTTGGGTTGTGATTGGATGAGAGCAACACCTGATAAAAGCTGAACAATGAAACTCGACCCCGCGTCGAACACAAACATTTGCTTTACACTGACTCGCCTTTGTGTCTACAACGATTCCAAGTTTATGTATTTCGTTCTCCTCCTTATATATATATATATATATATATATATATATATATATATATATACATAGTAATCCAGGTAGGGTAAAAATCCACAGGGTAGAAATCCAAAGGGAATCAAACCGGGCTTATAAAAGAGTGCCCAATAAAAATATAGAGCTGTATTGTGAATGCTTTTATTCAAACATGTACAAGGTCTGCTACACTGGCATGTCGATGTTATCGATCTACAGCTCTCAAGAGCTGAGGTCTCACCAGGCAGAGAATTGTAGATCGATAACATCGACATGCCAGTGTAGCAGACCCTGTACATGTTTGAATAAAAGCATTCACTATATATATATATATATATATATATATATATATATATATATATATATTAAATAAGTAAAGAACAAAAGTTACGTAAGCACATATATCATAAAATTATAAAAACTGCTAAAACAACAGCAGAGTGAAAAGAAAACAAACGAACTCCTGAAGTTGATCGCGAAGATCGAAAGCGCTTCATATTGCTGATAAAAGAACTCTCGGATCCATACTCCGCAAATTACAACCGGAGACCAGGAAACTTACTTGCCGAGTAGCGACTAAATTAAAAAAATATTAAAAGAGAAATTATGTTGTCTTCAATCTGACTTGTATCAAAAACACCTTAAACACACAGACATATATATATATATATATATATATATATAGACTGTTTATTATCTATATACGTATACGTTTCGTTTTTTCTGATCGAACTCATCAGCATAGAGATATGACTATTCACTACTGGTCATGAGATTCGAAACCCCGGATTCCGAGTATTTTACAACTCAAATCCCAACGCTCTGAACCACTCGGCCAGGCTGAACGGCGAATAAACAGTGATAATTTTAACAGTTTATCTGGCGGCTTTACGTCATAAGATCGTTCAACTTAATGAACGGAACGATGCATTTATAACTAGCGACGTTATGCTGTGTTAATACTACACTTATAGTGCTCTTCTGGGCGGGTTTATATATTTCCTTAATATTGCACATACAATAAAACCGTTGAAAGCACGCGTTACCAATACGAATTTCGTGTGTTTTAGCTGTCTTTTTCTCTATTTTTTTCTGAAATATAAACAGTGCTCCGTACACATCAAAAGGTAGAACGAAAATAAACATTTCCTTCATATAGCACATAATTAACGAGTCTATGAGTGGCATTTTTAGATGGGGTGTGTCACGCTAAATATATATATATATATATATATATATATATATATATATATATATATATATATATATATATATATATATATATACACACACACATATGTAATGGAAAATAAAAACATAAGACTTACCTGTAATACCAGACCAGGCCATGTGGAACAACAGAGTTAAAGCAAATTGCTGGTTTTATAGAAAGGAAGTACCAAATGATCATGTGACCTATTTTGCATTGCATGATGGGAGTCTCCATAAAGAGGACAGGAAATGAGAAAGCGCACTTCTTCTTTGGTTCATCCCGGATTGAGACCAGTGAAGGTGGAGGTCGGATTTGGTACTGTCAGAAGAGTGAAGTTGGAGTTCAAGTTGGTGTTTGCGGAATAGTGACTGTTTTGGGTCGGATTGGGGGCCCTCAGAAGAGAGACATTTTGGCGTTTTCAGACGACATCACGCTATATATATATATATATATATATATATATATATATATATATATATATATATAGAGAGAGAGAGAGAGAGAGAGAGAGAGAGAGAGAGAGAGAAGAAACGAGAGATATGTGAGAAAATATACGTTGGTACATATAGTTTGTTTTATTTTTATAGACCAACTCTGTCAAGGTAAAAGTTAGGTGATTGCTGACATTCAACAATAGAGCATATTTAAATAAACAAAATTGGCAATTCCGGATTTTTCGATCATTTTCTCTTCAGGAATCCAAAGTTCGCCCCCAGAAAAATATATTATAAGGCAGAAAACAAACAAAACCACAAATCAAGCAACTTACATGTTTCCTCGAGATATATATATATATATATATATATATATATATATATATATATATATATTAGGGGAGGTCGATTTTGAAACTGTAAATTATCGCACTCGAAGAAAGTTGCCAAATAATGTCAAAAGTTACCACAAGAAATATTTTTCTTCAAAATTTTGTATTTATTTGAGCATTGCAACTTTAAGATCAAATAAATCGAGATTTTTTATCACTGCCGAGATTTCACCGGCAGATGTGTCGCCTTAAATTAAACCCGGGTTTTAACAAAAAAAAGTAATACATTACTTAATAATAAATATTTTAAAGTTTATTATTATTTTTCTTAAGAAATTAAATGTACATATTCAAATTAAAAAGGAATAAAACACTATGATATTTAATGTTATATATAAATAATTATTTGTTTACATAGGCGTTTTATTTATTGGATATTTTTTATGGTATTCACCGGTTGAAAATTCATCGGGCGAATTTGAGTTCCCGTGTTGATTCTCTGTTTAATTATCACACATATATATTGAATTGTCGAGCGCTGGCTTATCTAATCCCACTTTCCTGACCTTTTGTCACACCTTACCTTGTGGGAGTTAGATAAATAAAAACTAGTTCAGCCAGGGGGTTTTACCCCACCAAATAAACCGGTATCGTCCGGGCCTTTGTGTCTGGATTCACGCCCGTCTATTGGGGCTTGTCCGTCCTGTGCAGTTCTAGGAGGTGCATCTCCCAGGTTTTGCCTTCCCTCTTTGGGGAGGAGTAAGTTTATTGCTTACTGTCTGAGGCGGCCCTACCGGGGAATGCCGACGAAGCTGCCCAGGCAATTTTTAAATGGCCAGAGTGCTCACCTCTCGAGCACTGGCTTTCTCATCCCACTTTCCTGACCTTGTGTCAATCTTACCTTGTTGGGGGTAGATAAATAAAATCTAGTTCAGCCAGGGGTTTTTACCCCACCAAATAAACAGGTATCGTCCGGGCCTTTGGGCCTGGATTTACGCCCGTCTATTGGGGCTTTCCGTCCTGTGCAATTCTAGGAGGTGCACCCTCCCAGGCTTTGCTTTTCCTCTTTGGGGAGGAGTAAGTTTATTGCTAACTGTCTGAGGCGCCCCTACAGGGGAATGCCGACGGGGCTGCCCAGTCAATTTTTTAATGGCCAGAGTGCTCACCTCTATAGCGCAGGGTTATCTAATCCCACTTTCCTGACCTTGTGTCACATCTTACCTTGTTGGAGGTAGATAAATAAAACTATTTCAGCCAGGAGTTTTTACCCCACCTAAAATATATGTATTGGAGTTGATGGGAGAATGGATAAGGACACATTGATGTATAAGAAAATTGTGGATGAAAATAGACAGAGAATTATGAAAAAAACTAAGGGACCAGAACACCATTTAACTTTTACAAAAGAAACACCATGTGAAAGTAAATATCTGACACATAGAGTTCTTCCGAATAGTGGTGCAACAGGTGCTGTTCATGCAGATCAAGTGGTGGATGTTTTGCATGAATTCCACAGTGAGAACAGTATCAAGGCTATACTTTTTAAAACTCTTCACACAATTGGTTGCTCTTTGCATCATAATGAACTACCTTTCAGAGCCCTTTTTAAAAACATAGATGGTTGCGCAAAGGGCCCTACAACATTCAGTAGCCCTCTGGGGAAATTATGCTCAAATGATTGATATGATTTACCCCAAATATCATTTTCCACTATTAGCAATCCTCTAGAGTCAATTTTTAAAATTGATGAAATACATGATCTTAGTTCTGACCAAAGACTCCTTTATGAATACACAGTAGGTATTTCTAGAGGTAAGGTTGACTCTAGATATGCCTCCTGGAAAATTGGTCCTTTAAACCAAGCAAGATGGTTAACTTTGGCCATCAGGCTTATGTGTTTATGGACTCGTGGTGCATACCCACAAAGGCACACAACAAAACTACACTATGTAGTAAATTTTATTGTAAATGTGTATGCCACTTCTTGGTTTGAAATTAAAAGAAATAGTAAATTCCACAATCAGTAAGTGCACATTTTTAATATGATCCAGAGGATTAAGGAGCAGCCTCAGGAAATCCAAGATATCACATTTAGAAATATACAAGGTAATACATTTTGTTTACTGCCTGAAAACTTTCTATATTCCATGGTTAAATCTGAGGAGATTGAAGTAAGAGAAGAAGCTTTAAAAAGAATTTTGGCCATTAGGTAAGTAATATTTATTCATATATCTCTGACTCAATTATTTATTCCAATTTATAGAATGATTTTTAAAGATTTTATCTAATTTCACCATAATTATTAAAGCAGTACAGATTGGAATTTTTTAATAATTCAATTAATTAATTTGTTCTTTCAGGAGTGAGGAGTCAACCAGAAAAAGATTAAAAAGAATACTACCTATTAATTTTATTGCCACACATTGGACACAATTAATAGATTTAAAATTATGCGGCATTTTTGAACCACCAATGACGGAAGATTTTACTGAATCTGAACTTCGAGAATCGTTGATGAATGGAACGAAGCTTGACTTGCCAGATTTGCCCTCACATTCTCAGGGTGTGGAACGGGCAGTTAAGTTAATAACAGAAGCTTCACAAACTGTATATGGTTTTGAAGCAAGGCATCAACACATTACAGCCAAAGTTTTGAGTCAGAAATTGAGACCAGCATTTTTGTCTAAGGGGTCTTATATGGAGCAATTTGACTCTCTATATTAAGCTTCATTAAAATAGTGTTAGGTTTTTCCTTATTTCTTTGCTTGTTATATTTTCACTAATAACAGAAAAAATCATTTTTTTAGGTATTCAAATATTACTGTTTAATTCATAACGTTAAAAGGTAGTTTACAAAAGCAGATACTGAAAATGAGGGGGGGGGGTTCAATTTGAAGATTTCTTTAATTCATATTATTTTTATAAAATAAAAGGACATTCCCTGCTTTTAAATGCTAAAATTATTTGGTTTTCACACCAATATTCAAGCAAATCTTGCAAAAACGAGGAATTTTCAGTATATTCTTGTCTACGATCTTTGATACCAAACGCTAAAAAAACCGCTGAAGTTTTTGATCTAATTTTTTGCATGAGTATTTAATAGGTCTATATACAACTTTCGGAACGTGCCTTTTTTTAATATTTAAAAAAAAGTGTAAAATCGACCTACCCTAATATATATATATATATATATATATATATATATATATATATATATATATATATATATATATATATATATTTATTTTTAGTACAGAAAATTAGTACAACATCAGTACCGTCGGTTTCAAGCTCAGAAAGTCTTAACCATCCGGCTCTCTTCAGCTTATGTTATGTTTTTTTTTATTATTTCAATTTCTCTAATAATCATTTATTGCGTAAATATCAAAAGAATGAATGAATGTACCATAAGTGAGTATTGGTTTACTCCTCTCCAGGAGTTAGGCACAAGGCCAGTTTTATCTTACTCCCACAAGTAAGATGTGACCCAAGGTCGGGTCGGGAAAGTGGGGTTTAAAAATTGCCTGGGTAGCCCCATCGGCATTCCCCGGTAGGGGCGCCTCAAGCAGTAAGCAATAAACTTACTCCTCCACAAAGAGGGGAGGCGAAGCCTGGGAGGGTGGACCTCCTAGAACTGCACAGGACAGACCCATAGACCGGCGTAAATCAAGCCCTGAAGGCCAAGACAATACCAGTCTATGGGGTGCAGTATCCATCGGAACAGATACTACACTTTGATCTTAGCCAAAAGGCCAAGAAGCTTATGTTATGTTTTTTTTATTATTTCAATTTCTCTAATAATCATTTATTGTGTAAATATCAAAAGAATTAATGAATGTACCATAAGTGAGTATCACGAACACTTTCGATTCTTCCTCGAATCATCTTCAGGTGACAAAAAGCAAATCAACAAAAAGCTGGAGAAAAGAAGAGAATAAATAGAAAAAGTGTCGAGACGCCATACCTGAACTCGTTAGACGTCAAAACAACAAACAAATTTGATTTTTACACAGACAAGATTATGAGAAAAGTGGAAAAAATAAACAAAAAGGTATGATTAAGCAGTAAATTACGTTTAAAAATGTTAGCTTATATATATATATATATATATATATATATATATATATATATATATGCATAAGTGCCAACTTCTGCTTATTCAGCTTTTGATCCGTTTTTTTCTAGTCTTCGTACGACGGATTTGATGTTATAATCGAAGGAGTGTAAAAAAATCTCCGTATTTTGTGCGAACGTTTTCGACCAACATCGGTCGTCGTCAGGCGTTTGCAAAATGAAATAAATTGGTGAATCTATCAAGAGGGCGCTCTTTTAAATTATTCTAACAGCACTTCAATACACCTTCACCCCCCCTCATAACGGGAATGGGTGAGGTTTGGTGTATTAATGCATATAAACAATGCTTCCATTATGGGGAGGCGAACACTGCAACCCGAAACCGCCAGAATAGATGTGTTATTTGTTAAAATGTTCCTAAATTCGTTCTTTGGGAGGATGCCATGCCATGTTGGTATATGGAGCTTTGAGGGGAGGTGAGGTGGCAAATAAGTCGGAGTTTATGTATTTCATTTTGCAACCGCCTGACGACGACCGATGTCGGTCGAAAACGTTCGCACAAAATACGGAGATTTTTTACACTCCTTGGATTATAATATCAAATCCGTCGTACGTAGACTAGAAAAAACGGATCAAAAGCTGAATAAGTAGAAGTTGGCACTCCTGTTTAATCAAACATGCATAAAAGAAGGAATGCTGCCCAATTATACAAATATATATATATATATATATATATATTTATAAGCAAGCAAACTTAATTTATATATATACTAGCAGAGCTACCCGGTGTTGCCCAGGTTAGAGTGGGGATAGCATCATATGCAACATCATGGTAGGGAGAGTTTACTTTAACATCAACCTTGATGCTGTCAGCTAGATATCTTACTCACCGAGCTATTCAGATATATGTTAATACTCTTAAACAAACGTTAATAGATTAATTTCATTGTGTAACATGTTTGAAAATTGTCATTAGCTTCTTTAAGGGGCAGCCAGAGCCGCAAAAATACTTCCATTATGTTCACAGGCAAATTGTGCATGTAAATACAATTATATTGAAAGTACACTTCCTAGTATTTCTTCGTTTTTAGGAACAGACATGCACAGAGAGAGTGGTGTTCTCCTTGATTATATATATATATATATATATATATATATATATATATATATATATATATATATATATATATATATATATATATAATTTTCAGTGGAGGAGTTGTGCCCCCGGAGACCATTTTAATATTATCAAAATTTGATGAAATTTTGAGAATAGACACCATTTTTGGTCACTTACCCATGCTTTAAATTTTATTTAAATACAGTTTTCAGTTGGGGTTGCTGTGCTCCGTGGGGACCCCAGCGTTGAAGTGATATATTTCTTATGTAGCCTATGACCTTCACAGAGAGGTCAGTTGTCCACATGCCAATTTTCAAGCAATTCTGTCCAGCGGTTTGGGTGAACATAAGACACAAAGATCAGCGGACACCCACCCACCCACAGACAGAGTTACTATTATATATATATATATATATATATATATAGAGAGAGAGAGAGAGAGAGAGAGGGATAAAGAGAGAGAGAGAGATAGATAGATAGATAGATAGATAGATAGATAGATAGATAGATAGATAGATAGATAGATAGATATAAGTAAGTAAAGTCTATTTATATTCAAAAAGCCAAGATTTTATTTTTTTTACAAAACATTTTTTTTTCCTTCAACAACTACAAAAAACCTCTTCAACCATCGATTGTCATGGCAAATAACACCCTACCTGAGAGTCCAACGTTCAAACGCCTCGGCTTAACATTCGCAGGTGATATGAATTGGAAGAAATAGAAGACATTGCCAAGTCTGCTGCAAAGTAGATTGTCTCCCTTTACCGGGCTAGAAAACTTCTCACACCTGACATTATCCTATATCTCTTCAAAGCAACCATCTGCCCATGCATGGAATATTGCTGTCACATCTGCGCTGGTGCACCATCCACTAGTCTATCCGTTTTTGACAATGTCCCAAAAAGGAGTCTCTTATCTAATAGGTCCCTGACTATCCACCAAGCTCCAGCCTCTGTCCCATCGCCGCTATGTTGCATCCTTGTGCTTGTTTTACAAGTACTTCAATGGAATGTGCTCCGATGAACTTGCTGCTCTGGTGCTCCCTCGACGTAAATACACTCGACCAACCCGACAATCAGCTAAATCCCATCCATTCACTGTGGAGGTTCCACAGATGCTGGAGAGCTTTCTACTCCAATAGCTTCTTTCATCGGGCTGCCAGTCTTTGGAACTCATTTCCTGCACCCTGTTTCCTCGACCGTACCGACATGTGACTAAACACCTAGCGGCACAGCCAACAATTAAGGATTATCTTCAGGAATTTCACCCTAATTCCCAATAGCTTACGTCTAGAGTGATAACTTGCCTTTAATGGGGTGGACCCAGTTTAAAAAAAAAAACAGATACAGTTTAGTGCAAATCATTTTACGAATCGTTGTGTTTAAAGTGAACCAACCAACATTATTAGGTCAATATTGGATCTGTCAACCCCAAGCTCATCAGAAAGTACATAAAAAGTTCTCAATTTGAAAAGTGATACAGCGTAGTGTGACATGATAGATAAATGTTCAAAAGAAAACTCTGAGCTCACATTCGACCCCTGGAAGTTCGCCATATTGAAAACCATATATATATCTATATATATATATATATATATATATATATATATATATATATAACACAGGTATGGAGGACATTTTTTAATAACAAAATAAGTTAGCCAAACATTAATCTGGAACAAAACTTATATCTAATATACGGAACGTTTTTGTCCTTGTTTTTTTTTAGGCAAGTGGGGTCTGATCAACTCTGCTGGGAAGCCATGAGATAAAATCCTGTTTTGTTTTTAAATTCCATAAACAGGTTTTCATGGTTAACAACTGATGATCCCTTAAATAATGTTAGGACTAGCGTAAATTCTTGGAAGCAAACTAATATAGTGACTGTAAAAAGTAAATTGACTTACAAGAAAAGTAATTTTTCCACCGAAGGACGTGGGACTAAAAGTGTTTTGTTGTTATTTTTCCCATATAGTTTTAATGGTTGAAACACTTCCAAAACTATATATATATATAATTTTTAAAAAAGTAGAACGACTATAAATCAAAATGGTTGAAAACATCCAAGACTTTATTTATATACAGGATGATTCATAAGTCACTTAGCTATTTATTTTTGAAATTCTAAAGTTGATAAATACGGTAATACAAAACAGAAAGTTTATTCAACAAATTCATTTATGGGAGTTTAAAATTACAGCAAATTTTCAAAATGTCCACCATCGTTCTGCATGCATAGCTCCATTTTTTTTTTTGCAAGGAATTTACGACTCTTTGTAGCATATTTGATTGATTATGGTGTTGTGCAAAGGAGGCTTTCTGTTCACATCACGTTTCCATTGCCTTTCAACAAGTGTGGGAGATTCATCAAATTTGGCCACACGAATAACAATAAAAATTCGCTCTTCAATTGTAAATGACATTTTAAATAGCTAAGTGAAGTGACTTATGAATCACACTGTATATGTATAATTTAAAATTTATATATATGTATACTTTAAAATATGTAGAACGCCTATAAAATTAATAGTGGCCATATCAGATCCTTCAACTCTGACATGATATCCTAAAAAAACTTGTTTGAATAAAAGTAGAATCTGGACTTTACACATTCTGTGAAGTTTTAATCGTTCAAAACTTTCTTCCTTCCAAGTTCGTGCGGTTCTCATTTCCATCACAAACATGTCTCCTTTTTTTTCCAACCCAACTCCGCCTCTCCAACACAGGAGGCATCATTTTACCAAGCGCCGCGAGGGGTGGATACGGGGGTTCAATGGAATGAAATCTCGCTAGCACACGTATGAGCGTGCAAGATCTCGGATCTTTCCACGAAAATCTGCTGACGTGGACTTAGTGACGCCATATTGGTGTTAAGCTAAGCGGCAGCAGATTACCATTTCAAAACCGACTCGCCGCCGTCATTTCGCGTGACCGCCATTACCGGAACTGACACAGCAATATTAAAGAAAAAATTGCTTTTACAAAAAGCAAATCAGCAACAAAAGAAAAGAAAGACATTTGTTGCGCATCCTCTTCCCCATCCTCCCCATCTTTCTCCTCCTTCTCTCCCTCCTTCTCCTCCTTCTCTTCTTCTTCTTCTTCTTAGTCTTTTTCTGCTTCCATTTCTTTCTTTTCTTTCTTTTTTATTTTCTTGAGTTTTACTGTCTTTACTTTTTTCTTCTTTTTCTTCCTTTTTTCTTCTTTTTTACTTCTATTCTTTTTCCTTCTTCTGTATATTCACTTTTACTTTCTTTTCTTTCTTTCTCTTTCATTCTTTTTCTTCTTCTTCTTCTTCTTCTTCTTTTTTACCTTCATCTTCTTTTATCCTTTTTTTCCGTCTTTTTCTTCTTCTTTATTTTCTTCGGTGTTTGCCTTCTTTTTTTTCTCTTATTCTTTCATTCGATTCACTCTTCTTTACCTTTTTTCTGCTTTTCCTTCGTCTTCTTCTTCTTCTTCTTCTCTTTCTTCTTCTTCTTCTTCTTCTTCTTCTTCTTCTTCTTCTTCTTCTTCTTCTTCTCTCGTATTTTACTTCTCCCCTGCTCCATCTCCCTTAACTTCTCATTCTTCATCTTTTTCGATTTTATTCTTCTCGCAGATTTCCATCTTGTTCTCATTCTTGTCTTTATTTCTATTCTCATTACTTTTATTATTTACTCACGACGAGTTCACACACCAGTCTTTATCCACTCACAATAACCCTAACCCCAACCCTAACCCTAACACTAATCTTTATTTACTAGAAATCTTTATACGAGTCATTATCAGTGATTGACTCACCACCAACAACAGGTGGTTGACCCTGGATTCTGAGTGACAACAAGTTTACCCATTGATTTCTCGCTGATGATGATGATCGTTGGTGTTCTCACGATTCTAGTATTCCCCATGATCTTCCAGTAATACTCTCCCTCCTCGGGTTTTACATCCTCCTTGAATTTTTACGCCATTTTGTGTGGTACCAACATACCACCATATTTGGAGAGAGCTATTATTATTATTATTATTATTATTATTATTAGTAGTAGTAGTAGTAGTAGTAGTAGTAGTAGTAGTAGTAGTAGTAGTATAATTTACTCACTTGAAGTTTTCACACAGGTACGTATCAGTGATTGCTCACTGAAAATAACCATTGGTGTTCCCTGGCGTCTGAGTGACAACCAGTCTCCCCAGATTTCCAGCACTCCATCTTTTTTCGATAACCAATGCAAATCAGTTTGTGTTATCACAACAGTAGTTTCCCATTGATTTCTCGTTAGCAATGACTGTTGGTATTATTATTATTATTATTATTATTATTATTAAGTTTCTTCTTCTTCTTCTTCTTATTATTATTATTATTATTATTATTATTATTAATATTTAGTTTGTTATTATTTTTATTATTATTATTAAGTTTCTTATTATTATTATATTGGTTATTATTATCATTATTATTATTAATATTATTATTATTATTATTATTATTATTATTATTAATATTATTATTATTATTATTATTATTATTATTATTATTATCATTATTATTATTAATATTATTATTATTATTATTATTATTATTATTATTATTATCATTATTATTATTGTCATTATTATTAATATTTAGTTTATTATTATTATTATTAATAATATTTAGTTTATTATTATTATTATTATTATTATTAATATTTAGTTTATTATTATTATTATTATCATTATTATTATTATTATTATTATTATTAATATTTAGTTTATTATTATTATTATTATTAAGTTTCTTCTTATTATTATTATATTGTTTATTATTATTATTATTATTAAGTTTATTATTATTATTATATTGTTTATTATTATCATTATCATTATTATTATTATTATTATTATTATCATTATTATTATGATTAAATTTATTATTATTATTATTATTATTATTATTATTAAATTTATTATTATTTACTTTATTCTCTAGAACTACTTCTTTTCTTCTAACTTTTTCCTTCTCTTCTTTTTTCTTCCGATCACTTCTCCTAATTGTTCAGACTCTCTCTTCTTTTCTTTCTTTCTTTCTTTCTTTCTTGTGTTTTTGCTTTAAACCGCCCTTTCTCCTCCCCTCCCCTCCCGCTCCACCTCTCCCCCTCCCCTCTCTTCCTCTCCCTCTTTTCTTTCTAGCTCTCTTTTTCTTACTTTTTTCCGTTCTTTTTTTTTTCCATGTCTATTTCTTATTTGTAAAAACTCATTTTTCTGCCTCCACATATACAAATTAAAAAATATATATTTCATCTAGTTCAATCTTACGTTTCCGGTTTGTCCATTCTGGTATTTATCTTCGTCCCACAGTGGTAAGATGTGACACAAGGTCGGGAAAGTGGGATTTGAAAAGCCAGTGCTCTAGAGGAAGAAGAGCGCTTTGGCAGTCAAAAAATGGCTTGGTAGCTCCAGTCGGCATTGCCCGGTAGCTGCGCCTCAGGCGATTCGCAATAAACTAACCCCTTCTCAAAGAGTGAGAAGGCAAAGCCTGGGAGGATGGACCTCCTAGAACTTCACAGTACAGTACCTCAGACCGGCAAAATCAAGGCCCGAAGGCCAAGACGGTACCGGTCTCCAGAGTGATCATCCATCGGAACAGATACTACACTTTGATCTTGGCCAAAAGGTCAAGAAGCCAGAACCATTTTATTTTATTTACTTTTTATTTACCTCCCCAGGAGGTTAGGCACAAGGCCAGTTTTATCTTACTCCCACAAGGTAAGATGTGACCCAAGGTCGGGTCGGGAAAGTGGGACTTGAAAAGCTAGCGCTCGAGAAGGTGAGCACTCTGGCCTACAAAAAATGCCTGGGCAGCCCCGTCGGCATTCCCCGGTAGGGCGCCTCAGACAGTAAGCGATAAACTTACTCCACCCAAAAGAGGGGAGGCAAGGCCTGGGAGGGTGGACCTCCTAGAACTGCACAGGACAAACCCACAGACCGGCGGAATCAAGACCCGAAGGCCAAGACAATATCGGTCTGTTGGGTGTAGTATCCATCGGAACAGATACTACACTCTGATCTTAGCCAAAAGTCCACGGAGAATTTTTCCGGTTCGTCCATTTTTCAGTCATGTAAAGCATGATTACATTAGTGCATCCTGCTGATGCGGATTAGATCAGCTAGTCTCCATATAAAAATAATGACCCTATTAATTGTATTTCCCGTTCAACATTTTTTTCTTCAAGGATATTATTTTTCCGATATAATCAGCTTATTTCGCCCTTTCGTCTGTCAATTTCTGTTCTTTCTTTTTTACGCGATATTTTTTTAATTCGAAATAATCATGTTTAATCATTAAATGACGAAAAAAGAAAATATGTTCCCATTCTCATTTTACCCTAACCCGACGCGAACCCGCCATCTTGCTTTTTATTATTATTATTATTATTATTATTATTATTCTGTTAAGGCTTATAGCTACGAAACCCGAGGTTATATAACGGAAACGAGGCTGACTGCTTACAATCTTGTCCCCTGAAAATCAATAAAAACTTTATAAGCATTTTTCGCGTTACTCGACCTGGAACATATTTTCTAGTTTCATATCATATTTCTCTATTCATATAAAGTAAAGTATGTGTATATACGGCATAATCCGTTAGATCAGCGACGTTAAGCAACGTTCAGCCTGGTCAGTACTAAAATGGGTGACCATTTAGGAATACCAGATGTTGTATGTAATCTCTGCTCACTCCGGCATTGTTACCACGTTCTGAACTTCTAGCCACTAGATTCAAGCAGTACCGATTCAAGAGAGGTGTGTTGGTGATTGCGCAACCCTTGTTTCAAATTTACACGCATAGCCATTCTTACAGGGGGTGTCCATTGTCTCTCGTGACCGAATAGAGCCACGATTGTATGTGTATATATTTCGATATTTGCATGTATAGGATTCGAAACTAATTGACCGATTATTATGAACTTTAGAACACAGCTGTTAGGAGTGAGTATGGGTAATGTTGGTTATATTTAGTTTAATTTAGTTGCACGTAGAAGTAGTAAGTAGATGGTGGAAGATATTCATAAAAATTCAGATATCTCCGATTTTTGTGAAATTTCACCAATGTGTATCAATTAATAGATATTACCAAACGTTGTGTTGGCTATATAAGACTAATAAAAAAGAATAAGACTAATAAAAAATAAGACTAATAAAAAAATAAAACTAATAAAAAAAAATAAGATTGATAAAAAAAGTAAGACGAATAAAAAATAAGACTAATAAAAAAATTAGACTAATAAAAAAATATGGCGAATAAAAAAATAAGACTAATAAAAAAAAAAAACTAATAAAAAATAAGACTAATAAAAAAAATAAGACTAATAAAAAAATAAGATTAATAAAATAATAAGACTAATAAAAAAAATAAGACGAATAAAAAATAAGACTAATAAAAAAATATATACTAATAAACAATAAGACTAATAAAAAATAAGACTAATAAAAATTAAGACTAATAAAAAATAAGACTAATAAAAAAATAAGACTAATAAAAAATAAAACTAATTAAAAAAATAAGACTAATAAAAAATAAGAACAATAAAAAAA
This sequence comes from Sepiola atlantica, assembly GCA_963556195.1. Lineage (NCBI taxonomy): Eukaryota > Metazoa > Mollusca > Cephalopoda > Sepiida > Sepiolidae > Sepiola > Sepiola atlantica. Next base: position 89,339,507 of record OY744541.1, read on the forward strand.
TTAAGACTAATTACAAAAATAAGACTAATAAAAAATATATACTAATAAAAAAAATAAGACTAATAAAAAAATAAGACGAATAAAAAAATAAGACTAATAAAAAAATAAGAATAATGAGAAAAATAAGACTAATAAATAAAATATATACTCATAAAAAAATAAGACTAATAAAAAAAATAATACTAATAAAATAAAAACGAAACGAATAAACGAATAAAAAATAAGACTAATAAAAAATAAGACTAATAAAAAAATAAGACTAATAAAAAAATAATACTAAAGAAAAAATACGACAAATAAAAAATCAGACTAATAAACAGATAAGACTAATAAAATAAATAAGACTAATAAAAAATAAGACTAATGAGAAAAATAAGACTAATAAAAAAATATATACTAATAAAAAAAATAAGACTAATAAAAAATAAGACTAATAAAAAATAAGACTAATGAAAAAATAAGACTAATAAAAAATAAGACTAATAAAAAAAATAAGACTGACGAAAAAAATAAGACTAATAAAAAATAAGACTAATAAAAAAATAAGACTAATAAAAAAATAAGACTAATAAAAAAATAAGACTAATAAAAAAAATAAGACTAATAAAAAATTTACGCTTGAGTGAAGCATCAAATGACCGAATTTGGCATTAAATAACCCAGAAAAGGGTTGATTTGCCCTAAAAGAAAACAATCAAACCAACCAAATTTACGCTCGAGTGAATAAGCGTAATTTAATGGTGAGTTTAGTTGCCTGTGATGCATGTGGTTATTTTTCTATTCTTGACAAATGTACAGGGGAATAATCGCTTTAACTTTATATATAAGATAGGCATTTTATTGGAACGTGTTTGAAACAAAAAGAAGTTGTTTGGATAACTTATCTCCCCTAGTTAGAAAAATAAACGGAAGTTAGGATAGAAACATAGAAATCGGGTTGAGTATTGATTTCCTCCTCTCCAGGAGTTAGGCACAAGGCCAGTTTTTTTTATCTTACTCCCACAAGTAAGATGTGACCCAAGGTCGCGTCGGGAAAGTGGGGTTTAAAAATTGCATGGGCAGCCCGTCGGCATTTCCCGGTAGGGGCGCCTCAGGCAGTAAGCAATGAACTTACTCCTCCCCAAAGAGGGGAGGCGAAGCCTGGGAGGGTGGACCTCCTAAAACTGCCCAGGACAGACCCATAGACCGTCGTAAATCAAGGCCCGAAGGCCAAGACAATACCAGTCTATGGGGTGCAGTATCCATCTGAAAAGATACTACACTTTGATCTTCGGGTAGAGTAGTGTCGAGTCTTCAGTCAGGTAGGATGCTTTACATCCGGTTTAGACCGCTTCTTTGTACCTCTTCTTTAGCCGACTGGCACTGTGGGTTTTTGTGGGTGGTCCAGGGCTCTGAAGTTGTATTTTACAAGATGGCTTTCCATAAGACGGTCAAACCTGGGTTTAAAAGCGTTCACCGAAGAAGGGGCTTTGACAATCTCTTCTGGCAATCCGTTTCACCAGGGAATCACTCTCTTACTAAAGAATGACAGTCTTTTGCTTGTCTTAGTAGCATTTTTTGTCAATCGTATATATATATATATATATATATATATATATATATATATATATATATATATATATTGTGTGTATTTAGGCAGCATATTTTCATTTAGGCAAACATTATTAAATAACACGGAGTGGTTTTGTTTGATGGCACATTTTTTTATTTTTTCAATTTTCCGAATTGTCCATCTAATGTTTCGGTCAAATTGATGTAAATATGATCCCTGGGTTTCTTGCTCCATTCTTTTATCTTTTTTGCAAGTACTTTCGATTTGAATCGTCAAATCATCTTCAGGCGGTATTAGTTTTAGTGTCTTTACAAATTATGACTTTACTATTGTGCTCATTTTTTAATTATAACGGCGAGTAGTTTATAACTTGAAAAAGCGTCGTAAAGTTGAAATGTACATGAGAGCGTGATGGCGTTCCACACATACGAGAGATTTAAAAGTTTGACTGTTTAAACCGTTAAGAAATTGATGACGTTAAAGAAAGTGCATACAATTCAAACGCATAACTCCCTAATGGCTAAGAATTTGGTAATGTTAATTATTATGCTAGACACTTTAAAATGTTGCGACTAGTTTCATAATTGACATTATTAATTGTGGGATGTTTAGTTTTTATGTAAATAATACACCACGATACCAATATCAAAAAATTAAAAATACTAGAAGCCCTCTACATAAAAACTAAACATCCCACAATTAATAATGTCAATTATGAAACTAGTGGCAACATTTTAAAATGTCTTGCATAAGACTTTTAGACTGATAAGTTAAAGAACGTTAAAGGAGTACCGATTCAATTCAGAGTTGGATTTAGAATAAGTTATATTAGACTTCAATTATCAGAAACCGTTGTGGCGTAAAATTCTACCGACTATACAGACTTCGGCGACAGAAGGTAAAAAGGTGACATGCTGGGGGGGGGGGGGGGGGGGTAGGTGAAGAGGGGGTCACACAATTATAAGTACGTCGAACAAAATTCCTGTTTCTACTCTGGGATTTTAAACAGAGCCTCGCAGGAAGAATAAAGATGGCTGGGCGGTGCGGGTCACGCCGCAGACATATTGGTGTCACAGCCGTTGATCCAGGAGAAACCGGAAGCCTCTAATCGACGCATGCGCTGTCAGATTCAGGGGCGCGACATTCGCGCCTGAGTGGAAACTGAAGTCCACGGGGCGAAAAAACAACTCGTGTCTAAATGGAATTCTGCCCAAATTGAGTTTAGGAAATAAAAAGTTTCGATTCTTAAAAGTTGCGAAAAGTTGCAAATTATCATCAATCAATTATTGCAAACATCTGAATTAATCTGGTGGTATCGTGTTATATATATATATATATATATATATATATATATATATATATATATATATATATATATATATATATTATAATATAGAATGAAGTTATAAAATAAGGTGTCAATCAAATTTTATTAGAATTCTAGGTTCAAGCAAAGTATCTTAAAGTCCTTAGCTCATGAGTTTTCAAAGATAATTCTTCTCCTCAGAGGACCATTACCGCAGTTATACCACTACAGGTAATAAAATTAAACTTTGAAAATATATAAAAATATACACAAAAATACATAAAAATATATAACATCAAATATATCAACCCAAAAACATACTTGTTTGTTAAATCTATACAATCCATCCAGGTCGTACAATTTGAAAAACATAATCAGGAAAGACATCCAGAGAGTTGACTGAAGATTAATCCAGGTGATGAGTACCAGTCCAGATATGAGAAACTGAAAGAACTGACAAGGTTATCCAGTCGCGAGATGCGTCAGCAATCGATGAAGTGAAAAGTATCCAATGTTTATGTTAATTATTACAATGATAAATAAATCAAATCAAATAATATAGAAAGTTCAATAAAGTCACTTAAAATTTCAAAGTCTTGATCTGGGCAACCCAAATCAAATCAAATATATATATATATATATATATATATATATATATATATATATATATATATATATATTATTATTATTATTATTAACGCAAGGAATATAGACGTTTGTGAATTTTTTTTTGGGGGGGGGGGGTGAAATGAAATCGAAAAGTGTAAAAACGAGAGGTAAAAAAACAATACATAAATCTACTAAGCGGGCTTTCGTCCACACTTATCAGAGTAAATACGTGGAAATAATTCATGCACTACGATTAAAAACTTAAAATAGTGAAATGAAAACCAGTGACAAGTTTAGGAAAAAAAGGGGGGATCATAAGTGGATCACATTGAGTTTTTTTGTTTACAAAGGGAGGGTTTAAATGACTTTATATATATTGCTTCCAGGACTTTAAGATGGAATAACGAATGTGATCTACTTATGACAGAAAACCTGACACTAGTATAAGCCGACGAACATTCGGCGCTATTTATACGATGGTCAGCAATAGCTGACCCGCATGTGTTGACTAAATTATTTAAATTATTTAGTCGACCCTGACGTATTGCAGAGGCTGTGTTGTTTTATTTATATTTATAATTTTTTCTATTCAAATATAAATTTGATAACATGAAGTAATTATAATAGCTCAATAGTGTAAAGCTAGAGCTATGCTATATTCTATATTTTTTATGTAATTTTATACCATTTCAATGTTATGAAAGACAGATTCACGTCATTTCATAAAACTTATTTTTTTATTCAGCATACAATTGTTTCGGCCAACATAATTTTTAAAAATATATTTGTAAAATGCTCCTGTGCATTTAATTCTTGGTGTGGCTATCTTCACAGCTAAGTTTACAAATAAAGCAATAACGCAAAAAACAGAAAACTAGGCGACCAAAGCCTAAATTACAATCAGTAATCACTATCAACAGTATATATATATATATATATATATATATATATATATATATATATATATATATATATATATATATGCGATGTAGCTGTCGGAAGGGGGAAAGGGTGAACAGAAATAAACGAGAAGAGAAAACGAATCTCAAAACGATTTATTAATATTTCACGAAAAACTGATTAAGTACCAGAATAGTAAATACTGTCAGGTAAATAAAAAGGTAAATAAAAAGTTCGGCAAAAGGTAATCTTAAATTTTCGGAAGAACAACTTTCATTATCAAAAGACAACAATTTTATTTCTGTTCACCCTTTCCACCTTCCGGCAAATACATCGCATTGCTACAGCCTCGGACTACTAACCTGCACTTATATTTACCAGCAATGCTTCAAGCAAACTACAATCTCCTTATATATATATATATATATATATATATATATATGCTGTTGATAATAAATATAGATATGACTATTCACTACCGATCATGAGATTCGAAACCCCGGATTAATATATATATATATATATATATATATATATATATATATAGGCAGCATCTTCTCTTGCAGGCAAGTATTGTTGAATATAAGAGACAACTCGTGTCTAGATATCCTTTGGTAGATCTTTTCAATAGTCCGAATCAGGATCTTATTATCAGAGGGAAATTGGCTGATGAATTTGCCATTGTTTGGATTTGTCTCCCAAGTACTTTCAGACCAAAACAGGTCCATCTATATCTATATCTATATCTATATCTATATCTATATCTATATCTATATCTATATATACATATATATATATGTATATATATTTATATATATATATATATATATATATATATATATATATATACATATATATATATATATATGTTTTTTTCACATGTAGCTATAGTTTCGTTATAATCTATGCGGTAACATATATGTATCTTATTCTTTTATCTATTGTATTTCTAATCATATATATATATATATATATATATATATATATATATATATATATATATATATATATATAACGGTATTTAGCCGGTTGAAGCTATATTGCTGGTTGGAAATAATTTTAATTTATGCTTTGAAAGAAAAGTTTTAAATAATATTTGCAATATGAAGTCAAGTAATAAAATAACTATTAGCGCAATGGTGTTGTTTCCGCTGCAAAACGGCAAATGGCTTTAATGAATTGAAATGAACTGTAATTATTTTTAAAAAATACTAATAAAAATACCTTTAGATTGGTTTTAAACTGCATTCTTCAGTGAGGTATTATTTGTTTGATTCGATTGTTTTATGAAACAATCAAATTAAGAATCAATTTCGTTTCTTTACGTTTTAATATATTTTACTTATTTTAAAGACCTAACCGATAATTTCACTTAGTGACCGCAGGCGGGATCGAAGGTCAATTTCATCGTGCTTTTAGATTCCTTAAAAAATTAACCTTTATTGAAACTTATTTGAATGTTCTAACTGTTACACATTTCGATTTCAATGAGACACAAACAAACAAACAAACATTGACTTAACGGGAAACGCTCTTGACTGCGAATCAGTGGCGAGTTGTGATCGGAGTTCGCGTCCGCCCGCCGACCGTCGGAAATTAACTTTCTGCACTGAAGATTGCGTAAGCATGAAACATCGATGTCTGCAGGTAATGAATATTTATATATAGATATATTTTTTATTAATATATTTTTATAAACAAATTCTCATATATTTATATATATATATATATATATATATATTTATTTTTATTAATATACTTTTATAAACTAATTCTCATATAAATATATATATATATATATATAATAAGTAAGAAACTAAAAGTAAACTTTTAGTAGAAACAACCTATAGTGAAATGGTAAAAGCTCAATATACGAGATAGAGCAATTATAAAGATAGATGGACGAAGAGTGATAAGCATGCACGAATGTCCAAATTTATTTCAAACTTCATACCTTGCATTGAACATTTGAAGTTTGAAATAAATTTGGACAGTCGTGCATGTTTATCACTCTTCGTCCATCTATCTTTATATATATATATATATATATATATATATATATATATATATATATATATATGAATAAATAAATTCATAAAATATGAATGTATTAAAATTATTTTTGTTTGTAAAACAAGCAGGAATTATATATATTCCCCAATATATGAAAATAAAGAAAGTGAAAGAACCTATGAAACTTAAGGCTGTGGTGGTTCAACGATATATGGAGATAAAGAATTTTATGAGACAGGTGAAAGTTATTGTTATAAACTAATTATTCTTATGGTCATTGGAATGCCTATATAATATATATATATATATATATATATATATATATATATATATATAATTATTAATGTCAATATATGTATTAGCATATACTACCAGTTCCTTTTACTTTGTAGTCTCCCTAAAAGATTCAGCTCAATGATTGTCAATTATTGATAACAGAGCAAATATAAGTCAGTTCATATTATATTCCAATAACCATGGTTTTATTTTATTATTTTTATTTTTTCATATTTCCAAAAAACATAACATTTCTGAGATATATTTTTACGGTCCGTTTCATTTGTCTTGTGGCAAACAACATTTTAATATCAATATTGTCTCTGCAACACTACAAAATCATCAGAAAAAATTCACAAAGAGTAAAAAGTTCTTGGATTAAAGTGTCTTGACAAAACCTACACTATACAGTAGTTCATTTTTGGGTGAAAACAAACAAAAAACAAATAAAAAGAGAGCAAAAACTCACACGTGGGGGAACCCACTAGTACGCCATTTTGAATTTTTCGTTCAAAGCTAGTACATCCTAAAAATTGTGCGAACAATTATCAAGTATTCAGTAATATTTCAGTAATATTTCTTAAAATAGTTAATAAGTTCTATAATTTATTTATAAAAAAATTCACTTGAGGATGATCTTTTCTGACTAAAGTTACATCAATGTCTATTTAGGTCATTTGGATACGAAACTCTTTTAAGTTCAACAGTTTAGAGCTAGTTTCATAATGTCAGCCGTCCATTTAAGCAACTATTAAAATTGTTATACTTCGGTGTTTTTGTGGAAGATGTTTAGTATTTATTAATAAATCGTTTCCATCAATACTAAGATAAGCTTAATTTCCCAGAATTATTCACTTAAGTAGTAAGTTTCTAATTAAATGCGAAACTGGGGGGGAATTTGTCACTCACAACGAAGATATTTTACAGTAACCTAGACATGATTCCAAAATACCGAAGGGAGCTATTAAATATTTATTTATTTATTTTATTTCTTAAAGTATTATGAGGATTCAAAAGTAGTTTTTTACGGACATTTGTACCTAAAGTTAATCTTGACTACGTTTTAAATCTAATTCGCATTATCATGTGAATAGCGACAAGCACCAATGTCAATATTATGTCCCACTTTAATTTCATGCTTATATTTAATATTAGGTCGTGTGCATTCTATTATTTATTTATTAATATGTCTATTAATATACATATACGAAGATGTTTTGTATTTATTAATAAATCGTTTCCATCAATACTAAGATTAGCTTAATTACCCAAAAAAAATCTTCACTCAAGTAATAAGTTTCTATAAAATGCGAAACTAAGGGGAGGAATTTGTCACTCACAACGAAGATATCTTATAGTTACCTAGACATGATTCCAAATACCGAAGGGAGCCATTAAATATTTATTTATTTATTTAATTTTATTTTTTTTATAAAATGATGTTAAAATACCTCATTTTAAAGTATTTTGAGAATTCAAAAATAGTTTTAAGGACTTTTTATAGTTAAAGTTAATCGTGATTACGTTTTAAATCTAATCCGCATTATTAAGTGAATACCGACAAGCACCAATGTCAATTTTCAGGTCCCGCTTTAATTTCATGCTTATATTGAATATTAGGTTGTGTGCATTCTTTTATTTATTTATTAATATGTCTATTAATATACATAAACGAAGGATGCCAGAGAATGGTCAGAATCAATAAAAGTTTTATATTATGTAATAGTGTTATGAGTCCCTTCCAAGTAATATTGTCGGAAAGATTAAAAATAAACATTCGCCTAAAAGCTTCAGTGCAATGCGCTGACTCTGTCGTTGAGTGCTATCGAATGTTTAGATGTCTATGCTCGAAACTTTCAGTGTCAAAATCACTTAATTTCTGCGTTATTGCAATCTCTCATGGCCTAATGGGACTAGGTGAACGCTTACAGATTCAAGGTGTATCTGTGAACCGGGTTCGCGCCCTATCACCGTCTGGGATTGTTATTTCCCTGCGCTGATGAGAGCAATAAGCTTGAAACGGCGTCGTACGTAGGTAAAATATTATAAATAATTTGATATTACTATGTATATATATATATACTGATTAATTTTATATGTACATGAAGTTTTTCATCACTTTTATGTCCCGTCGATTAACATCAAGACATAATGATACTAAACCATATGCCTAGAATTCTTATTCTAATGTTGATCAAAATCCGTCTAATGATTTTGGATTCTAAGAAAATATTTAAATTTTAAAGTTTAAGTTTTCACGATAGAGTGAGTATCTAGAAAAAATTATGTCGAGCACCTACCATGAAAATAACGATAGAGTAGAGAAAGACTAGCAACCACTCTTCTGTGAGAAAGAGGCTGTAGGGAATATATATATATATATATATATATATATATATATATATATATATATATATATATATATATATATATATTAGCCTGAAGATCCCCCGGGGGTAAAACGCGGGAGCCTCTGTGTAGCTTAATTGCCCTAAATATATTTTCTTACTATATATATATATATATATATATATATATATATATATATATATATATATATATAATTTAAAAATACCAACATCATAGAGTATTATTTTTACATATGTCTAACTTTATTCCCAATCAGAAACTTCTCTCTGGTCCTACCCTCCTTTCCCCCATTTTCAATCCGTTCCATCAGGTTTCATCTCTTTGAATAAACTTAAACTTCTATTTCTTGTAACCATTCTCTGGCATTTTTCTTCTTCTTCATCATCTTCTTCTTCTTCTTCTTCTTCTTCTTCTTCTTCTTCTTCTATTCCTTCTTCTTCTTCTTTTTCTTCTTTTTTCTTCTTCTTCCTCTTCTTTTTTTTCCTCTTCTTTTTCTTCTTTTTCTTTTTTCTTCTTCTTCTTCCTCTTCCTCTTTTTTTCTTCTTCTTTTTCTTCTTCTTTTTCTTCTTTTTCTTCTTCTTTTTCTTCTTCTTCTTGTTCTTCTTCTTTTTCTTTCTCTCTTCTTCGTTCGTTCTTCTTTTTATTCTTTTTCACATTCTTCATCTTCTTCTTCTTCTTCTTCTTCTTCTTCTATTCCTTCTTCTTCTTCTTCCTTTTCTTCTTCTTCTTCATCTTCTTCTTCTTCTTCTTCTTCTTCTTCTTCTTCGTTACCACCTTAACCCCAACCCCAACGCCCTCCACATTCTATATTCCCCGGCTCATGCAACACACTATCAACAGCAACAAAAAAGCGAACAGAAAGGCGGGAGGGTAAGAAGGATGCTTTTTTTTTTGTACGTACAGAAACAATTATTCTTGACCAGGCGCAACACATCGCAACCAGCTACTCCCCGCCCCTTCACGTGAACGGATACTCTGACGGCTCCTTATCAGCGTGTCTAACGGACGAACGTACAATTGACTTTTCTGTCGAGCCAACGCCGAAATAATGGACAAGCAATTTCTCCTCGCTGACTGCGGTTTACGCGTCCGGTCAGTCTCACCACTTCATCGCAGGTCGGTGACGGGTTACTCCTCCTGCAGAGGGCACTACCCGGCGAACAATACAATCAGCGGATCTCTTTCGTCAATGTTTGCGCCTGATCGACTACCTACGTTTTCCCGCATAGTCGATCAGCAATCCGACATCATTCCCGTCAGCAAGTCGATCGGCTTCTCTTCCTTCTGTCATGTGCGCATTGCTTTATAAGCATTGTAAGAAAACTCTCAGCGGTCAATAATATATATATATATATATATATATATATATATATATATATATATATATATATATATATATATATATATATATATATATATATATATAGTTTCTGTTTAAGTTAGCTCCTGCTGATTTTAAATTTTAAATTTAAGGGAACTTTAAATATTCTATTTATTTTTCATTTTCTGCCCTATTTTTAACAATTGTTTTTTGATCGGATCTTACTGCATATTTCTACTTCATCACATTTTTTCTATATATACGTCAGACCAGGAAGATATGGTTTGCACAACTCCTATGATCTCATAAAAACCATTAATTGGACATTATAATATTCAACACCGCGTAGGTCTTCTGAACTTTTTATATGATTTTGTTTTTTCTATCGTTTTATTAATTTGCAAACACCCTGAATACACTTTTCACTGTCATCTATTGCATCGATAGCAAGCAAATTTCCCGCCTGGATAACTTTTTCGTTTTTGGACTACCATTCACCACCTGGATTGTTTTTTAATCAACCTGTTTGACATCTTTCTTGAAGCTGTTTTAAACTTTATGACTTGGATGAACTGTATAAGTTTAACAAAAAAGTGTATTTTGGGCCGATATATTTGATGAGTTATATACTTTTGTGTATTTTTTAATATATTTTTATATATTTCCAAAGCTTAATATTATTACCTGCAGTAATGTCATTGCGGTAATGGTCCTCTGAGGAGAATATTTTCTTTGAAAACCTATGAGTTAAGGACGCAATATAACTTTTTTGTTTTTGAACTTTAATAAAATCTGATTAATTTCTCATTTTAGTATGTCATTCAATTAATATTATTGCTCTATACAACATATTGAGCTTTGTTTTTATCTTGATAGTCTACTGGTAAAAGATATTATTTATATCTTTAAAGTATTATCTTACTCTTTCTCTCTCTCTCTCTCGCTCTCTCTCTATTATATATATATATATATATATATATATATATATATATATATATATATATATATATACATATATATATATACATACTAGAAAAATACCCGTCTTGGGACAGGTATATGAAATATATATCGCATTAGCTTTGAATTTTAATGTCTTTTTCTTTCTTTTGTGTGATATCATACGGTTTCCATGCTTCCTCCAAACTTAAAGTTTAAAAAAATGATAATAATTTTCATGCATTACACACCCTGTCGCTTAGAATACATATTCCATAATCAATTATTTTGGATTTTACCGAGCACCTACATATTAGTTACGCTCACACGCGCGCATCGATTCTTTTTAAGAATGTATTACTTAATATAACAAAAATTTTATGTAGAGCAATTCTTTTCCCTACGAATTTTACTTTTGTATTTAACTTATTTACTCACCGAATTGCGGAGAATATATATTCCTAAATTCATGAAAAAAACTTTTTTAAACTGTTAATATATATATATATATATATATATTGTAGATATAGTATAAGGAACGTTTATGTTTTTATGTTTTTGTCTTTTAAGGGAAGTGGGGTCTGATCAACTCTACTGGGAAGCCATGAAATTAAATACTGTCTTGTTTTTAAATTCCCGAAACAGTTTTTCATGGTAAACAACTGATGATCCCTTAAAATAGTGTTAGAAATAAACTAATATAATAACTGTAAAAAATAAATTGACTTACATGAGTGATTTTCCACTGGAAGACTTGGGACTATAAGTTTTTTGTTTTTTTTGTTTTTTTTTTAATATAGTTTTAATGGTTGAGAAACTTCCGAGACTATATATATATATGTAAAGGAGTAAAGCTACCAACATTTGTAAAAAAGCTTTTTTCAACATTTATTAATTATTTTGTTATTTTATTATTTTATAATTTTATATAACGCGTTTCAAGCGGTGGTCCGCTCTCATCAGATATGTAAAGGATTTACATATCTGATGAGAGCGGACCACCGCTTGAAACGCGTTATATAAAATTATAAAATTATAAAATGATAAAATAACAAAATAATAAATAAATGTTGAAAAAAAACTTTTTACCAATGTTGGTAGCCTTAGTCCTTTACATATATACTTTTCCCCGTTGGAACTGCACTAATACTGCACTACCTTCTTCTCTCTCTCTCTCTCTCTCTCTCTCTCTCTATATATATATATATATATATATATATATATATATATATATATATATATATATATTTGGCAGCCATTTTATTTTGTAAGATTCTCTGCATAGTCGGGGAATTGTTCTGGTATTGATTATTTTTGACAAAGGGAAGTTTCTTTTCCCGAAATATTAAATAATGATTTTTTAATCATCCGCACATCACACAAACACCTAACAACACTCTTGCTGTTATGTAAGATTTTAGGAAAATAAATAGTAAGTCATATTTCGTATTCGATTTATTGTTTTTGTTCCTTACAACTTATATCTTACCCGGGATTTGCATTGCCCACAGCCTTTAAAAACATATTACTAATATATATATATATATATATATATATATATATATATATATATATATATATATATATATATATATATGGTGGCTGTCTATTGAATTTCGAATATAACCACATTTAGCATATCGATGCGATATTAGGCGCGGATATGGCTCCCTAGGCCTGCCAGACTTTTACAGACTATACTACAGAAGTGGCAGGTGTTTTAATGAGTATTGATTTACTCCTCTCCAGGAGTTAGGCATAAGGCCAGTTTTTATCAACTCCCACAAGTAAGATGTGACCCAAGGTCGGGTCGGGAAAGTGGGGTTTAAAAATAGCCTGGGCAGCCCCGTCGGCATTCCCCGGTAGGGGCGCCTCAGGCAGTAAGAAATAAACTTACTCCTCTCCAAAGAGGAGAGGCGAAGCCTGGGAGGGTGGACCTCCTAGAACTACACAGGACAGCCCCATCAATCAAGCCCTGAAGGCCAAGACAATACCAGTATATGGGGTGCAGTATCCATCGGAACAGATACTACACTTTGATCTTAGCCAAAAGGCCAAGTAGAGGGGATACCATAAATAGAGCCCCATTTTGTCCGTGCTTCATTTTGCAGCACATGCACTCGTTGGTGATTCAACCAACCATGCACGTGGCATAGTTACCAAGTTGCCCGCTTGGCATCTTAGGTGTTCCATGTTTCCTCCATGTGCTGGGGATGTCACGTCCCGTCTCTTCCTCGCTGCTCTCTTCTGCTGCAGGTGTTTCAACCTATTCTTTTCAAAAAGCTTGAGTCTTTCAAAAATCGTTTTCCTCCACCTTGGTCTTTTTACAGCCACCCCCTCCTATCCGGCAACATCAAGTTTAAAGCACTATATATATATATATATATATATATATATATATATATTATAGAATTTTGAAAAATACAAGAAACTTTATTTTTATATATATATTTTTTTCATGATATATGTCTGAGACTTTCGCTGATATAACAGCCCTGTCAAAGTATAATTTCCTTTTTTTTCTTTTCTCTTTATATTGCTGGCGTTAAAAATCACAAGTAAACCCTTTCGTGATCCCAAAAGATTATTTATCGTCTGTTCTTGTTGACGGAAAGATAAATTGAAGCGGTGTAAGGCGCGGTTACGCAGATTTGAATTGAAAAAGGGGTCACACATCCCCAAGAAAATGTTTTTTGAATTCTAATATAGAATTTTGAAAAAAAAAACAGAAAAACGTTTTGTTTTTTTTTCAAACTTCTATAATTCAGTGTTCAACGCTCGGCGGAACTAACTTATCGCAGAAATGACAACAAACTTTTCCATTTCAAACAGGGCTTTACTTTTAAGACATTTCTAAAAAGGGCTTTTAATTATAAATAATTTTTTATATATTAAAGTGTTTTTCACCTGCAGACGACATCGTTTCGGACTCTCTGCCCCTCATCAGTGTAGCGGTTACAGGCGGTCGCATAGGCTCGAACGCAATTCGTAGATTCAGTCTGGAATATAACAGAATATCAGCACAGGTAGCAATATTATTTAACCCGTAGTTGGAGAAGAAAAGAAGGGATGAAAGAGAAGGAGATAGCAAGCAGAAAGTGACTAATTTTGGATTTGTCTTTCTATTTTTTAATATTTAACTGGATTTACAAACTCATTTTTTTAGTTACACTGTCTTTTCTCTACAAAATTTAATAAGATACGAGTTTGTTGTTAGGGTTAGAGTTAGGGTAAGAGTTTAGGGTTAGGGTTAGGGTTAGGATTAGGGTTAGGGTTAGGATTAGGGTTAGAGTTAGGGTTAAGTTTAGGTTAGGGTTAGGGTTAGGATTAGGGTAAGGGTTAGGGTTAGGGTTAGAGTTGGGGTTAGAGTTAGGGTTAGGGTTAGGGTTAGGGTTAGGGTTAGGGTTAGGGTTTGGGTTAGGATTAGGGTTAGGGTTAGAGTTAGGGTTAGAGTTAGGGTTAAGTTTAGGGTTAGGGTTAGGGTTAGGGTTAGGGTTAGGGTTAGGGTTAGGATCAGGGTTAGGGTTAGCGGTAGGACTTAAAGGTTAGGGTTAGGGTTAGGGTTAGAGTTAGGGTTAGGATTAGGATTGGGATTAGGATTAGGGGTAGGGTTAGGGTTAGGGTTAGGATTAGGATTAAGATTAAGATTAGGATTAGGGTAAAGGTAAGGATTAGGATAAGGGTTAATGTTAAGATTAGGGTTATGGTTAGAGTTAGGGTTAAGTTTAGGATTAGGGGTTAAAGGTTAAGGTTAGTGTTTAAGCTAGGGTTAGATTTAGGGGTTGGGGTTAAGGTTGGGGGTTAACGGTTCGGATTAGGGTTAGGGTTTGGGTTAGGTTAGGGTTAGGGTTAGGGTTAGGGTTAGGGTTAGGGTTAGGATCAGGGTTAGGGTTAGCGGTAGGACTTAAAGGTTAGGGTTAGGGTTAGGGTTAGAGTTAGGGTTAGGATTAGGATTAAGATTAAGATTAGGATTAGGGTAAAGGTAAGGATTGGGATAAGGGTAAATGTTAAGATTAGGGTTATGGTTAGAGTTAGGGTTAAGTTTAGGATTAGGGGTTAAAGGTTAAGGTTAGTGTTTAAGCTAGGGTTAGATTTAGGGGTTGGGGTTAGGGTTGGGGGTTAACGGTTCGGATTAGGGTTAGGGTTTGGGTTAGGTTAGGGTTAGGGTTGTTACAAGCGAAACAATACAAATCATCAAACGGAGAACCAATCGAACGGTTAATGACAAATGAATTGTCTTCGAATTCGAAATAAAAATTGAAAAAACAAATACATTAAATAGAAAAACATTTAACAAAAAGAAATGAATTTTTTTTTGCGGTTAGAAAAAAATTGTGAGGGATGTGTCAGTGTCCCAACTTAGAATGCGTTTAAGTGTCGGTAACAGGTTTGAGATGCCCGTTTTTTGTTTTTTTTAATTTTCATTGTTTTTTTTGTTTTTTGTTTTTTTCTTGGTTTTCTTTGCAATTAAACCAAAGTTAATGGACGACTGTTGTAATATCGTTGGCAACAATTTGCATTTAAAAAAATGTTCCCTGATATTTTTCCTGAAGCACGTGATTTTCTCTTCCTCTTCCATTTCCTGTCCTGTTTCCATGTGATTCTAACTTTTCTATTCATTTTTTTTCTTCCTGACTCTCTCTCTCTCTCTCTTTCTCTCTCTTTCTCTCTCTTTCTCTCTCCCTTTCTCTTTCTCTCTCTCTCTCTCTCTCTCTCTGTCTTTTATATGACTCATCTTTCTGCATCTCTCTCTCTCTTTATTTCTATACCCTGTCCCATTCTCTATACCACTCTGTCTCTGTATGTCTACCCCCTCTCTCTCTCTTTCTCGCTCTCCCTCCCCCTCTCTCTCTCTCTCTCTCTCTCATCACTCATCTCTCTCACTATGTATGTTTTCTCTCTAAGTTTGTCTCTATCTCTCTGTCTCTGTTTGTCTTTCTCTTTCTAACTCTCTTTCTCTTTCTATATCTTTTTCTCTCTCGTTTCACTCCACAACTATTTATCTCTCTCTCCCCCTCCCTCCCCTTTCCACTCTCTCTCTTTCTCATCTGATTTCATTTTCAATTTCAAATCATCATTATTAAATAGCGTTTTGGCTTTTTTCTCTTTATCCCTTAACTTTATTTTCATTTGCCACCATCTTTCACTCGTAACTCTTCCTCTTTTTCTTTTTCCCTTTTCTTCTGTTTCTTCTTTTTCTTCTTCTTCTTCTTCTTCTTCTTCTTCTTCTTCTTCTTCTTCTTCTTCTTCTTCTTCTTCTTCTTCTTCTCCTTCTTCCTCTTTTACTTTTTCCCTTTTCTTCTTTATTTCTTCTGCTTCTTCTTTTTCTTCTTCTTCTTCTTCTTCTTCTTCTTTTTTTCTTCTTCCTTTTTTCTTCTTCTTTTTCTTCTTCTTCTTCCCCTTTTTCTTCCTCTTCTTCTCCTTTTTCTTCCTCTTCTTCTGTTCTTTTTCTTCTTCGTTTTCTTCTTCTTCTTCGTTTTCTTCTTCTTCCTCTTTTTCTTTTTCCCTTTTCTTCTTCTTCTTCTTCTTCTTCTTCTTCTTTCCCCCTATTTTCTATTGCTTTTCTTTTTCGCACTTTAAGTGTTTTGTTTATTTTATTTCAATAAAATTTTCATTCTTCTTTCCTTCCTTCCCTCCTTCTTGTTCCCCTTTCTTTTGTCCCCGTTCCCTATTTACGCATTCCTCTTTACTGTCTCCCATCGCCACTCTCCTTGCTTTCCGCAAGTCAATCATTACGAAAACTGATCCGGAAATACGATTTAAGAAGCTGTCACTTGAGGTGTATGTAATGTCCAATATCAATGCTAATGGTCTTCCACTCCCTCTTCCGGCCACCTCCATCTGCCATACCTCCCCATACGCCCCCCCCCCCCCACCTTTTTCAATACTTTTTTCATCCACTGTTTGATTCGACCAACTGTTTTTCTGACCGTTTCAACCAACGGGGAGTCCCGGGTCCGAAATGCTCGGGATCTGTTTAGTAAGTCAAGCATTTCTCTCGTCACGGAAAACCATTTTTTTATTTGAATTTTTTATTTATTTATATTTTTTTATTTGAATCTTTTCTTTATTTATATATTTTTTTACATTTAAATATTTTTCTGTTTGTTGGATTGATGCGTTTTTCCATTTCTGTTGAATATTGTCGCTAAAATGAAAGCGGGAGAAGAAATAACTTTTGCTGGAAAAAATAAATTGATTGGCAGTTTTCAAACGGAGAAAAGAAACATAGAGGGGGAAGAAAGAAAGGGGAGGTTAGGGTTAATAGAAAGAAAGAAAGAAACGAAAAGAAACGAAAGAGGGGGAGTTTTAAAAGAAAGAAAGAAAGAAAGAAAGAGAGAAAAAAAGAGAGAAAGAAAGAATAAAACAAAAAGAAACGAAAGAGGGGGAGTTTTAAAAGAAAGAAAGAAAGAATGAAAGAAAGAAAGAACGAAAGAAAGAAAAAAGAAAATAAAAAGAAACGAAAGAGGGGGAGTTTTAAAAGAAAGAAAGAAAGAAAGATAGAAAGATAAAAAAGAAAAAAAAGAAACGAACGAGGGGGGGTAAAAGAAAGAAAGAAAGAAAGATAGAAAGAAAGAAAGAAAGAAAAAATAAAATAAAAAGGAACGAACAAGGGGGGAGTTTTAAAAGAAAGATAGAAAGATAAAAAAAAGAAAAAAAAGAAACGAACGAGGGGGGGTTAAAAGAAAGAAAGAAAGAAATAGAGAAACAAAGATAGAAAGAGAAAAATAAAACAAAAAGAAACGAAAGAGGGGAAGTTTTAAAAGAAAGAAAGAAAGAAAGAAAGATTAAAAAAAGAAAAAAAGAAACGAACGCGGGGGTAAAAGAAGGAAAGAAAGAAAGAAAGATAGAAAAGAAAAAAAAGAAACGAACGAGGAGGGGGGTTAAAAGAATGAAAGAAAGAAAGAAAGATAGAAAGAAAGAAAGATAGAAAAAAAGAAAGAAAGAAAGAAAGAAAAAATAAAATAAAAAGAAACGAACGATGGAGGAGTTTTAAAACAAAGAAAGAAAAAAAGAAAGATTAAAATAATAAAACAAAAAGGAAATGCGAAGTGAGAATGAATTAAGGAACGAATCGATAGTATTTAAGAGATTAATCACGAAAAAAGAGGGAAAGAAATAAAATAGCAGAAAGTAAAAAAAAGAAGAATTAGAAGAAGAATAAAAATAAGAAGATGAAAAGTGAGAAGACCAAGACGAAAAAGACGAAGAAAAAGAAGAAGAAGAAGAAAAATAAAAAAAGAAGAAAAAATATAATACTACTACTACTGATAATAATAATAATAATAATAATAATAATAATAATAATAATAATAATAATAATAATAATAATAATACGAAGAAGAAGAAGAATAATAATAAGAAGAAGAACAGCAAGGCTCAGTATTTGCATGCGAAGTCGGGGAAGGTTTGGCTCAAAACACACAGAAATAGCGCAGAACCAACGTTGATACTTTCACTTAATTGATCTGCTTGTCATATGCAGAGGAAGAGACGACCAGATTACGACGGATCCTGATGTCGATCCCTCCTGGAGTTTCACCAAAGCTTTGTTAGCCGATTAGCTCGAACACTAACAAGTTGCCACCGTCGGTGCCACGGTGAGGAAGGGGTTCGCTTTAAGGAGGTGTCTTTGCTCTTCTTGGCGTAAGAACGTTCGGCCGCAGAAGTCGCTCCTCGTAAGTGAGCATTGAAATCCCTTTCACCATGCGCGTTGCTAGGAGTTGTATCCGTTCGAAATTAAGAATGTCCTTCTTCAGGTACAGGCTGCAAGCCTGAACTGCATATTCCAGTATAGGTCCATTATAACCATGAACGACGCAGAAAACTGACGGGGCGATGTTCGCAAGAAACTACAAATGGTTATAAATTTTAAAAATATCCTTCGTTAGTTTTTGTTAGAAATCCACTAAAAGTTTTTATTAATAGTTATTGGCATGAAACAAGTAATATCGTTATATGGGCAAGTTAGGATTAGGGTTAGGGTTAGGGTTAGTGTAAACGTAGGAGTTTCACATGTTGGCCGGTCATAATTCAGGAAGGGGACATTTTGTATTCAGCACCGTCCTATTCCGGAAGACATGCGCACGGGGTAACTGCCGTGCCTCTACACCACCTGCTTGCCCAGAGGCGGTCTTTTCGAATCAGTCAACATGGGAGTCGGACGTTTGTTCTGCTTGTGATAGACGTTGGCTCTGGGGCAAGTTGCTTGGCAAAAATAGAGGTAAGCAACGCATAGTTTTCTAAACCTATTTGAATTTTTACCCTTTTATAATTTGCTTTGTTTTATCTTAGAATTTGTTTGCAAGACTTGTTTATTTTCATGTATTTCCAGTTTTACGGTGAAAAGATGTTATAGTTCAGCGTTGGCAACGTGCGTGCAAATAAATACATATTCATCAGTGTAATTCGTGTCCGAGATCTTTGCTCCAGTTTGCTTGCTGTTACAGTTAGGGTTAGGGTTAAGTAATGTCGTTATATAGACAGGTTTTCGACAAGAAATAACGCTCTATAATAGATACACCAGTCTCTTAATTCCTTGTCAAACAAGTCCTTCTTTCTCAGTTCGTGGTTTTGTGGTAAACTCAGTAGTATAAGGAAGAGGTAATGCCTGGGATGATAGTCATATAACAACAGAACAGATACTGCACTGTATTATTTTGATAATACGGACTACTGCTCTCATCTGGGATGCTATTCTCGCAACGTTTCGATCGATGTAACCTCCAACCTTCTTCAGGTGCATCGGACTCGGGAATCTGTACAAAATTTCAAACGGAACCCTTTATGTATTTATTTATTAATTTATTCCGCGTGGTTACTAGCTCTTGTTCCATCAGCCATGCTTGGTAGAAGTATTACGTAATTCGTTATTGTATTCTTAGTATCGCCCGTACTGAAGAGTGAGCCTTCAAGCTGACCCCGTTCGAAATTCAGTAAAGATGCCCGACTTCGATATAACAGTCTTCAAGGAGGTCGGTGGTTACATCGGCCGAAACGTTGTGAGAATAACATCACATATGAGAACAGTAGTCCAAATAATACAAATAATATAAATTGCAAATCTTCATCTAAAAAATTGCGAAACAGATACTACACTACCCGCTTCCCCTTCAAAAAACGTGAAGCGTACATGGGAAATACTATAATCTGACACACCCCTCAGCAAAATATCACCCAAGTACCATCATTAGTTGAGACCATAGAAATCTAAATTTTCCACATCCACTTACTATGCCCGTGTCGTGACAGCCAGGACACGTAGCTTTCTTCTAAGCTTAATTGGAAAATTTAAACTCTATCTAATTTTTTACTCCATGTGGAAATTTACCAAACTAATATTATCGTTACGCATCCGTTTCTAATATTGCTGCAAACGAAAGAAGCAGCGCGTACTGAAAATCTAGAGATACTTGTCCCCCCTGATACCTCAGAGAACATCACATGGTTTTACCAGTGAGCGATCAGTGTTAATAACTCGTGTGAGAACACCTAGTGAGTACAAAAAAGAAACGCAGTGAAAGGACGGATAATCTTGAGAGTTGAACATAAACTAAAGTTCGTTTTAAAGGCCCGTAAAAAAAACAAGACTTTCGATAAAGTTTTCTTCCACTGAAAAATGACGTTTATGCGATCAACCTGCACTCAAAAAATGTATTTTTATTTTTTATTTTTCAAATCATTTGAGTTTAAAAATCAAAATTAAAAAATCTAAAATATTAACATGACAAAACAAAGTTTGAAAAATACACAAAATATTTTTTCCGGCATTTTTTTTTTTTTTCATTTTTTGAGTCGATGTTTCATATATTTTACTGCTTCCACGTCGCATCGCTCGTGTTTTTTATTTAAATTTTGATATTCTTTAATAAAAAATATTTTTTTTATTAAACATATTTTTTCCAGGAATAAATCATGAGAAACTTTGAGTTTAAACTTCGACAAGGCTGGCAATGGAAGTAACAGCAATCCGTTCTAATATTCGCATATTAAGATTATTTGGATAACTGCGGGTTTTTTTAGGCGGGTGGTGTCAGTTTATTGGATTGGGGCAGTTTCGGTTCCCTTCGGCTCGTTTGATGTGCTTTTTATTTCGACTTACCTAAAGTTGGTTAGCGTTAATTTTCTATGTAGACTGGTTTCCGCATTCAAGGATTTTCTTTGAAAGAGCAACAGTGAATGGTGACACGTACTTCGACATGCTGGAAAACTGTTTAATTAAGTTGAGTATTTATTTACCTCCTCTCCAGGCGGTTAGGCACAAGGCCAGTTTTATCTTACTCCCACAAGTAAGATGTGACCCAAGGTCGGGTCGGGAAAGTGGGGTTTGAAAAGCCAGCGCCCGAGAAAGTGAGCAATCTGGCATTAAAAAATTGC
>OY744541.1:89366169-89368669 GCA_963556195.1 Sepiola atlantica
TATATATATATATATATATATATATATATATTATATAAACATTTAAATCGGCTTACGCCACTGCAATTACGTTTAAGCAACCCAATGCTTCGTCTTAGCCGAAAAATGATAATCTATTTATTTACGAATCATTTTTTTAATAATTATTCATTTCTCGGCTCCGACGAAGCATTAAGTTGCTGAAACGTAATTGAATTTACGTAAGCCGAGTAAAAGGTTTATATAATACATATTTATAAAGCTCTACCTAGTATTGAGCACTTTTGAAAAATATCAGTTTTAAGTTCTATGTTAATATATTTGAACTTGTTTAATTTATATCTTATATATATATATATATACATATATATATATATATATATATATATACATATATATATATATATATATATATATATATATATATATATATATATATATATATATATATACATATATATACGTTCAATTCATATAGAATCGATCTAGCAGAAGCGTTAGAAATGTTATAAAAACCTGGTCTCGGCACAATCGTGTTATCATGGCATAGGATTAAACATGATTCTATGAGCTGTCGAAGTTTAGAATCGTGAATATGTTTTATGGAAATTGCCGTCTGTGTATTGAATTGATGCCCAAAAGAAATCATGTGGGTGCATATGAAATGAACTTAAGTCGTTACGACAACGGTTAACTTTTAACCCTTGTTCTTCTTTCTCCTCCTCCTCCTCCTCCTCTGCCTCCCCCTCCTCCTTTGTTTTAATTGCTTCGTCAGCAGTTTCAAAGTACTACTAATTCTGGCATACGCATGCCGTTTTCAATCAGCGTTCAGCAGTCAATTGTTGATTTTCTCTCTTTCTTCTTCTTCTTCTTCTTCTTCTTCTTCTTCTTCTTCTTCTTCTTCTTCAATTAGCGTTCTAAAGCCAATAGCTGATTTTTCCTTTTTCTTCTTCTTCTTCTTCTTCTTCTTCTTCTTCTTCTTCTTCTTCTTCTTCTTCTTCTTCTTCTTCTTCTTCTTCTTCTTTCCCTTTTTTAACATTTACCGCTTTCTTTCTCCCTCTTTGTTGTTTATTGCATGTGACTATTTCTTCCAATCGCATTCTTTGTATAAATTTAGAAAACTTTTCCGTTTTTAATTAAAATTCACAAACCGATTGAGAATGGTCGTATTTA
This sequence comes from Sepiola atlantica, assembly GCA_963556195.1. Classification (NCBI taxonomy): domain Eukaryota; kingdom Metazoa; phylum Mollusca; class Cephalopoda; order Sepiida; family Sepiolidae; genus Sepiola; species Sepiola atlantica. The sequence goes on from OY744541.1 coordinate 89,367,322, forward strand.
GACGACTGAAATATTTCGGAGAACTATACAAAATGAGTTTTTGAGTTTATTTTTGCTAGTTGTTGAATTGCTTATCCTTTATTCCATTTTTATTTTTTTTCCATTTTATTCCATTGTTTCGTTTTCTTCATATATATATATATATATATATATATATATATATATATATATATATATATATATATATATATATATATATATATATATATATATGAGGAGAGTGAGATAGATAGAAAGATAGATAGATATGAAAATCCAGATTGGGATAGATAAACTATGTATATATAAAAATATATCTCAGTGCGATCATATATATATATATATATATATATATATATATATATATATATATATATATATATATATGAGAAGAGTAAGATAGATAGATAGATAGATAGATAGATAGATAGATAGATATGAAAATCCAAACAGATTGGGATAGATAGACTATGCATATACATAATATATATATATATCTCAGTGCTATCATATATATATATATATATATATATATATATATATATATATATATATATATATATATATATATATATATATATATATATGGTCGCATTGAGATCTATCGATAGATATGAACAGACTGTTATAAATTGATAGATTTATTAAAAAAATGTGCAAAATACCCAAAGTAAATTGGATGCAACTATTGATAAATATTGAATTACGGCCCAACAAAAAAAAAGAAAAGTGTACATGATTTTTTTAATATTTACTGATATAGCACATATTAAATGATAATTTCAATATATTCTTCTAAACACACTTATATATATATATATATATATATATATATATATATATATATATATATATATATATATATATATATATATATTGTTTAATATAACAGGCAACTTATGGCTTAATATTCTTTCGTAGATCCTTTCCATTGTCCGAATGAGAATCTTAGTTTCGCAGGGGAATTGGCTGATGAATCTGCTATAGTTTTCATTTGTGTCCCAAGTACTTTCAGACCCATCCGGGTCCATCTTCAGGGGAATTATGTGAATCAGGTAAATACCACGTGTTCGTATTATAGATTGTTTTGGCGGGAATTATATAAGTATGAAACTATAGTTAGAATTATAGACATTTTAATATATTATTGCTGGTATTGAAGTTAATTCTGTTAATTACGTTTTTTTTAATTATATATATGGCTTCTAATATATCGAGTTTTTGTTTGTTAGTACTATATTCTAATTGTTCTTGGCCTTTTGGCTAAGATCAAAGTGTAGTATCTGTTCCGATGGATACTGCACCCCATAGACTGGTATTGTCTTGGCCTTCGGGGCTTGATTTACGCCGGTCTATGGGACGGTCCTGT
>OY744541.1:89373669-89378669 GCA_963556195.1 Sepiola atlantica
CGATGAATCCGGTTGCTTGACCATGCCAGGCGAATGGGCGATGGGAGGACCTTAAATGATATTCTATACGGCGAGCTCGCAACCGTCTCCAGGCCAGCAGGAAGACCTGCCCTATGCTACAAGGATGTCTTGAAGCGAGACATGAGGACAGGTGGTATTGAACCAGTAGACTGGGAGTCCGTGGCTGAAGAAAAGCTATGAAGACATGCTACAAAATGATGTGAGAGGATAGACCAGCCGTGGGGGAAGAGAAGAAAGCACTGACAAGTTCTAAGTGACCAATTTCCCGATTAGAAACTTAGACAATACTAATAATAATCAGCTAAAAAAGTCCCACTACATAAATCTATTCAACTGTAACCAAATGCATCCGAACTTTACATCGGATGAAAATGCTTTTAAAATATAATATCTCCCATCAACTGTAATAATAAAACAAGATTCATCTTACATTATAAAAAACTTAGACAATACTAATAATAATCAGCTAAATAATTAGCACTACATAAATCTATTCAACTGTAACCAAATGCATCCGAACTTTAAATCGGATGAAAAGGCTTTTAAAATATAATATCTCCCATCAACTGTAATAATAACACAAGATTCATCTTACATTATAAATAAAATCAAAACATCAAACAGCGTATTTTTAAAAAATAGCAATTCTCAGACCGCAAAGCACATCAGGAAGAACCAATGTAATATAACGTTTTCAATGGGAGAATGAATCTTTGACAATCATAATAACACTAATAGTTACATCGGTCCTACCTTAAAATGATTGTTTCAATAGACGTGATGAATGCGTCATTGTTAGGGTAAATGAGTACACCTAAAAACGGAATTTTATGAATATAAAACTCATAAGCGAATGTAAGTACGAAGTTATTTAAAAAAAAATGTCTTGTAGTTTTTTTTTTATCTCATCGTCATATGTAGCCAATAACGTTTGTATAAATAAAGGAATGTATACTACAATACAGCTCTACTTGTTATTGAGCACTTTTTATAAACACTCGAATTTCCTTTGGTTAACATCTAAGAAACAACAATATATACAATTACATAAAAATACATTAAATATTGCGATTATAAAAATTATACATATTTTTGGACTATAGACATCAATATCGAAGGTTCGATCCTTGTCTAAGTTAGCCATGCTGATGACGGCTGTGAGCCAGAAACACGTGTCCATGGATTACTTTTTTGTACGTATAATAAAATTAATAAAAATATATATATTAACGAGAAATACGTCCTATAATTTTAAGGGCGACTAATAATGCAATTTTCTGCATCTTAATAACTCACGGAGTGAAACAATCGAAATAGTAGTAGTAAGCAAAAACAACGAACGCTGCAATCACCAATAAAAATAATTAGATAAAATACACACATATATATATGTATATATATATATAAACTTGAACTATATACCTGCATTAAATAGTGAATCCATAACAAAACTCTCAGAACCAAACACTACCTACATCTATGTCAACTGCAGCAGAGTCTGTCGATCCCGGATAGGCTTGCACAGTCACAGCAGACGCTTCAATTCAGCAACGGACTTATCTAAGGCGCATAACTCTATTATCTCCTGAGATAGACGGATGCTAAAAATATATAAGATTCACTCCTAAACTTATTAATAGATCATTATGAATTGTGGAACACAGCTACCAGGCGTAAGTGTAGCTAATGCGGGCTATAATTGGTTTAACGTTGTTTTATGCAAAGGGGGATAGACGATTTTCGTGGAAATTCAGATATCTCTGATTTTAGTGAAATTTTAACGATAAACATTATCAATTCACAATTATTTCCTAAATTTCAACTTTTTGTATTTTAAAGCATTTTATGTGGCATTATAGTGAAATGATGAAAAATATATAATTTGATAATTTACAAGCCTAATAAATCAGCAAGGGTCCAAAAGAAAATAATAAACTGCCCTTATGTCCATAGATTTTCAAAGAATAACTCTTCTCTTCAGAAGGAAAAAAATAATAAAATTACTAATTATTGGTAGGAATTAATTTGAAAATTTGTAACTAAAATTTTTCTAAGGCATCCTTAGAGCAAAAATAAGTTCAAGGAATGCTATAAAAATGAGCAGAAATGGGGGGGGGGTATCGCTCCAGACAATGCATGAAGCCACTTGATGTAAGTCGCTAAAAAATCACCACTTCAAGGTCAAAAACAAGCTAACGATACGTGTTAGATGGATAGATTCCGACCCAAAAAACAGCAATTCTTCCCCCTTTGCCAGAAAAATCGTTCATAGAATGTGAGGACAAAATAAGGGAAGCGAGAGTTACGAGGCTGCCGAAAGTAACCCCAAGGTCCACTTTCTACTCTCCTTTGTTAGATAGATAGATTCCAACCAAGAAAACAGCAATTCTTCTCCCTTTGTCAGAAACATTGCTCACGAAATGTGAGGACTAAAGGACAAAATAAGGGAAGCGAGAGTTACGAGGCTGCCGAAAGTAAACCTAAGGTCACTTTCTACTCTCCTTTGTTAGATAGATAGATTCCAACCAAGAAAACAGCAATTCTTCTCCCTTTGTCAGAAACATCGCTCATGGAATGTGAGGACTAAAAGACAAAATAAGGGAAGCGAGAGTTACGAGGCTCCCGAAAGTTATGAAGATATTGAAAAATTTTATTTTAATTTCCTATTGAGCCGTGAAGCGATTTATTCCAATACAAACAAAAGCCATGATGTTTCTACTCCTATACTGACTTTTCACAGACTTCTAGCTTTTGTGATCGTCGGAGCACATTCCATTGAAGTACTTGTAAAACCAGCAAAGGGATGAAATATTGCGGCGATGGGGCTTGGTAGACAGTGTGATACCTATTATATTAGAGGCTCTTTTTTGGGCCCTGTTTTAGAGTAGTTGATTGGTGTACCATCCCTCGGAGATTATGTATAGAAACATTCTTTATTGAAGTACCAGTAATTTCTATATTAAGTAGCACCGTTTGCTATGACTTATATACCATCTAAATTTGAAAGATTTATTAAACAAATAAATACCTGATGCGGAAACCTTATAAAACGCACCCGAAAATACTTAAATAAAGAATTCAAAGTACAACAGAAACTTAATAATAACATGATTTATCATGGGTTTTATTTAAACCGAATGACTTTATTTCTAGTCTCTGAATAGCCCTTGAGAGTATGTATAATTTTTCAGATGATGAAATGATTTTTCATGGGTTTGATTTAAACCGAATGACTTTATTTCTATTCTCTGAAGAGCCCTTGAGAGAATGTATAATTTTTCAAATGATGAAATGATTTATCATGGGTTTGATTCAAACCGAATGCCTTTATTTCTAATCTGTGAAGAGCCCTTGAGAGACTGTATAATTTTTCAAATGATAAAATGATTACTATAAATATAAACTATTCTGATCAATTGAAAAATCTTAAACTAATTAAGTAGACTTCAAAATGACATGTAAAAAAAAGTTTTAAAAATAGTTTAATGAGTATAAGGGAGCACACCGCTTAAGAAAAAATACACCATTAATCTCTCTTAAATTACAAAATGCAAATGTACTAAGTTTTAGAAATTAAAAAGGTGGAATTACGACGTCAGATAACTAGTAACGACCGGATATCACGGACCGGAAATTCCATGAATTACATTTCTAAACAACATCGTCACAATCGACAAAATCATTTATCATGGGTGTGATTTAAATCGAATGACTTTATTTCTAATCTCTGAAGAGCCCTTGAGAGAATGTATAATTTTTAAAATAAAAACAACACATTCTAACGTTACAGGCCAAACAGCTACATGGAAAGGAAAATAATAGAATTTTCAGCTCAAGTTGGTAAATTTTTTATTAAGATCAAAAGCTATTGAACTGTTTTGCGATTTCAAAGGTTTGTAATTTGATAAGTTAACTTTTAGTTGATCGTGTCGTAAAAAATATAATTTAATAAATAAAACGGGGATGGCATTACGGATTTGATTAGAAGATTTTGTAGGTCTGACACGTTTAGCGGCCTCTACTTCCTATCTAGGTTTAACAGCGTAAAACTGACTGTCTGGGCGAGTTGACCAATTCATCGTCCAAGCTGCTGCTGATTTTATTAATTAGTTTGTGAGAGAATGATTATCTCTTAGATCTCTATTTTCTGTTTCTTTTGTACCCATTGCAAGATTTTGGTTTTCATTGCTATCTTTCGGCCCTGACGAAGCATATGGCTTGCCGAAACGTAATTGCATTTGCGTAGGCCATTCTAACTCTTTATATAATGTACATTTATATATATATATATCTATATCTATCTATATTTGTATGAAGATTCATAAGAATATTGTTTGTTCTGTAAATAATTCCTTATTCTATTCCATATGACGTTTGGGTATATTATGTACCCATTTCTCAAGTAATGCAAAAGCCAAGTTCTTCTTCTTTCGTGTGAATTTTTTTTTTTCGATTTTTCACCGATTATCAACGGTTCCCGTGCAATGCTCATGAACAGCCATTTTGTTTTTCGTTCTAACTTTTTCTTCTTTCAGATGATTCTGGTGTTGGCATTAGTTTCCCCGATGTTTTTCTGGTTAGATCGGGTACTTACGGGAAGGACCACGAGAAGGTTGCCTAAGTGAAAGTGGTACTGTGGATTCGAACTTGGAACACCCGGGTCTTCAGTCCGTGTCGTTGTCCACTTAACCACCGTCACCTCCCAAGATGTATGTAACATCTATACTTCCTTGGTGCGTTCGAACGATGAATACATCGTTTCCCAGACAACTGCAATGAAGACAACCGGCTTCTTACACACAATGAAATATGGATGTCATCAAATAATGTTCGTTGTCACAAGTGGAAATAAATATTGAAGAAAGCAAGGAAACGAGTCAAGTTGAAAGGCAGAAGGATTTGGAATTATATATGTATGATATCAGCACAAGGCGACTGGTCATCATGTCAGCAAATTAGACGGACATGTCAATTATCGG
>OY744541.1:89388669-89396169 GCA_963556195.1 Sepiola atlantica
ATATATATAATAAATGTATATATATACATATATAATGAATGTTATATATATAATATATATATATATATATATATATATATATAATGTATTTTTATGTGATTATTTTTATTGGTGATTGCAGCGTTCGTTGTTTTCTTGCTTACTATTATTTCGATTGTCTCACTTTCTAAGTGATTAAGATGCAGAACATTGCATTATTAGTCGCCCTCAACTTCATAGGTCGTATTTTCCCGTTAAAATATATTTTTGTTTATTTTATACGTACATAAAGTAATCCATGGACACGTGTTTCTGGCTCACAGCCGTCATCAGCATGGCTAACTTACACAGAGATCGAACCTTCGATATTGATGTCTTTAGTCCAGTGTTTTACCATCGGACGAAGACGCTCCGTCTAGAAATATGTACGATTTGTATCACCTAAATATTTAATGTATTTTTATGTGCTTATTTTTTAACCCTGGACTATAGACATCAATATCGAAGCATCGATCCCTGTGTAAGTTAGCCATGTTGATGGCGGCTGTGAGCCAGAAACACGTGTCCATGGATTACTTTCATAAATGAATATATATATATATATATATATATATATATATATATATATATATATACATTGATGTATACATGTATCTCTATCTCTCTCTCTCTCTCTCTCTCTCTCTCTCTCTCTATATATATATATATATATATATATATATATATATATATATATATATATATATATATAAATTACTCGTTAATAAAACATATTCATGTCAGCGTCTGTCATGAGTGACATGTACGTCGGAGTACGCGGAGTGATTTACAGCAAGATTAATATTAAAATAAGACAATCTATGTTTCTATGTTTCACAATTACAGAAAACATCTCAAGAACCTGACGTCATCTCTTTCAGAAATCACGTATAAATAATAATGGTATAATGTTATCAAACCCTAACCTTAACCCTAACCCTAACTATATTGCTAACCCTAACTCTACCCCTAACGTCATCTCTTTCATAAATCACTTATAAATAATAATTGTATAAGCTATGGCTGAAACAAATATAGAGTCAATGATATGCATAAATTTGCTGTCTAGATTCGGTTTGGTTCCGTTTCGGTATTCATATCAGAATCAATGTTTTTGTGAAGCTGCTTTATATATATATATATATATATATATATATATATATATATATATATATATATATATACAGTGTGATTCATAAGTCAGTTAGATATTTATTTTTGAAATTCTAAAGTTGAAAAATACAGTAATACAAAACAGAAAATTTATTCAACAAATTCATTTATGGGAGTTTAAAATTGCAGCAAATTTTCAAAATTCCCACCTTCGTTCTGCATGCATAGCTCTATTCGTTTTTGCAATGAATTTACGACTCTTTGTAGCATATTTGATTGATTAGTAAATAAATATATATAGAAACAAATATATAAACGAACAAATTTAAAATAACAAATAGCAGTAATTAGAGAGTAAGATAACAATTATCAAAAGTTCATAGTATGTTTGTGCTTCATATGGTAATCATTTTAGATAGCTAAGTGAAGTGACTTATGAATCACCCTGTATGTATATATATATATATATATATATATATATATATATATATATATATATATATATATATATATATATATATATATATATATATATAATCCGAGCATGGTATAGATCCACAGGGTATAAATCCAGGGGAGTTGAACCGGGTTTATGAGAGTGCTCAATAAAAATATAGAGCAGAAATATTAATATAAATGATGATTTATTTCATTTTGACTACAAAATTGATTTTGTTTCACGAGAGCAGTTTGAGGGGCTCACGATATTCAGGCTTGAAATAAAATTCATTTCAAGGCCAGAGGATCGGGGTTCTCTCAAACTGCTCTCATTAAACAAAATCAATTTTATAGTCAAATTGAAATAAATTATCATTTATATATATATATATATATATATATATATATATATATATATATATATAATATATATATATATATATATTATAATATGCAAACATTGTTAAAAATAATAGAATCTGTCTGTTTTTATATACCTTTTTTATTTCTTCATTTTATTTCATGGGCTTTTTTGTATTAAAATTTAAAAAGTTAATAAATGTTCCATGGGTTTCACAGGTTTCACGAACGTTTTCAATTCTTTGGCGAATCCTCCTCAAGTGTCAAAAGCAAGTGAACAAAAGAGCTGGAGAACGAAGAGAATTTTCAAAAAGACGGCGGAGAAACGCGCATAGAACGTTTTCCGCATTGTTCCAGAAAAGTCGTTGACGATTGAAAATTCATATATGTAATGTGTAACTTTTTTTTTTATTCCGAGTATGGTTATAGAGAAGTGTTTTAAGGATTATTAGTGATGTAGGAAGCATAAAAACGATGTTGTTTTTGTAAATATTATATTTTATTCTGATATTTCGAGCAGTCCTCCGTTCTTTGTCTCTCTCTCTCTCTCCTGTCTCTCTCTCTCCCTCTCTCTCTCTCTCTCTCTCTGTTTCTCTCTACCCCTTTCTCGGGTTCGTTAAGTTCTCTAGTCTGTCATGATGTTTACGCAGTAATCGGCATAATATGACTTAATTTCTCCGTACCACATAAAAAATTCTATGGCCGTGAGGAGTCACATGTGGCCTCTGCGAATACATGAAGTAAAATACTGTTTTATTTTTAAATTCCCGAAACAGTTTTCATTGGTAAAACAACTGATGAGTCCTTAAATAATGTTAAAACTAGCCGTAAATTCTTGGAAGCAAACTAATATAGTGACTGTAAAAAGTAAATTGACTTACGAGAAAAGTGATTTTCCACCGAACGACTTGGGACTAAAAGTGTGGGGGTGGGGGTGGTGGTGTTGGGTCATATAGTTTTAATGGTTAGAAACCTTCCCCGTTTATATATATATATATATATATATATATATATATATATATATATATATATATATATATATATATATATATATATATATATATATATATATATATATATATATATATATATATATATATATATATATATATATATATATATATATATATATATATATATTATATATATATATATATATAGACTACTATATCCCCCCCCCATACTATACCAGCACGGAAAGTCTTAGCCATCCGGCTCTCTTCAGCTTCAGAAGCTGAAGAGAGCCGGATGGCTAAGACTTTCCGAGCTTTAAACCGACGGTACGAATGTTGTACTAATTTTTCTGTACCAATATATATATATATATATATATATATATATATATATATATATATATATATATATAGTGAATGCTTTTATTCAAACATGTACAAGGTCTGCTACACTGGCATGTCGATGTTATCGATCTACAGCTCTCAAGAGCTGAGGTCTCATCAGGCAGAAAATTGTTTTTTGATTCAACTGGTTGCTGAATTCCAGGGAGAATGAAGTCAAGCAAAAAAGAAGAGGAGAAAGAAATAAAAGTCATGTGACCGATTTTAAAATATGATTGCCGTTAGAAATTACTATTTTCTTATTTTTATCTTTTATATATTTTATATATATATATCCAACGCTGAGCTGGGGTAGAAAGGGGGGGGGGCGAGGAAAAGAAAAAAGAAAAGAGAAGGGGAAAGAGATATAATTGCTGTCAGAAAAGTTTAATTTACAGCTATTTATATTTTTATTTTGTATTTTTATTCAACGCTTAGTTAGGGTGGGGGGGGGGGGGGGGTTGGAAGAAAAAGAAAGAGAAAGGGGTTGAGGGGTGTTAGGGGTGGATGTCTATAGCCATTTAGGATTTGTTGCGGGAATGGTTTTGAGTTAAATTCATATTTATTTTTTATTTATTTTTTTTTAATTTTTATTCAGCGCTGGGCTGGATAAATAGGGGGGTCGGGGGGAGATTAAACAAGAGCGAAAGAGAAGATGAAGAAAGAGGGGGAGGGGGGTTTCAAATTTGTCGTGTCTGCTTCCTGTCAATGCAGACATATAACAATTACATGACACCCAGCTTACGGGGATATTTTAGTTTAGACTCATTGATGGATTTATGGCCTTATTGTTAATAAATTATGTTGTTATATTTTGATCAATTGGCATTTAATTTTGATTATTTTGATGGATAGTTAAATGTATTTTAAATAATATTTATCAGTTAATTAATAAAACATAATGGTAATTGTCTTTATTTTTAGTAAGATTCATATATGGATTATTGGCAGTAATATTAGTAGGTTAGTTCTAGGTACTAATGAGTTAAAATATATTGGGAATTATTCTTGGTAAGGATCGTATATAAGTTTATGACATTGATATTGATGGATTATACTATTATATTTAGTTTTAATTATTTTGGAGTATGAATAAATGTATTTCGATTATAAATAATAAAATAAAATCGGTCACATGACTTTTATTTCTTTCTCCTCTTCTTTTTTGCTTGACTTCATTCTCCCTGGAATTCAGCAACCAGTTGAATCAAAAAACAATTTTCTGCCTGATGAGACCTCAGCTCTTGAGAGCTGTAGATCGATAACATCGACATGCCAGTGTAGCAGACCTTGTACATGTTTGAATAAAAGCATTCACAATACAGCTCTATATTTTTATTGAGCACTCTTTTATAAACCCGGTTTGATTCCCTTTGGATTTCTACCCTGTGGATTTTTACCCTACCTGGATTACTATATATATATATATATATATATATATATATATATATATATATATATATATATATATATTAAAGTGAAATATTGTGAAAATCAACAATCGTGCAATTTAAAATGAAAAATTCATTTATTTAATTTTTTTTTTTTTGCAAGCTTTCGTTACAACCTTGTCAGGCGAGACTGTCTAATAGTTTTTCTATTTTTTTCCTCCTCATTTTGATGGTATTAACCCTGAGGGGTCGAATCACGATACGAGCAGAAAGACGTCAAGTTCTTAAGACGTTAGGATTAAGTGTAGTCCTGGCGATGTTATGCGCAGATTGGCGCTTTTTTTAAGTAAGGAAATCAACATCTTTGAAGCACGGATTAGAATGTATTAAAGTGAAATATTTTGAAAATCAACAATCGTGCAATTTTAAATGAAGAATTCATTTATTTAATTTTATTTTTTTTGCAAGCTTTCGTTGTAGAACAACCTTTTCAGGCTAGACTGTCTCTTTATATATATATATATATATATATATATATATATATATATAGTTGTCGACCGTAGTCGAGGGCAACCCAAAAGCTCCCTTTCTAATTAGCTACTACTTAGGTGTAAGGAGGGTGGCACTTGTCCTACATTGTAGTCAATGAGGCTCCACATCTTTTATGACCTCGACCTTTGACCCTGACCTTATGCAGTCTAATGGCTGACTTGTGTTCTTGTTTAATATGTTGTTACTGTAAAATATGACTCTATATAACCATTTTTCTTGCAAGATCTTCAGTAAAAGACCCATAATTATACCCAGGAGGCCTCCAGAGCATTGCTTAAATTATAATTATCCCTTCATTGTAGGTTTCGCTACCCCCCCATAGTCGATACATTGACTGTACTTGAAACCGACATGATTTTATGAGTTGTTACTTACAAATACGTCACGACTTACCAAGGCCAAAATCCACTCGAGGATAAGGGTTAATAAGATAGATGGCTGTCAGTTTAATGATGAAGAATATTATGAGAGGATTGAAAATGATGAAAGGAATTAATAAAATCTGATTACTTATGAGGACGAGTTATGGCAATTATTTGTAGACATTGTATCTGGAAATGAGTATGTTGTAGTCTACAGGGAAGCAATCCCGTGATAATGTGTTCCTTTTTTTAAAGAGGGGACGTTTAATATACAAACAGGCGCACGGGTTTATTTACAACCAATGCATTAACATGTCTCAGATGAAGTCCGTAAGAGAAGACGGAGAAGGCGGGAAAACTGAAACGCGTCGCAAGAGGCGGAGTTGAAAAAGCAACAACGACGTCGGTCGACCAAAGATCAAGAAGCGGCGGCCATTTTGTGGCAACGAAATCAGCAATCATTGGCCGTCAACGAACCGCCCTTTTAAGGGTCTTCCAAAACCAGGATCAGGAAAATATAGGGTGGGGTTTAATAGTGAAGTGGGATGATGGGACGAGAGGCGAGAGGCGGACACGCAAGTATGCAGGGCCAAAAAGTAAGAAGCAAATACAACTGGATGATAATCAAAAAGATGAAGAAAGACGAATATGGCCAAAGATGGAGAGATGAAAGAAAAAACTGTATTTAAAAAGAAAAGAAGTTGATGAAAAAAATAAATTTTTATATTAAAAAAATTGTGTGACAATTTTTCGTGTGTCTGTGGTGTGTTTCTCGTGTCAATGTAACTTTGATAACATTGAATTATTTTTGTTTTCATTTAACCGAATATTGATTTAAATTTTTTTTTAAGCAATAGCGTAAAATAGATGGAATTTGAAAATGAAAAAAATGATTTAAATACGTAATTAAATCAACCACCATGCATTTCGGTTACTTCGTAAACAAGTCAGTTATTTTAATAATTTGTTAAAAGATATAAAAGTAGAATCAATTACTCCGTACCCCTTCGAAATTTTAAAGGAATTTGGAAGCATTTAAACTGTCAAGTGTTAATTCATATTTTCTTCTGGTTTCTTAGCAAAATATCATTTAGTTAAAATTTTAAGATAGTAAAATATTTGCATCCAATAATTTTATAAATACAGGTTAAAAACAATGTTTATACCGTAACCACAATTAGTTATTGTTTAACCCTAACCCTAACCTAACCCTAACCTAACCCTAACCTTAACCTAACCTAACCCTAATCCGTAACCAAAATTAGCTATTATTTTATAATAATTTAGTTAAATTAATAATTTGGTGCTGATATCGAGTATGTACGAGTTTCCGGGAACTTCGCGCCGGTAGCGTTCGGGCATGTTACGTAAATACCCGAGAGATGCCGATGCGATTAGCCAATCAGCTGTCAGCTGTCAGACGATAAATTTCCCAATCAATATAAAAATTGATTAAAGCCAGAAGAGTGGAAGAATATTTTTAAGGAGGTCTGCAAAGAGCATTTGTTACGAAATCCTGACGATTCCCCCCAGGGATGAAACACGGGAGCCTCTGTGTAGCTTGATTGCCATATATATTTTCATTGCTTACTATATATATATATATATATATATATGTATATATATACATATACATGATGGACTCTCCCGTCGATTTCGACGTATCAGTGCCCCGCCAGGGGCTGCCCGCGTGTGAATTTGTAATTGCAAGGGTTGCGCAATCTCCAACAACAGCTCTCCTGAGTCGACATTGCTTGATTCCAATGGCAAGTAGTAATACAGGACGACTGGAAACAATGCCGAGATAAGCAGAGAGCACATACATCACCTGGTATTCCTAAATGGTCACCCATTTAGTACTGGCCAGGCTCGACGCCGCTTAACTTCGGTGATCTAACCGGTGTGTCAACGTGATTGCGCCGTATATCGTGA
>OY744541.1:89398669-89403669 GCA_963556195.1 Sepiola atlantica
AAGGGGAGGCAAAGCCTGGGAGGGTGGACCTCCTAGAACTGCACAGGACAGGCGTGCAGTATCCATCGGAACAGATACCACACTTTGATCTTAGCCAAAAGGCCAAGAAGCCCAATTGGGAAATTGACTACTTAGTTTTAATCATGAATGTTCAACCATTTTTGTTTTAGCGCTGTACAATGATATCGGGAGGGGGCACTTTGGTGATCATCTGATCAGTAGGAGGTGTGATCCTGGACCGGCTTTACTGATAGCTGTAAAGGGAATCATGTCAATCCCAACGAGATAAGTTCGTTATTGAGGAGAACAAAGAACGAACTTTACTCGGCGTAAGTGTCTGTGGAATATCCTGTTGACCAGCGTAAAAAACAGACATCAAAACGAAGCAAAGAATAAAAGGAGTGAATAGGAAATCGTCAAGGTACGTGAGCAGAAATTAAATTTGGGAAGAATAAATAGAACGAACCCGATTTCTTTGAAACATGTCAGCTGTTTGACTACTTACTATATAGGTCTTATTAATATATATATATATATATATATATATATATATATATATATATATATATATATATATATATATATATATTAGTACTTCATGTACCCACATAAAATATTATTATTCGGCTTGCTAGTTATGTAATCATCGCCTCTTCACTAGGTTCGAATATAGCACGTCTGCGTCTAACGAGATTCATGCGCGATGAATCGTCTTGGCGCTACAACCGTATCATATGATCAACAGAACACTTCAGTTCGAGATGTGATCCTGCAATTATCTGCCGGGCCGACCGCAAGAAAATCGACGAACTCCAGGATGAAGTTTATTTCGTCTTGTCGACATTCACTCACGGACTGATTGTCGGTGGCTTATCTTCAACTGGTATGACGTATATATATATATATATATATATATATATATATATATATATATATATATATATATAACTTCTTTGTAAAATGGTAGGAAAAATCCCAGCAGAGTGCTCGATTAATTAAGAATTAAAGTTAAAAATTAAGAGCATAATATTTATTTATTCTGGTACAGAAAAATTAGTACAACATTCGTACCGTCGGTTTCAAGCACGGAAGGTCTTACCCATCCGGCTCTCTTCAGCTTCTGAATATATATATATTTGTATAATTGGGCAGCGTTCCCTCCCTGAAACATGTTTGATTAAACAGGAGTGTCAACTTCTGCTTATTCAGCTTCTGATCCGTTTTTTCTGGTCTTCGTACGACGGATTTGATGCTATAATCCATGGAGTGTAAAAAATCTCCGCATTTTGTGCGAACGTTTTCGACCAACATCGGTCGTCGTCAGGCGGTTGCAAAATGAAATAAATTGGTGAATCTATCAAGAGGGCGCTCTTTTAAATTATTTCAAAAGCACTTCAATACACCTACGGAGATCAAAAGCTGATCAAGCAGAAGTTGGCACTCCTGTTTAATCAAATATGTATAAGGGAGAGAATGCTGCCCAATTATATATATATATATATATATATATATATATATATATATATATATAGATAGATATATATATACGTCATTGTTTTAAAAGTACTTTTATGGAATTTGATCTGTCGAAATTACTGAATGTATATCCCAACTAATCAGCAGCAAAATCCCACCCCTTCACTATCGAGGTCCAAGATACTGAACACCTTTCTATTTTAATATCTTCTTTCCTCAGACTATTGCCCTTTCGAATTAACCCCTGCTTCTGTTTTCCTTTTTTTTTTGAATTTTTCTTTTCATTCATTTGCTGGGGACGGAGCATTGTTCCAAATGCCATACGATCACCCTCTATTTCAATACTGTAACCGAGAGCTCTTTTCAAGATTCTGGCTGCTCCCTTGAGTGCAGTTGCTTGGATTTCTCTTGCACTTGGTTCACCAGGTATACTTGTTAAATACTTTTTCAATTTCTTCTTCATGAGTCCAGGTGCTCCTATGATAACTGGAATGATGGAGATCTCTTCCCCGACTGTACCAACATGTAGTAATGTAAATCTAATGGTAAGAAACATCTTGCTTCACAAGTTCCCCTTTAGGATGCTGGACCCTAATCGTAGTAGTGCCTTATGTCTCAGTAGCAATATGCTTTGTTTGCCCCTACCTATACCAGGTGCGGCATTAACCTTGGTCAGGCTGAACCGACTTCATCCGAAAGATGTAGTTTCATGGGAGCATCAACTCCACAAAGTCGCTTTTTTTATGATATTTCACCCCAAACAAGGGTGGACGCCACTGTAGACGTAAGGGGTTACTGAGAATTAGGGGGTAGGTTTAGGGTGTCATTCTAAGTTTTGAGCTGTGCAGCGAGATGTCTGTTTACATTAGTTTTAAACATCTGCATGTCGGTACTGTCGGGGAAACAGGGGGCAGGGAGGTAGTTCCAGAAGCCAGCAGCACGAGGAACAAAGCTATTTGAGTAGAAGGCTCTTCGGCATCTGGGGGCTTCTACATTGAATGGATGGGATTAAGCTGATTGTCGAGTTGGTCTAGTGAATTTACGTCGAGGGGGCACCAGAGTAGCCAATTCATCGGAGCATAATCCATTGAAGTATTTGTAAAACAAGCACAAGGATGCCACATTGCGGTGATGGGACAGGGACTGGAGCTTGGTTGACAGTGAGGGGCACAACTCCGATGACTAAACGAGAACCGTTGTCTCAGCGTGATTATACAGTATTTAAGCGGATTAAGCAATTTGTTGACAGTTTCTTGATGAGACCGTGTGTAACTACAATCGCAGGCACGGATATGCTTTCAAGCGACACTTTTTCGTATTTCTATCTCCAGATCCTTGCATTTGGACAGTTTCTTCAATGTTATAAGGGATACATTGTACGCGTTACAGGGTCCGGCCACTGGTGATCATTCTTACACCTAAGCAAAGAGACACAGACAAAAAAATACGGCAACAGCAAAAAAAGAAAAAAACAAACACGTTTGTGCAGAAAACTCTAAAGGTGGCATTTATTTCAAAGAAATAAATATGCGACCGTTACGAAGAGTTCATGATTCAGTGAGTAGAAAGATGATTGATCGTTACCGTAGAATGGTGATGATGGTTACCCTGCCCGAAGTGTCCTTTAGTCTGTTCCCTGGTGGCTATTGCTTTTTATGTGGTTGCTGTAGAACTTTGGCTGGCTGAAGAAATAAGCTGGACATGATGATGATGATGATGATGATGATGATGATGATGATGATGCTGCTGCTGCTGATGATGATGATGATGATGATGATGATGATGATGATGATGATGATGATGATGCATGGATAGGTTGATAGCTGCTGTATTTGCTATGACGATAGTGATGATTATGGCAATCATTGTTAACATGCTATATATAACGTAGGACAGAGCTGCTGTTGCTGACTGCGTTCGCTGTGGAAGTAAAAATGCTGTTCTGTCCGGCAGGGATTCGGAGAGAAAAGGGAAGGATGGTGCTGTTATTTCTGGATGTTTTCGTACTTGTGAGATGGCGCCGTAATGTCTAGTAAAGATTTCTGGAGCGGATGCTGTCAGCGGAGACGAAAGAGACGGCGTCTCGTCGGGCGTCGATGCCAAAGGAACAGGGCCTCCGAATGGTAAGCTAAAATGAGAAACGCACCCTTTTTATACTACCTTTCCAACTGCTGCTGATACGACGCTTTTGGTGAGATCTGATCGGTCAGCTCGAGTGACAATATGTGCAGAAAGAAAGAAACTGCGTTTTTTTTCTGTCGCACGAGTTAAGGTGTGCAAGGATTAAGCATCCCGTTTTGTTAGGAGTGCCGAGTCGTAAATCAGGTCGGCACGCACTATTCAAGAACAGAGTCTTATAGTGTTTCTATCGATTATCACGCTATCTGAGATTTAATATTCCTCCCAGAGTGTTTGGTAGAATTGCAGAAGATGGTTTACTATGAAAATGGAGATGCTGTCTATGCCATTTTCCGTACTGTTGTTTATTTTCCAAAAACGGAATTATCTCGAAGTGCAAATTATTATTACTCACACCAGCTGTTATCTGTGATGGTTTTACTTGGAATATGAATAACAGTGAGTCTCCATGGAATGTAACAGTATTCTCTGTTATTTTCCATTATTATTAGAAATTACTTGCGTTCTCACACCGGCTGTTATCAGTATTTTGAAGAAATTGAAATAAAAATAGATGAGAAATGATTTAATTACAGAAAAGCCTTTTATAATAAAAATACATTAGGAATTAGTTTTTACGATAAAAAGAATTCATAAGGAATTGAAAATACACTGGGAAAAACTTTTACTAAGAAAATAAATTGGAAGTATTTTTGACTATGAAAATACACCGGAAATATTTTTATGAAAATGACGTCACCATAGACTAACCAATGAGAACGTATTATTTGATTTACCCCAAAATCATCATAGCAAACATTTTGAAAAATGAATTGTTTTTGTAACAATAAATTTGAAGTAAAATGATTTCATGACATTTTTATATTTATACTATTTTCATATGTTTCTTCTTCTTCATCTTCTTCTTCTTCTTCTTCTTCTTCTTCTTTTTCTTCTCCCCAATTTAAATGTTGATCTGAATAAATAAACGTATGATTCGTTGTAGCTTTCATTGATTTCGCTTGGTATTAAATTTGTTTTTAAAAGTTGTCGAAAAGTTTTCGATTCTGGTGGTGTGACGTAACATCCGGTGTTTTCATATCACATCCGGCTCCATTTCCTTCCGCCTGTTAGTTATAAAGAGAATGATTGGTGGATAGATCGATTAACATAAATATTGAAATATAAACAGAAAGGCTGACAAATATATAGATTCGCAGATAGAGAGAGTTTACATACCTACTTTACTTAGCATAGCAAGCCTTCTAGCTAGCTAGCTAAGTAGATAGATAGATAGATAGATAGATAGATAGATAGATAGATAGATAGATAGATAGATAGATAGATAGATATATATATAGATAGATAGATAGATAAATAGATTAATTGACAGATAGATAGAGAGA
>OY744541.1:89406169-89408669 GCA_963556195.1 Sepiola atlantica
AATAAATAAAAAAGAAATATTAAATAAATAAATAAAAAAGAGAAATATTAAATAAATAAATAAAAAAGAAATATCAAATAAATAAATAAAAAGAGAAATATTAAATAAATAAATAAAAAAAGAAATATCAAATAAGTAAATAAAAGAGAAATATTAAATAAAGGAAAAAAAAAATTAAATAAATAAATGAATAATAAATAAATAAATAAATGAAAGAGAAATATTAAACAAATAAATAAAAAAGAGAAATATTAAATAAATAAATAAAAAGTGAAATATTAAATAAATAAATAAAAAAAGAAATATTAACTAAATAAATAAATAAATAAAAAAAGAAATATTAAATAAATAAATAAAAAAAGAAATATTAAATAAATAAATAAATAAATAAAAAAGAAATATTAAATAAATAAATAAAAACAGAAATACTAAATAAATAAATAAAAAAGAAATATTAAATAAATAAATAATAAAAAAATTAAATAAATATCGGTAAAAAAACAACATCTACAATTATCGTGTTTGAAGGCAAATTAAACACCTCTGATTCTCGATAGAAAACTGCAAGAAAATGGTTAAGCTGATGCTTATACATATATATATATATATATATATATATATATATATATATATGTGTGTGTGTGTGTGTATGTGCGTATTTGTAATGCTATTTCCCGTTTCAACAATTTCTTTTTCTGGTATTTTTTGCAATCTAAAAAAGCAGTGTAATACACCATGACCCAGTGGCTAATTACTGTAGACCTGGGGGTGCTGGGTTCGAATCCAGTTTGTTCCACAGAAACATTTTCATCAAAACACACAAGGAGATTGTAGTTTGCTTGAAGCATTGCTGGTAAATATAAGTGTAGGTTTGTAATCCGAGGCTTCTTCTCGTTTGTTTTTGTTCACCTTCTCCACCTTCCGGTACCTATATCACATTGCTCCAGCCTCGGATTACAAACCTGCATTTATATATCTATATCTATATATCTATATATCTATATATATATAGATATATATATATATATATATATGTATATATGTATATATGTATATATAGTTTGAATTACCTACTAGACACCATCCTCGAGTGCCGTCGGTCTCTCTGTACAAGGGTTTGTCAGGACAACCTGACATGAAGATACTTGACCCTACAAGGAAACTCTGACCAAATATTCAAAATTACATAGTATTCAAAGCAGAACGACTATACACTTGCTAATACGAGGAATTGTGCACTTTCTCCTAGTGATGTTACCTCAAGTAACAACATTAAGCTGGATACTCCACCAGACTAGATGAATTCTTATCCTAGAATCCGGTAAGACCAAGAGACCACAAGAAAGATATACTACAACATAATAAACTGGTGAATTTGGGAGAGTAACATTAATGTTCTTGGCATTTTGGCTAAGATCAAAGTGATGTATCTGTTCCGATGGATACTGCACCCCATAGACTGGTATTGTCTTGGCCTTCGGGGTTTGATTTACGCCGGTCTATGGGTCTGTCCTGTGCAGTTCTAGCAGGTCCACCCTCTCAGGCTTCGCCTCCCCTCTTTGGGGAGGAGTAAGTTTATTGCTTACTGCCTGAGGCGCCCCTACCGGGGAATGGCGACGGGGTTGCCCAGGCAATTGTTAAACCCCACTCTCCCGACCCGACCTTGGGTCACATCTTACTTGTGGGAGTAAGATAAAAACTGGCCTTGTGCCTAACTCCTGGAGAGGAGTAAATCAATACTAACTCAACGTTTGACAGGCAAAGGAGAACTTGGAATGGAATATCTATGTATCTCATATAGATGTCAAGTGTTAGCCAGGATTTCTCGACTGAAGTAAAATGAAATATGTATATATATATATATATATATATATATATATATATATATATATATATATATAAGGTGCACGATAAGTCATGAAAATGAAATGCCGTGGTAGACAAAATATGTGAAAAAAGACAAACGGAAAACAGGTTAAAATGCAGGAGAAAAACAAAAACAAGAGATTTGACCGGTTTTGTTCGTCTAAAGACGTTCGTTAATACGTGCATTTTAACCTGTTTTCCGTTTGTGTTATTTCACACATACACACACACACACACATATATATATATATATATATATATATATATATAATAATAATAATAATGGACTCTCCCGTCACGCATGAATTTGAAATTGCAAGGGTTGCGCAATCCCTACAACCGCTCTCCTGAGTCGGCATTGCTAGATTCCAATGGCAAGTATAGTACAAGACGACTGTAAAGATAAGCGGAGATAAGCAGAGAGCACATACAGCACCTGGCCAGGCTCAACGCCGCTTAACTTCGGTGATCTAACGGGAACCGGTGTGTCAACGTGATTGTGCCGTGTGTATGTGTGTGTATATATATATATATATATATATATATATATATATATATATATATATTGTACATATCTGTGTAAATAAAAATAATCATATATATATATATATATATATATATATTGTACATATCT
>OY744541.1:89413669-89416169 GCA_963556195.1 Sepiola atlantica
CATATACTCAAACACACAAATACACATAAACATATAAACACATATACACAAAAAACATATACACATAAACACATATACACATAAACACATACATATAAACACATAAACACATACACTCCTATATAGATAAAATATATATAAATTTCACTCTATACATACTTGTTTATTCAAAAATATTTATATATATATATATATATACATATATATATATGTATTTAATATTGATATAGCGCACCATATCTGTTATAAATTAAAATTTAAAAGTGTATTTACACTTACATATACCTACACAAACTTACATATACACATATATATTATATATTTCTTCAAAATAAATCATCCTGAAGAAGTCTTACAATAAAGACGAAACGTTAATAAATAATACAATTTTTGGTTTTCATTTTTCAATTCCCATTACGTCGGAACATTTTCTCTCCTTCCTGATCATACATATATATGTGTGTGTAAATATATAATAACTATTTATTATATAGGAATTCAGATCATATATCGGTTTACGTACTAAAAAATCAGAATACATATATATATAGAGAGAGAGATAGTTAAAGAGAGTCATCTATAGACAAGCTGTGTCGCTGTAATATAACTCTTCATTGTGGCTAGACTAACAGGTGCTCCAAGCCGAGATCGAAAGCCAACCGCATTGTCATTAGTCGGAGCCTTTACCCCTATGACATCCGCCATCGACACTCGAATTCCGGTTATCAACAAAAGCCCTGTAGAGTCAAGTTTCGTTGATAAAGTGTCGTATCGGTTGTAGTTTTTTTGCACTGCCCTTTTTATTTACCTAAATTGTACTTTCTACTACATCCGCACTTTAAAAAAAAGGGGCCTTCCGTAATTGTTTTTATATTTAAATCCA
This sequence comes from Sepiola atlantica, assembly GCA_963556195.1. Taxonomy (NCBI): domain Eukaryota; kingdom Metazoa; phylum Mollusca; class Cephalopoda; order Sepiida; family Sepiolidae; genus Sepiola; species Sepiola atlantica. Next base: position 89,414,553 of record OY744541.1, read on the forward strand.
CCCGTTTCAAAGAGGAAAAGAAAACTCGCGAGGGGCAATCGTGGCCCTAGGGACGGAGGTCTCCCTTGCTAAAACCCTTTCTCCGTCACAACCAGAAACGCCTCCATTACTTGAGTCCCTAAGATCGGAATCCTCCTCACCGGCCTCGCACCCATCACTACCCGGAACCACACTTGTATCGACATCGCCGTCGCTTGCGTCTTTGTCAACGGCGCTGAACTCAGGTGCCGTGTCTTCGCCGTCGGGTGACGGGGTAGCTGCCACCCCGTCCGCGGCCAGCACCGGTACCACTATAGCCGTCGCTACGCCCAGCCCCACGCCCTCTCCTCCCCTCTCTCACACCTCTCCTGCCCTGTCCCTCTCCCCTCCTCCCCCTCCTCCTCTATCTCCGTCCCCACCCCTAGCCCTCACGCTCCGATCGACCCCGTCACCCGAGCTTCTATCTTCGTCTTTTGCCGGATCGCCGGTCGCTTCTTCGTCGCCGAACTCGACCCCCGTCGTCGTCAACTTTTCATCTACACCGTCAGCCGCCACCGTCGCCTCCCCCCTCGTCTCTTCGAGGTCGAGGTTCTTCCCTCCCCCTCCTCCCCCACCGCCTCTCATATCCCCTCCTACCCCATCAGCCACTTATCCACCCACCCCTTCCGCGCATCCGTTCCTCCTTCAGCCGACCCCCCTGAACCCACCGGTTTCCGTACACCATCCGTCGATCAGAAGTCAATCACAGTTCCCACAACATCATTACTATTATTACTACTACTATTACCAACAACAACAACAACAGCAACAACAACAACAACAGCAACAGCAACAACAGCAAAGGAGACTGACCAACAATAATACCAACAACAGCCACAACACCGATCAAATCCCTAACGGCAGTGCCCGTCATCCTAACCAGACACCCTCACAGACCCACCGGCATTCCTACCAGCCGTACAAGCGATCGGCACCTTTCCCCATCGTGACCGCCGGCAACCCGTCCGCCACGAGCAAGACGAACCCATTACTGACGCCCCACCCGCTGGCGCCACCCGCCCTCGGGGTGCCCTACCCGGTGCAGCACGTGCCGCCACCGCTCCCCACAACGACGACCACGACGACGTCGCCCTCATCACTATCGGCAACACAGCGACAACTCATAACAACTCCCAGGGACAAGATCACAAATCATAGCCGACTCCCGACCCTCGAGATGGACATTAGCGATCAACAATCGATTTCGACTGGAGACTGTAAGTAAAAAATACACTTTTTTTTATTTATGTATATAAGTATTTTTATGTCAACTATTGTTTTAAAAAGAGTTTAAACAGTAAAACAAAACAATACACTTTTTTTCATGTCTTCTGTTTCATTTTATTTCAGTCGTTGTGCTCAGAAATCAAGGGGCCCCTTCCCAGGGCTAACACTTGATCTCTATATGAGATACATAGTTATTCGAATATTCCATTAAAGTTCTCATTTATCTCTCAAACGTTGAGTTAGTAAAAAAGTTCAGAACATTAAATTTCCTCTTCCCAATTGACCAGTAGATAATGTTATAGTATATATTTCTTTTGGTCTCTTGATCTCACCGGATTCCAGGACAAAAATTAATCTGGTCTGGTGGAGTAT
>OY744541.1:89438669-89443669 GCA_963556195.1 Sepiola atlantica
AATTATCTTCCTTTTCCAGCATTTTCGTTCATTTGCTTTTGACACATGAGGATGATTTGACGAAGGATCGAAAATGTTCGTGAAACCTGTTAAACCTATGGAACATTTTTTAAATTATTTTAATACAAAAAAAAAGATCAGAAAAGTTGAAAAAATAGAAAAAAGTATAATTAAAAAGACAAATTCTGTTATTTTTAACAATGTTTGCATATATATATATATATATATATATATATATATATATATATATATATATATGTGTGTGTGTGTGTGTGTATGTGTGTGTGTATGAGTGTGGTTGTGCACGCGCGTGTGTGCGTGAGTGCTCGCGCGTGTGTGCTTATATATATTAACTTTACAAATTAAAAATAATTCTTTCGATAGAATGAGACACAAATGTACCTCACGTGCCATGAATATAGTTTTATACTTGTACGTAGCTCTATTCATATATTGAGAAACGTTGAAGTAATTATCCAAACAAAAAGTATATACGGATATACTATGTCATATTTATATATATATACGCAATATATTATCTTATATTTATATACATATATATACGTAATATATTATCTTATATATATATATATGTTTTAAATTGTATGACTTGGATGAATTGTATAGTTTTAACAAAAAGTATTTTTGGGCTGATATATTTGATGTTTTATATTCTTTTATGTAGTTTTATATATAGTTTTATATATTTTCAAAGTTTAATTTTAATATCTGCAGTAATGTCATTGCGGTAATGGTCCTCTGAGGAGAAGAATTTTCTTTGAAAACTCATGAGTTAAGGACTTTATAGTACTTTGCCTGAACATTGGATTCTAATAAAATTTGATTCGCACCTTATTTTATTCTTTCACTTTATCTAGTACTGTTAATGCTCTATCCAGTATATTGAGCTTCAGTTTTATCCGGATGTTCACTAATTAAAGATATTAGTTGCCTCTTATATCTTTTGTTAGATTAACTTTATATTTATATATATATATATATATATATATATATATATATATATATATATATATATATATATATATATTAATGCAAATATTGTTAAAAATAACAGAATTCGTCTATTTTGTAAATTTTTCTGATGATCTTTTTTATATTAAAATAAAAACTTAATAAATGTTCCATAAGTTTCACAGGTTACACGAACGTTTTCGATCCTTCGTCGAATCGTCCTCAGGTGTCAAAAGCAAATGAACAAAAATGTTTGAGAAAAAAGAGAATTTTTAGAAAGATGGCCGAGAAACGCGCAGATAGCGTATATATATATTCGCTGACGAAGAGACGATTTGGAGTACTGAATAAAATATTCTAAATTGTCTTGGAAACGATCGTACGCCATATAATGTGTTGGTTTCGTCGAATATTTGGAAATATGTTCAAATTTTGTTGATCTTAACTCACTTTATATATATCTATATATCTATATATATATATATATATATATATATATAACATCTAATGAATCAAAGCATTACTTTTACTGTTCCAAAAGTTACAACATCAAGTCCATTATGGTGTACGATCGTTTCCAAAACAGTTTTAAAATACTTTATTTTATTTTATAATTTTATAAAGTTGGTCCAAAACGTCTCTTCATCAGCGCCTATAGCAACACGTCTTACAGAAAATCAAAAAACTTAGTTCTAGAGAAACATCCGCTGACAGAAAGAATCACAGGTGGATATGTTGGTAGCAGAGGAGAGGAAACACCACAATGATACTCAGAAATAAATCACCGATACATATAAAAATAGTATATCAGAAAATTTTCCAAAGATTTTTCCTTTTTATTTGAGAATTGTGTGTATACACGTATATAATATATTCCGTATGTATCTACTCCATGGGATCGACAGTCCTGACCAATTAGCTCATTTTACACCTCTAGTATTCACTGGAATCATAGAGATTTAAATTGCTTCACTTTTTATATTTATAGAATTATTGTAGTATTTAACTTTCTTAAATATATATATATATATATATATATATATATATATATATATATATATATATATATATATATATATATATGAATGATATGATCCAACCATAAAAAATTCTCTGCCTGATGAGACCTCAGGTCTTGAGAGCTGTAGATCGATAACATCGACATGCCAGTGTAGCAGACCATGTACATGTTTGAATAAAAGCATTCACAATACAGCTCTATATTTTTATTGAGCACTCTTTTATAAGCCCGGTTTGATTCCCTTTGGATTTCTACCCTGTGGATTTTTACCCTACCTGGATTACTATATATATATATATATATATATATATATATATATATATATATATATATATATATATATATATATATATATGGGATAAGTCATGAAAAAGAAATTCCGTGGTAGACAAAATGTGTGAAAAAAAGACAAACGGAAAACAGGTTAAAATGCAGGAGAAAAACAAAAAACAAGCGATTTGACCGGTTTCGTCGTATTAACGAACGCCTTCAGAAAAACTGAAGATTTGGAAACAATTTGATTTTGAAGGTACACACATGGGAGAAGGAAAACATGATCCGATTGGACCATATGAGAAGACTTTTAGTGACAATCGGATCATCTTTTTCTTCTCCCATGTGTGTGTTTTCAAAATAAAATTGTTTCCAAATCTTCACTTTTTCTGAAGACGTTCGTTAACACGAACGAAGCCGGTCAAATCTCTTGTTTTTGTTTTTCTTCTGCATCTTAACTTGTTTTCCGTTTGTCTTATTTCACACACACACACAGATATACAGATACATATATATATATATATATATATATATATATATATATATATATATATATATATATATATATATTAATGGTTTCTCTGTCATAGTGTGATTATTCTTCTGCAACTCCTTTCGGCTCGGTTATTGCGAACCCGCTACACAAATGATAAAAATCTCTCAAAACTACTGCATAGGTTTGACTTTCTATTTTTTCAGCGAAGATGATGGTTGAAAATGTTTGTTTTTTTCAGCGAAGATTATGATTGAAAATTTATTTTTCTAATCATTCATCTACAATTGTCTAAAATAAAAATCCATTAAAATATTTATTTGAAAAAAAATAATTAAATATCAAAATCGTTTTATATTGTCGTGATCAGTAGTGTCAAGTACATAAGATACGGAATAAATTGACAAATATCGAAAACGCTTAAAAATGATTATCAATTATTGCATCAAAAAGAGGTTATAGTTGTAACGGCTGCATATCTATATAATTTCATGTGTGTACTTACGTTATCACCTTTCACACTATTTTTAGATATTACCCTATGTCTAGCGACGCTTGGTATTTTATAGAAGTGTAAAGAAAAAACAATCCCTAAAATTAAAATAAGTATTTTATTTTTGTTTAGTAGAGGATATTTTAAATTTATTACACAACAACAAATAATAGTTAATTAATAAAAAATAATAATACGTCCTTTTTTAAAACCAGTAGACACATATCAGAAAGTTTTATCGGATGTCCGACTCATTTGACAGGCCGAGAGCAGGCTTAAGACGTTTTCTCGAATAGTGAAATGTTATTCGACTAACATTACTTTTTAATACTTATAAACAACAAAAATAAACAAAAAATTGAAAAAAATAATTTAAAATAATTAACTTTTAACTTTCTTTTCACGTAAACAATAAATGAGTAACTTCTGCAATTCGTTTCCATCGGTTATAAAATATCTTCATCTACAGACACGTGTATGGTCTTTTCAAGACTCGTCAGTGTGGCTAAGACATATTTATGGAAGTAGCGTAGTGTAATGCTTATGAACTGCTGACCGTAAGCTTGGTGAACCCGGTTCGAGTTCTGTTAGGGCTACTTTATTGCTTTCACTAACACACTTGAGAAAAGGTATGCACTCATGCATCCTCCCTCCAGCTATGGGGTGAATAGTATAAGTAGACTAGACCTCCGAATGTTGATTGCGTAACTAGTCCGAACAAACATTAGTCATTCTCTGCGTATCCGGGCATTATTTCACGTCATCTTCGAATTCTCCTTGCCACTAGCCTCAGGCAATGCCGGCTCAGGAGAGGTGCGGTTGTATATTACGAAACACTAGCTTCAATATAGACTCCTCTCGTGGGTACCTATACAGAGGTTGGGGTGGGAGGTCCATTATCTCTTACGACTGAAAGAACTGAAAGAATGAGTTTTTAAATATTTACTCAACATTTAGTAGCAAGCTCCTTTTCAAGAATTATCATATATATATATATATATATATATATATATATATATATATATATATATATATATATATATAAACGTTGTGGGATTAAACGTCTTTGCACTCTCTCTCTCTCTCTCTCTCTCTAATATATATATATATATATATTTTGTTACATTTTGGTAGATTCTCTGCACAGACGGAGTTTCCCTCTGGTGTTTATTATTTTTGACAAAGGGAAGTTTCTTTTCCCGAAATATTAAATAAATGATTGTTAATAATCATCCGAACAGACACAAACAGCTAACACCACACTTGCTGTTATGTAAGATTTTAAGAAAAAATAAATAGTAAGTCACATTCCGAATTCGATTTATTATTTTTGTTCCTTCCAGCTTACATACTACCCGGAATTTGCATTGCCCACAGCCTTTAAAAACATACTAATATATATATATATATATATATATATATATATATATATATATATATATATATATATATATATATATATATATAAATTCCTTCTGCCGGCGGAAAAAATAAGGTTTACGAATAGCGATATTGTGAGCACGCACACGCACACGCATGTATATATACATATATATATAAAGTAGTAAGCAATGCAAATATATATGGCAACATTGCTTACTACCTATCTCTACTTACGTATCGAGCACTGTTGAAGTAAATACTGAAAACTGATACATAAAAAATTATATCTCCTTGTAATATTTTATGTGGATACATGAAGTACTAATTATATATATGTTCTTTTGTATTAAAATCCCCCCAAAATA
>OY744541.1:89448669-89451169 GCA_963556195.1 Sepiola atlantica
CCGTCCTCCCCAATATAAGAGTTCGTTTTGAGTGACAGTGTGATGTCGTAAATCAGTCAAAAGACGTTGCTAAATTTTCTCACCTCATTGGTGAGTCTTTCTATGACCTTCACTAAAGCCATATCCGTAAAATATTCGTAAAAAAGGTTTATTTTTGCTGTTGTTAGAAGGCGAACCCGGGTATAAGAGACTTATTCTCCGGTCCCGACAGTTCTCTTATATCCGGGTTGAACAAAGAGATTTGTGTACAATAAAAAATGACTGCCTTTTTTAAGAAAAAGTAATTTTTGACTGAATTATTTGTGAAAACTGATTGAAAAGTATTTTTTATGTCTATAACTGTTAAATAAACTAGTGTTCTGTGCGTAAAAAGCGTTATATGTGGTGTTTCCATACTTACATGAACAAAATAGACAATACCCGGATATAAGAGGAACCCGGATATAAGAGGAACCCGGATATAAGAGACTTATTCTCCGGTCCCGACAGCTCTCTTATATCCGTGTTACACTGTATATATATTGTGTTGACAAAAAGGAAAATCTTTGTCGTTAAAAAGAACAGTTTCACGTGGAGCCGACATACACTAACTTTGCCCTCATGGGGAGAGATGGCAAATAAACAAAAACGGTATTTATATTAGGGACCGAGTGTTTTTTTTTTTGTTTTTTTCATCCTCATTTGATCCCTTGGTATAGAAGCAGGTTCGACAATTTCGCACCTCGCGCGAGCACCTGTCCATCTGATGAATAAAAGAAATTCTTTTCTTTTCTCTCTTTGTCTATTTCCAGCTTTCATTTATTTTGTTGTTGTTTTTGTTGTTTTTGATGGCCTTCCTTCGATTCACATGACTTGACCTCTCGCACTTGCTTCAGACTGGGCATACATTTTTAATCGACAACACACCCTAACCCTAACCCTAACCCTAACCCATCTTTTACAGGCCTTCCTATTTTGTTTCATGTACTTCAAGTTTATTCGTTTGTTCATAACAGGAGTTATCAAAAAAGCAAGGAATCTTCCCTGGAAGCTGAGTGACAACAAGTCTCTCCGGATTTCCAGCACTCTCTTCTGCTGTCGATCACAGTTGAAAACAGCCGTTTACCATTTAACTTTTGTTGATAAAACCTTTTAATCTTTCTCTGGAATTCGAGTGACAATAAGCCAATCCAGACTTGCAATACTCGCCGTGCACTAATGGTGGAGGTCTGGATGGTGCTTTCTTTCTCGGTGTTTCCATCCGCCTAAGGACCGACCGTTCACAACCATATTGTCGCACAAACCAATGCCATCGCTTTGTTTTTGCTGTACAACGGACGAGGTTGCAGATCATGGGATTCTTTTTATATATCTACTCCGAGAGTAGTCTCGATTCCCTTGGGCTCATCGCAGTGAGTTCTATGTTTTTAGTGTGAGAAACACGATGGTTCTAATGCAGAACGCAAACGTACATAAGGAAAAACTTACTCGGAACTCTCACATAAGTTATTCAACACTGATCGCTCACTAGCAAAAACAGGTGGTAACAATTCTCCGCAGATTTCCAGAAGTCATCGCTTTTTATCACTGTAGATAATCACTTTGCGTTTTCGCAACCTCCTGTTGGATAATGGCCCTATGGGAATGAACGTATCTGTAGGAAATCGTTGGTTTGACTTGCGCGAGTTAACGTGCAGAATAAGGCTTGTTCTCACAGTCAGAGCTAACAGACGTGACTAGGTTACCGTGTGACGAGACCCCAGATCAAGGGTCAGTCTGTGACGTAACTCGTTCTCGTGAGAAGCGAGTTTTCGTCAGTCTGATTCGGAAGGCGGACCGAGCAGGACGTGCGATTCACAATGTAAAAATAAGGGAAATATTTCCCTTAAGGGAATACAAGCGCGAGAAATCCTTTCCCCCTATCTATGAATGGTTAAGAAAACATTGTTAACTAACTACGATAAAGTAGTGATTTGCTCTCTCCCTCTCTCTCGACGTGGTGAATAACTCCCAGTTGAAATAACAACGCTTGTAATAAAATGAGTTAAATTTAAAAGAGGTGTTTGTCTTCGGAGTGCGCCATGAGGCTTTTGTTACAAACACGGACGGCGTGGTTCACGGCAGGAAGGAAAGAACAAAGAATTCATCCACTAGACGACACACCACCTTCTACAAGCGAGGGAGAAAATTAAGATATGCAACACCTCCGATTACCATTGAGTTCTTGTTGAAAACGGGCATTCGTTTACTCTGGGATTTAAGTGAAAATAAGCCTCCCCGGGATTCCAGTATTGTCCGTTGAAGCTCTGGCTTTCCCTCCTCTCTCTCTTTCCATCCTCCTTGACTTGTCACGACTATTTACTGTGGTACCAATACTGAATATACATTTTTAGAGAGGTTGTCAGATTATGGCATCTTTCTTATATATCCACCCGGGCAGTGGTTTCAGTTCCTTTGGGCTCGCCGTAGCTTGTTCTATCTATATTTCTGGTTGTGTTTGCTTAGTGTTATTCTATTTCAA